>CM055117.1:381955856-382380856 GCA_029206835.1 Rana muscosa
CAGACACGACTATTGCGCTTTTAAATATAAAACCAGTTCATATTTCTTACACTCAATTTAGGCTCTTTCTCCAGATCACCACAGCCGCAAAATAAACCATTGCCAAAGCTTGGAAAACCAATACATTAATGATCTCTGAAGCTAAAAACAGAATAAACCAAGCAATGGTCCTTTCCAAATCAGAAGCCATAACCAACAATACTATACAAAATGTTGAGAAAATATGTAATCCTTGGATGATGCATTTTCTTCCTACGATCCCTGACAATTCCCTATTAAGACCTTTATATACTACAATACTATAATATTATACAACAATATGAGTGGAAACAAGTACTAAACATGAACATTTATCTTCTGTACTAAGTTAATAATATTCTTACAATATAGATGCTCCGGAGAACTCTCTTACCCTAGACTCTTTTCTCTCTTTCTTACCTTCATTCTTTCCCTTTTACTATTATTACTCTGTCTTTTTTTTTTTTTCTATTTCCCTATTTTTTGTATTACCATATTTAAATGGTAATGTATTATACATAAATACTATATTTAGTTATTACTTACAATAATTATACATTTTTGAAGTTTTTATTGAATTAGTTGATTTCCAATTAGCTTTCTTTCCATAGTGACTATATATTAATTGAATATGCCTGTTACTAATTGTATTGGCACATATTTACATATTACATTTTTCAATTGTTTATATTAACTTAACATTTAATTTTCGAGTTAATTACCTGTTTATGTAAAATATCTAATCTTCAGATATGTATAATTCCATCCAATTTATTATCATATACTTAACTAATATTACCATTTGTTTTAACTATTTATTACTAATTGTAACTGTCTTTATTATTTAATACAACATAAACAAAATTGACAAGATAATATAACATAAAGTAGGCTAATCACATCCATATTTCAAGTAGAGTCAGAGTACCCTCTTACATCAGGTGCCCCCCACCATCAGAGTCCCTCCATACATCAGGTGCCCCATCAGAGTTCCCCCTTACATTAGGTGCCCCTCATGTACCTCTACACATCACAGTCCCCTGTCACATCAGGTGCCCCAGGTGTCCCTCCACGCAGAGTTGTCACCCCCTTCCTTTCCCTTGTACTCACAGATCATATACTGCACACAAGGCAGCTCCTTCTTCCTCTCTCCAGTCAGACTGCTTTCACTCCCCTGCAGTGCCATGCTGAGACTTATCTGTGCCCGCTCTCTATTTCCCCCTGCAGGCTGAATGGAGGGGAACACCCAATCCTCTCTCAAGCTATCTTAGGAAGCCACAGTCCCGTCTGAATAATGTGTCTGGTTTTCAGGCGGATTGAAAAAACTGGACACATGATTCAAAACCCGGACTGTCCAGGTAAATCCCGGACAGGTGGCAACCCTAGCTGTGGGGTCACTGACTTAAGCAGGGTTGACTGGCACTACTTGGATCATACAGGTGGCGCAGCTGGTCACCTCCAAGCAGAAACCACCATCTTGTCCACGGAACAGGAAGCAGTTATGAATGCAGATGTGGCATGCCTCCTAGGGAATGATTAGCTACAGGGTTCCTCAGCTAGGACCCAAGCCCTAAAATTAGTCAGAGATGCTGGTCTTTGCTTAGACACCTCTTACCCAAAAGGAAAAGTTCAGTTTGCTTGCCTCCTCCCCCCCCCTCCTCTGCCACATTTGGCACTTATATTTTTTTGGGGGGGGGGGGGGAGTGGGTACCTGTCAAAACCAGGCAATTCAAGTGAAAGTTCACCTCCCCCCTTCAATCGCAGCCTTTTGGGACACATCTCAGGTCTCAGAAGAGACCATTCAAAAAGTGCAGGGCTGCTCACGCATGCACAGTGGAAAGCTAGCTGTGAAGCTACAAGGCTTCACTGTAGGTTTCCCTAACGTAAAGTATTCGTAAATCCTCAAGGTTTTTAACCCTAATGCTATCTATGCATTAAGGTGAAAAAAACTTCTGTGCTGCAGCTCCCCCCCCCCTTTTTCTTACCTGAGCCCGATCCCACCCAGCTGCTGTCTCTCTCATTGGACAGACTGATAGCAGCGGGAGCCATTGGCTCCCACTGCTGTCAATCAAATCCAGTGACACGGGAGCGGGGCGAGTCCCACTGTTCGTGTCAATAGACACAGCAGCCGGAGTCAGGAGAGAGCCTGCACCTGATGAAGAGCAAAGGCCTGTAGCGCCGGCGGGGCACCCCAGAATATCACGATCGGGGCTGCTCTGTGCAAAACGACTGCACAGAGCAACTAAGTATATGCATGTTTGTTATTTTTATATAAAAAAAAAAAACGTTTACAACCCCTTTAAGATGCCAGCACCTGGACCCCAAGCCCATTTCAGAATCATCTCGGGTGAGGACAGGCAAGTGTCCTTATTATAAAAGTCAGCAGCTACATCTTAGACAAAGGGAATAGTCTCTTGTCTACTCCCCCCCCAAATCATATCCATTCCTCAACCTGCACACTTTCACCACCCCCCTTACTTTCCTCCAGGCACTGGCACAATAGCTCTCAACAAATTACTGCCCTACAGTGTTAGGGTATTTTACACTTTTCTATCTGCACCTTGAGTTTTTTTGCCAGCACAAATTGTGCATTGATCATGTAGTTTCATAGTGTTGCCCTGTATGCACAGCATATAGTAATTTTCTCGTTGTTGGGTCAGAAGTTTCTGTTTGTGTTCAAACATGAGGGATGGGGCATGGCACTACACAGGTAAATGCATGACCTCTGTCTGTAGTCTGAGAACATTTCCAGTAAAGAAATTACACATTCCTGCAATCCCTAGGTTTCTCAGCCTAGCACTCTACAGATGAAAATGACACAGTAATTAAATCTGACACAGGCAAAGCAATTCACAGAGATATTACCATGTTGGAAATTATGTGGTTTCCTCAGATTAGCACTCCTACATTTGTGATGCAACAGAGATGAAATGGCTAGGATTGCACTGGATGCCATGTGACCTGGAAAAAAAAGTTGACTGTCCCTTTGGTGAATAGGAACGGTTTACCTACAGCTATACATGGATATATGGCAAATCCATCAGCCATGACACTACAAACTGCAGGCACAACATCATTACAAACTGAGGCAAACAAAACAGGAAATAGAACTACACTAATATCTACTGTAGTTAAAACATCAAAAGCATTTCAAGTGCATAATTCCTTTATGTCTCAACACTCCCAAAAAATGCTCCAGTCTCCTCTCAGACCTAGCAAAAAACGAGTCTGCCTGTACCTCGTGTCATACAAGAAAGGCAGCAGAAAATAAGGTAACTTAAAAAGTGGCTGAGAAACTGGTGCAGAAAGACAGTGGCGTAGCGTGGGTTGTCAGCACCCGGGGCAAGGCAAGTAATTTGTGCCCCCTAACCTTCCCTTCCTACAATAATTATTTTAGCACTTCCCGAGTCCCTTCCTACAATAGTACTGACCTACCTGATTCCTACACTACACTGTCCACTACACTAGACACACCACTACACTACCCACAACACTATACACACACCACACTGTCCACTACACTAAACACACACCACTACACTATACCCACCACTACACTATACATTACCCACACCACTACACTATACATACCACAACACTATATACACACCACTACACACACCACTACACTATACACACACAACACTACCCACTACACTACCCAGACCACTACACTATACACACCACTACACTATACACACCACCCACTACACTATACACACACCACTACACTACCCACTACACCACAGGTGTAAAACACAAGGCCCGCGGGCCGAATCTGGCCCTCCAGACTATTTCATGTGGCCCTCGCACCTCTCCTGCAGTTGCAGGAGAGCTCCAGCCCTCCTCTGGTCCTCCTCCAGACCCCTAATTTCTGCTTTCAAGCAATGCATCCAGCTTCTTCTCAGCAGAAGCATAAGGAAAGGGGGTGCACTGTGATGTAAGGGAGAGTGGGGGACTCAACTTCTGATGGTGGGGTGGCTCTTGACATCTAATGTAAGGGGGGGGGATGCGCTGGACATCTAATCTTACAGATACAACCTGCCCTTTTGAAGACAATCATAATGCTGATGTGGCCCACGATGAAATTGAGTTTGACACCCCTGCACTACACTACTCACTACACACACCACTACACTGTCCACTACCCACTACATTACACACACCACTACACTACCCACTACACTATACACACCACTACACTACCTACTATACACACCACTACACTATACACACCACTACACTGTTCACTACGCTACCCACTACACTACACATTATCCACTACACACACACCACTACACTATCCACTACACTATACACACACCACTACACTATACACACCACACTATACACACACAACTACACTATACACCACTGATTACACTACACTATACACACACCACTACACTACCCAATACACACACCACTATACTATACACACCACACACACACACCACTACACTATACACACCACTATACACACACACACACACCACCCACTAGACTGTAATAGAATGTATAAATGTGTATAAATAATCAACTCCATTTTTTTTATTTTTTTTTATTTATAACCAATAACAGAGGAGTCGATCCACACGGATCCCCATAGTGAATAACAGACATATACATCCAAAATAAAATATGGCACAGCAGTACAGGGGTATCCCCTCGGAGCTCAGATCTCCTAGTGGTCGATCATATAATTAAATTCCCCAGTGGGGGGGTGAAGCTCCCACTGGTCTCCAGTGTATCCCTCTGCCGCCAACTTGAACATGTCCGTCAGAATACCGTTGACGTCAGAATGCCCGGGTCCCGCTGAGATAGCCAATCAACTCCATTTTTAAGTAGAAATGAACTTTGACATACTTAGCTTAACTCATAGTTTGCATAGAGTCACACCCTGCTAGTCATTGTGGTTAAGCATGTAGTAGCCTGATTGTATAAGAAAAGTCCTTTGCTAAACTAAATTCAGCAGTATAATATAAGATAAGAATATACTGCGTTTGTATAATTTTTAGAAACTTATGTGTTAAGACATAGCCCCTCCTATCTTTCTTTTACATATAAGCCACTCTAAAAATCAATAAAGGCCAGAGATCTAATGAACACTATCCGTTTCCATATGTGTCATTTTGATTTCTCACGGATCCGGGGGTCACTGAAAATGATCTTGCATTTACCTGAAGTACACCTGGGTGGCGGTATTACCTGCTTCATACACTATACACACCACTACACTATACGCACCACTACACAACCTACTATACACACACCACTACACTATATACACACCACCCACTACACTACACTATACATGCCACTTCACTATACACTACCCACACCACTAAACTATACACACACCACTACACACCACACACACCTACTATACACACCACTACACTATACACACACCACCCACTACACTATACACACACCAATTACACTACACACACACCACCCACTACACTATACGCACCACTACACTATACACACACACCACTACACTACCTACTATACACACTACTACACTATACACACCACTATACTATATACACACCACCCACTACACACACCACTACACTATACACACTACACATTTTACTACACTACACACACCACTACACTATACACACACCACTACACTATTCACACACCACCCACTACACTATACACACCACACTGACTATACTGACTTACTAGCTGATCCCTCTCCCCAGACCGTGTCCACCCCCCCTTCGGGCCAGCAACGCGACTCATGAGGGAGTCTCTAAGTCTCACTCACCTGCTTTTCTTCCATCTGTTCAGCGGTCTGTCACACTGCCTGCCACAACAGGGAATTATCTGGGATCTGGTCAGGTCAGGGAGGAGAGCCGAGGTCAGAGGAGAAGACAGCGGCGGCAGCAAATTGGAAAACAGCCACACTCGCCCGCGATCCAGGACAGGACAGCACACAGCACCGCCGCCACACATGACCCCAGTCACCCAATCACAGGGTGCAGCCGGAGCACAGGGACACAGGAAATTAAAATTAGGACGGGGCTGGGGGTGACAGACACTGGCGCAGGAATTCTCCCCCCCCAAATGTTGCGCCCGGGGCCACAGCCCCCTCGCACCCCCCACACTATGCCACTGCAGAAAGGAGGGTTTCGGGTTCCTGAAGAACTGGGCTGACTTTTCAGTCAGTTACCAGCACTATAGCAGGGATGGAGGGTACCTATATGGGGAAGGTACAGCCCTGTTGGGAGAAAGAAAGGCCATAGAGTTAGAGGAACTGTTAAACTAGGTGATATGGGTGGGGAGGGATCAGAGGAAGCTATTCCAGCTACTGAATAATAGTACCATAGTCATATAAAAGTGAATGATGCCCTTATTTCACAATGTGTGTAATGCATGATAAATCGGAAATAAGAAACTTTATCAAAGCCAGATTGATTGAACAATGTAAAAAAAAAAATAGAGAAGCTACAATTTCTGGGGAAATGGTGTGAAGTGTTCTTGCCTCCACCAGTAGTCTACAACTGGAGTGGGCGGAGTAACTGGGTGGAGTGGCTTGAGAAACAGTTGTGTGGTTGGAGTGGCTGGAGTAACTGTGAAAAGTGTTAAAAAGCTTAATATTTAAAAAAAGTAGAAATAGTAGAAAAAAAATTGAAGAAGTCCCATCATTAGCTGAAAGAGCGGAACAATTTTTTCAAAAATGTTTTTGTTTTTTAAATGTTTTTTTTCCCCCCCAATTTTTTTTCTTTCAATTATTTTTTATTTTTTATTTTCAATAAATATTATTATTTTTTATGGGGGGGGGGGCTAGGGGTGTCATAAACAGCGGAAAACAGTATCCGTCGTATTACAGTACATAGTAGAGGTACATAGTAATTCATTTACAGATAACAGAATCAAAAGAGTAAGCAAAGTTGAATATTAGAAATGCCTTAGAGAAATAAGAGGCAATGTGCATCGTCTTTCCCCCCAGACACCACAACTGGGAACATACCGTGTCCTGAGGGAAAGACTACACAGCCAACCTCCATGTTACAACAATTTTTGATACAGAAACTCCCCTCAGAGCTGTGTGGGAGGAGCTATAATTCCCCTCATCATTGCCAGGAAACCAATTTTTGTTTATGCAGGCTTAAACCACTACAGATCCGTGCTATAGCCGAAAGATGGCTGCAGCGCGGACCTGAACTGCTGGGAGGACGTCCCCTGGACGTGTCATCAGTGCCACGCACCCTGGACATCCTTCTGTTTACATTCTCCCCGCGCGCTCCCACGAGCACGCATCTGGGAAAAACTGTGTTGGCCGTGTCCCTTGGACACAGCCAATCACAGATCGTGCTGAATGGCCAATCACAGAGGCCATTTAGCACTCAATCTTCCTGTTCAATGAGAGATGATCTCAAATGTAAACATATGAGATCATCTCTCATTGGCGGCTTTCTCTCCTCACACAGAGACCGCGTGTGAGGAGGGAGAGCGAACTGTGCTGCAGCTAGTGAGTGAAAACACACACACACACACAGTAAAAAAAACAGTGCCATCTGCCAGTGCCATCTGCCATCAGTGCCACAAATCAGTGTCATCAGTGCCACGTATCAGTGTCATCAGTGCCACGTGTCTTCAGTGCCAACAATGGCTAGAAGATTATTTTCAGCCGAGGAGGCATACAATATTCTTGCGGCCGACGAGAGAAACGGGGAGCTCTCCGATTCGGATTCCTCCGCAAATTCAGACTGAGTCTGACGTGGACTACAAGCCTGTCCTAAGCAGTGGAACACTGACAGCCTCAGAGGAGGAGGAGGGCCTGCCCGCCAGATGAAGGCGTTCTGCTGAGGAGGCAGTGACATCCACCAGCACTGCAGTGCCATCCACCAGGCAAGCAAGGCCACATACCAGTGGGGTGTCATCTCAGTCCCAAAGGGTTAGGTCCCATGCCAGCCTTCCCTATTCCCTTCAGAACCCCTTGTGGCTTCCTCCTAATTCAGGAGAAGCCAACATTCCCCCTTTCACTGCCCAGCCAGGAGTCCAGGTGGACACAGAAAATTTTGCACCGATTGACTTTTTCTATTTAATTTTCACTGACGACATGCTTGCATCGATTGTGGCCCAGTACAACCTTTATGCCCAAAAGTTCATAGCAAGCAACCCAACGTCCTATTATGCCCGTCCCTACGAGTGGAGAGCCCTTACAGTGGAGGAGTTTAGAATTTTTTTGGGCCTCACATTCTGCATGGGACTAAACGGAAAAAATGAATTACGTTCATATTGGTCAACCCGCCCCATCTACCACATGCCCATATTTTACTCCGTAATGCCCAGGACCAAATATCTCATGTTTATGAGATTCCTACACTACAATGACAATACCCAGTGCCCTCCCCGAAATGACCCAAATTTTGATAAGCTTTATAAAATTTGTCCGCTACTAAATTATTTTTCTGAAACCTTCCCCCACTTGTTTACCCCAGACCACATATGCGTGGATGAGTCCCTTATAAAATTTTCTGGCAGGCTGGGCATAAAACAATTTATACCCAGCAAAAGGGCCCGCTATGGGGTGAAGCTCTATAAATTGTGTGACCGAGCCACAGGGTATGTGTATGCCTTCATTGTATATGAAGGGAAGGACACCCAACTGCACCCACCTAATTGCCCAGACTATATAGGAACCAGTGGGAAAGTAGTTTGGGAACTCATAAACCCACTTCTGGAGAAAGGCTACCACTTGTATGTGGACAACTTTTATACAAATTTGCCCCTGTTCCGAAAGAACACTCCAGCATGCGGCACCGTACGGACGAACCGAAAAGGCTTTTCTCAAAGCCTGGTTACCAAAAAATTAAGAAAAGTCGAGACGGCGAGTTTAAGCAATGAGGAAATTCTGGCTGTGAAGTGGAGGGACAGAAGGGATGTCTACGTGCTTCCTTCCATCCACAACAATACATTTGTTGAGATCACCAGGAGGAATGGCCAGATCCAAAAACCAGCATGCATCTATGAATACAATAAGTTCATGGGGGGTGTCGACTTCAACGACCAGATGCTCGAATCTTTCCACAAGAAGAACATACCAGTGGTACAAAAAAAGTTTCAATTTATTTGTTTAATTTGGCCATGTACAACTCCTATGTCATCTATCGGAAATCCACTGAAAGTCCCAAACCCCTTCCTTTTCTACCAGGAGGAAATCACCACTGCCCTTATATACCCAAACAGCCCACCAGTAAACATTAGAACCAATGTAATTAGCCGACAGTCCGAGCGCCACTTCCCAGATAAAATCCCTCCCAGACCAACAGGCCAAAAACGTCAGAAAAAATGCCAGGTGTGCACCAAAAGAGGAGAGAGAAGAGACACCATTTATTATTGTGCCCAATGTCCTTCAGAACCAGGCTGCAAGGTACCTGTGATAGGTAGTGTCCGAAGTGGAACTTGTGTGCTGAGGATTCAGGCGAAAACGTAGTCAGGCAGATTAGGTTGGCAACAGATCAGGCAAAATGGTACACGATCGAAATCCAGAGAGTGGTCAGGCAGGCAAAGGTCATACACGAGCTGGCAGTGAAGTACAAAATCAGCAGGCTGGAGAGTAGTCAGGAATTCAGGCAGAAGTTCAACACGAAAATCAGGATCGAAAATCAGGATCAAAAAGCAGTCACAACACCCAGGGCGCTATTCCACACAAACGGGCGCTGAGAGATAGCATCACTTCCTTTTTAAGGGCTGCTTTGATTGAAAATTGTCCACAGCTGGCAGTAGGTGGGGCTAGTGAGTCCAAGGTAATGTTTAATACTGAGAGGACATTTCCAAAAGTCTAGATCTGCTCAGTAGCGCAACAGGTAAGGCTGCAGCTTTGGGACCAGGAAGATCCCGGTTCAAATACACCCAGGTACATGACAGGGCCCCCTCCCCAGTGGACCCCTCCGGGGGCCTAGCGGGGCTTAGTGGGAAAGGAGGCATGGAAGTCTCGAATAAGAGAAGGGGCATGCAGATCTTTGGCTGGAACCCAGGAACGGTCTGTGACAGGATATCCCTTCCAATGAACCAGATACCGAAGGCCACGACCCTGTCTTCTAGAATCAAGAATCTTGGAGACTTCAAACTCATTTTGTCCATCTACAAGAACAGGAGGAGGTAGCTGTTGCGTTCTGGAGTAGCGATTGAAAATTGCTTTTTTGAGGAGGGAATCGTGGAACACAGGATGAATCCGGAGAGAGGAGGGTAATTTCAACCGATAGGAGACTGGCCCGACTCGAGCAATAATTCTGTAAGGACCAATGAATCGAGGGCCCAATTTGGTAGAAGGTTGTTTCAGTCTCACATATTTGGTTGATAGCCAAACTCTGTCCCCCACCACATATGGAGGTATATGGCGTCTTCGTTTGTTGGAAAAAAGTGCATACTTGCCTGCTGACTTCCGTAGTAATAAGCGAATCTTTTTCCAATGTAGCAGAATATTTTTAACCCGCTGATCTGCTGCTGGTACACCAGAAGAAGGCTGAAGTAGGGGAAAAGTCTGAGGGTGATAGCCTAGGGCTGCGTAGAATGGTGTGGTATAAAGAGCACTGTGCCAACGGGAATTAATGGCGAACTCAGCTAAAGGCAAATACTCAGACCAGTTGGAGTGTAAGGCATTGACATAATGTCGAAGATAGGTTTCTAGGGTCTGGTTCATGCGTTCGGTTTGACCATCTGTTTGAGGGTGATGTGAGGTAGAGAGTGAAAGCGTTACTCCCAGTTTCTTGCAGAACGCTCTCCAGAATCGGGAAACAAACTGGGATCCGTGGTCTGAGACGACATTGGTAGGTATGCCATGATATCTCACAATATGGGAAAGGAAGAGAGTAGACAGTGCTTCCGCTGTAGGTAATCCCGGGAGCGGCACAAAATGAGACATTTTTGAAAAGCGATCCACTATAACCCATATAGCAGTCATGCCCTCGGACTTGGGAAAGTCTGTAATGAAGTCCATAGTCAAATGGGTCCAAGGCTGACGAGGTGCTGAAAGTGGTTGTAACAGTCCAGTAGGCAATGTACGGGGTACTTTATTAGCAGCACAAGTTGGACAGGCAGCCACATAGTCAGTAACATCCCTTTTCATATGAGGCCACCAGACATGACGCTGCAAGGTCTTAAGAGTGATGGTGTAACCAGGATGACCAGATAAAACACCATCATGTGCCCAGAGGAGTACAGGTTTTCTGAGGCTAGGGGCTACGAACAGGCGACCTGGTGGTATCTTCAAGCCTTGGGGAACACAATTCTGGGTTTCTTGTAACTGTTGGGAAAGAGCCGTAGAGATCTGTGCGACAATTTTGTGAGGTGGGATTATATACTGCTCGGTAGGTTGGTCTTCTTCAGAGGTAGCAAGCTGTCTGGAAAGAGCATCGGCTTTCTTGTTTTTATGCCCAGGAACATAAGAAAGAACAAAATTAAAACGGGAGAAAAACAGAGCCCATCGAGCCTGACGTGAGTTCAAACGTCTTGCAGTCTGAAGGTACAGTAGGTTTTTATGGTCAGTGAGGATAGAAAAAGGTTTGGGAGCCCCTTCCAGAAGATGTCGCCATTCAGACAATGCCAATTTGATGGCCAGTAGTTCTCGATTCCCAACATCGTAATTCATCTCCGCTGGAGAAAACTTTCTAGAAAAAAATGCTACTGGATGGATTCTACCAGACTTAGGCTGTCTCTGGGAGAGCACGGCACCTGCTCCTACCTCAGAGGCATCAACCTCAACTATGTACTGGAGATCGGGATTTGGATGCTGAAGAATTGGAGCTTTGCTGAACATGTCTTTTAATTGCTGGAAAGCCGATTCTGCTTCTGAGGACCATACCTTGCAATTTGTACCTTTCTTAGTCATAGCAGTAAGGGGGGCCGCAATGGAGGCAAAACCTTTGATGAAGCGTCTGTAGTAATTTGCGAACCCTAGAAAGCTTTGGAGCCCTCTTAAAGTGGTCGGTTGGGGCCATTGCAAGACAGCGGAAAGTTTTTGAGGGTCCATTTGGAAACCGGCAGCACTTATAATGTATCCAAGGAAAGGAATACGGCTTTGATGGAAACTGCATTTCTCAATCTTCGCGTAAAGATGGTTTTCTCTCAGTCGTTGCAATACCTGCTTTACATGCGAGATGTGCTCTAGATGAGTCTTGGAAAAGATTAAAATGTCGTCCAAGTAGATGATCACAAAACTGTTGCTGAAATCATGAAAAATGTCATTCATGAAACGTTGGAAGACAGCAGGGGCGTTACACAACCCAAATGGCATAACCAGATATTCAAAATGTCCATTACGAGTGTTGAATGCTGTCTTCCACTCGTCCCCGTCTTTAATTCGAATTAGATTATAAGCCCCTCGTAGGTCTAGCTTGGAGAAGATAACAGCCCCCTTAAGTACATCAAACAGTTCAAGAATGAGAGGCAAAGGGTAGGAGTCTTTTACAGTGATTTGATTTAACCCTCGATAGTCTATGCATGGTCGAAGACCCCCATCTTTTTTTTCAACAAAGAAAAAACCTGCTCCTACTGGAGAAGAAGAGGGTCGGATAAAACCTCTTTCCAAGTTGTCTTTTACGTATTCCTCCATGGATTTTTGTTCAGGCAAAGACAGGGGATAGGTCCTTCCTTTGGGAAGAGGTGCTCCAGGAATCAATTTAATTGCACAGTCAAAAGAACGATGTGGAGGTAAAACCTCTGCCTTTTGCTTGCAAAATACGTCTGCAAATGCATGGTATTCATGAGGCAAGGTAGGTGGGACGGCCACGGAAGCCAACATACAAGCAGGAAGTCTTTTGGGTTGAGACAAACAGTTTGAATGACAGAACGACCCCCAAGAGGTTAGTTCTCCATTTTCCCAATCAAAAGAAGGGTTATGTTGTTGTAACCATGGGTAACCAAGGATAACAGGCAGAAGTGGAGAATCAATAAGAGACAAGACAACTTCCTCTTTGTGGAGTACGCCTACCTGAAGGGTGATTGTCATAGTCTCAAATTTTACAATGCCATCTCCCAAGGGTTGTCCATTCACGGTGGTAATGTTCAGGGGTCTAGATTTTGGAACAAATGGGATATTATTTTTTTTAGCAAAAGTGTAGTCCAAGAATATGCCAGCAGCTCCAGAATCCACAAAAGCCTCACAGGAGACAAGTTTAGAGGGTAAATGGATAATTGCAGGAATGGTAATCTTGGTCTTGGAGGATATACCTGTAAGGTCTAAGCCAGCTCCTCCAACACTGGTTAGACCCTGCCTTTTACTGGACGGGAAGGGCAGACAGATAATAAATGTCCTTTAAGTCCACAGTATAGGCATAGGCCCAATGCACGCCTCCTTTGTTTCTCAGACTCAGTTAGGTGGAGACGGCTTACATCCATGGGTTCCACAGGTGTCTGGGGTTCAACTCAGATTTCAGGTTCTGGCTGAGGTGGTGCTTGGAAGTTAGGGGCCAAACGGTAGACTGGCCGAGGAAACTTGCGAGTTCTAAGTCTCTCTTGGCACCTTTCATGATACCGGACATCCAGACGAACACAGAGCTCTATGAATTTCTCTAGGTCTTCTGGGGAATCCTTATAGACTAATTCGTCTTTGATGCGATCTGCAAGACCTTTTCGGAAGGCTGCACGTAATGGCCTTGAGTCCCAAGTAGTCTCAGCAGCAAGGGTACGAAACTCAATAGCGTATTGTGCCACAGACCTGGTGCCTTGTTGCATGTCCAAGAGTGAGTACTCAGCTGCAGAAGCTCTATCTGGCTTGTCAAATACAGTCTGGAGAGTAGCCAGAAATTTGTCAGCGTCTTGCAGCACAGGATCATTGCGT
Source organism: Rana muscosa (assembly GCA_029206835.1). NCBI lineage: Eukaryota > Metazoa > Chordata > Amphibia > Anura > Ranidae > Rana > Rana muscosa. The sequence goes on from CM055117.1 coordinate 381,969,679, forward strand.
TCCAGATAAGGAGAGACCCAGGCCAGGGCCTTCCCCTTTAACAAGGAAATTACAAAAGTCACTTTGGCAGAAGAAGTGCTAAAGGTCCCAGGGTTGTTGCGGAAATGCAAACGGCAAACATTTAAAAAGCCTCTGCAGTCCTCAGTATCACCACCAAATTTGTCAGGCATAGGAAGTTTGGGTGGTACAGAAGAGGTGGGTTGGATCGTAGCAGGAGTAGGATCCAGAGTCTGGACCGTTGCAGAGGAAGCAGGCAAACAAGATTTAAGCATAGTACAAAGTTCATCTAACTTGGCGTCCAGGGAAGAAAGATGCTGTTCATGAGCTCCAATCAATTGTCCCTGACGTGAAATCGCCTTAACAATCTCAGCAGGGTCCACTGTCATTGTGGCCCGTTTGTAATGTAAGGTACCTGTGATAGGTAGTGTCCGAAGTGGAACTTGTGTGCTGAGGATTCAGGTGAAAACGTAGTCAGGCAGATTAGGTTGGCAACAGATCAGGCAAAATGGTACACGATCGAAATCCAGAGAGTGGTCAGGCAGGCAAAGGTCATACACGAGCTGGCAGTGAAGTACAAAATCAGCAGGCTGGAGAGTAGTCAGGAATTCAGGCAGAAGTTCAACATGAAAATCAGGATCAAAAAGCAGTCACAACACCCAGGGAGCTATTCCACACAAACGGGCGCTGAGAGATAGCATCACTTCCTTTTTAAGGGCTGCTTTGATTGAAAATTGTCCACAGCTGGCAGTAGGTGGGGCTAGTGAGTACAAGGTAATGTTTAATACTGAGAGGACATTTCCAAAAGTCTAGATCTGCTCAGTAGCGCAACAGGTAAGGCTGCAGCTTTGGGACCAGGAAGATCCCGGTTCAAATACACCCAGGTACATGACACAGGCCTTTGCATAATTGATTGTTTCCGCCGTTACCATACCAAACTAAATTATTAGTTCACTTCCTGCCATTTATCTTCACACCCCTTATGCCTCTGCTTGCTCTGTAACTGACCCTGGCTTGCTATTCGACTACGCTTCTGCCTACCGATTCTGTTTATACCTCTGCCTGATCTGGAACTGACACTGGACTGTTATTCGACCACGCTTCTGCCTACTGATTCTGTACATACCTCTGCCTGATCTGGAACTGACCCTGGAATGTTTGATCATGCTTTTTGCCTGCCTCTTGGACTGATCTTTTACCCTGCCAGTGGACTAGTGGGATTCATAACACAGGGTTCTCACATATGTGAGGGGCTCCAGAATTGTTTTTCTGGATGAAGAAAACAATTGTTTTTGTTTTCTCATTCCTAGATTAGGGTCTGGAGACTCGGAGGCGTCAAAGAGATTTGGGTGGGAGAAGCCTCTACCCCTGTCCCCATTCAGTCCTGAACGAGGCCCTACTTCTGCCTGCTGGCTGTAGGACCTATGCCATCATGCCTCTGCCTGTTGCATGAACTGACCACACCACATGGACCCGCCTACTACCAGGACCAATATTTTGGCACAGCTTAAAATCTCTGCTTGCACTGACCCTGGACTGTATATGGAAGGTATCCCTGCCTGCACTAACTATGGACAGTATTCCTGCCTGTTGCCTGGACAATTGCATTCACTTTTGCTGACCAAGTCCCTGCCTGCTGCCTGGACCAGTGCTATCCTCCTGTGGACAACTGCGCTTCTAAAACCACAGGTAATCTTTTGTTTACCCTTTGCTCAGCAAAATGTATTTTGGGGTATAATTCTTGGTATGTGCATGTTATGTGTCCCTAGAACACCTGATGATGTTCCTTGCATGTTGGGCCTCTGTATGTGGCCAGGCTGTGTAAAAGTCTCACACATGTGGTATCGTTATACTCAGGAGTAGTAGCAGAATGTATTTTGGGGTGTAATTTTTGCTTTGTGCATGCTATGTGTTGGAAATATCTTATAAATGGACAACTTTGTGTTAAAAAAAATGCGTTTTCATTTTTTTCCACAGTTTCCAAAAACTTCTGGTAAAAAATGAACCATTCAAAAGACTCATTATGCCTCATAGATTATACATTGGGGTGTTAGCTTTCCAAAATGGGGTCACTTTGTGGGCGTTTCCATTGTCCTGGTGCTCCAGGGCCTTCAAAAGTGTAATAGGTGGTTGAGAAATGAGATGTGTGCCCTGCATGTTGGGCCTCTGTATGTGGCCCGGCAGTGAAAAAGTCCCACACATGTGGTATCGTTATACTCAGGAGGAGTTGCAGAATGTATTTTGGGGTGTCATTTGTGGTATGCACATGCCATGTCAGAAAAATAAGCTATCACAATGACAATTTTGTGAAAAGAAAACAAAAATCGTAATTTTGCAAAGAATTGTGGGAAAAAATGACAAATTCAAATAAATCACCATGCCTCTTATTAAATACCTTGGAATGTCTACTTTCCAAAAAGGTGTCATTTGGGGGCATTTGTACTTTCCTGGCTTGTTAGGGTTTCAAGAAATGAGATAGGCCGTCAGTACATCAGATGTGATCAATTTGTTATGATTTGCACCACAGCTTGTAGACTCTATAGCTTTCACACAGACCACATAATATCCATAATCCATAATAATATTTTTTGAAAAAAATATATATATATTTATTGAAAACAAATCATTTTGAAAAAAAAAATTGAGAAAAAATTGTTCCGCTCTTTCAGCTGATGGGACTTCTTCAATTTATTTCTACTATTTCTACTTTTTAAAATATTAAGCTTTTTAACACTTTTCACAGTTACTCCAGCCACAGAACAGTTGCTCAAGCCACTCCACCCAGTTACTCCACCCTCTCCAGTTGTAGACTACTGGTGGAGGTGAGAGCACTTCACACAATTTCCCCAGAAATTGTAGCTTTTCTAGGTATTATTATAATTATTATAGCCAAATTTACCACCCTAACTCCTCCCATAGCTTTTACATTACATAGACAAGTAAAATACCGAAATGTGCGGATTATTCCCGATTAGTATGCTATTACTTTGTGGAATGTTTTGCCAAATGGTTCACGAAATATCGTCGTTTTTGCGGCGAAATTTGTCCCATAGAAATGGCGAAACTAGAGCGGGAGCTGACAAAATCGGAAAATCAGGACATGATTTCTAAACTGCCACCACTCCCTCATTTTCAAGCCTACCATTTGTTTGCAACTCACACCATCCATTGACATTCATTGAAACTCCCCTCTAGCCACTTCAAATTTGAAGGGCAATTTCTAAACTGTGCCTATGCCTTCAATTTATTTCAGAGACATACTATATATCAAAATGTAGGTCAGGGTCTTGTGATTATTACAATATAAAGCTCTTCGCTGTAGGATTTACAGTTTTTAAAATACAACCGTTTGAAGAATGCTAAGTATTCAGAAGTGGTAAAATACTCTGACCTGTGCTTAACCACTTGCTTACTGGGCACTAAAACACCCTTCCTGCCCAGACCAATTTTCAGCTTTCAGTGCTCTCACACTTTGAATGACAATTACTCAGTAATGCAACACTGTACCCAAATGATTTTTATTTATTTATTTATTTTATATATTTTTTTTTTTTAATTATTATATTTTTCTTAATAATTTTTTTTTTCAATTTTTTTTGATGTCTATGAAATATTAAAATTGAAGGCACAGTCGCAGTTTAGAAATTGCCCTTCAAATTTTAAGTGGCTAGAGGGGAGTTTCAATGAATGTCAATGGGTAGCGTGAGTTGCAAACAAACCATCATATTGTGAAAACTATAAGGACTATGGCTTAGCCGTGGACATGTGTAGTGGCAGCAGGGATAGCTGAAAGTTTTTATATAAAATTTGTGTAGGTGGGCCTAAAAAATGAGGGAGTGGTGGCAGGTTAGAAATCATGTCCTGATTTTTCAGATTTTGTCAGCTCACACTCTAGTTTCGCCATTCATTCCTATGGGACAAAGTTTGCAGCAAAAACCACAATATTTTGTGAACGATTCGGCGAAACGGTATATTATTTGGCTAGGTAGTGTAAAAGCTATGGGAGGAGTTAGGGTGGCAAATTTGGCTATAATAAGAATAACTAGAAAAGCTACAATTTCTGGGGAAATTGTGTGACGTGTTCTTGCCTCCACCAGTAGTCTACAACTGGAGTGGGCGGAGTAACTGGGTGGAGTGACTTGAGCAACTGTTGTGTGGTTGGAGTGGCTGGAGTAACTGTGAAAAGTGTTAAAAAGCTTAATATTTTAAAAAGTAGAAATAGTAGAAAAAAATTGAAGTCCCATCATTAGTTGAAAGAGCGGAACAATTTTTTCAAAAATGAATTTTTTTTTTCAATGTTTTTTTTTTTTTAAATTTTACATTTTTTAAAAAAAATAATTTTTGGAAAAAATATATAAAAAAAATAAAATTAAACAAAGTTGAACATTTGAAATGCCTTGGAGAAATAAGAGGCGACGTGCATTGTCTTTCCCCCCAGACACCCCAACTGGGAACATACTGCGTCCTGAGGGAAAGACAACACAGCCAGCCTCCATGTTACAACAATTTGTAATACAGAGACTCCCCTCAGAGCTGTGTGGGAGGAGCTATAGGTCCCTCAGCGTTGCCAAGGAAACCAATGTTTGTTTATGCAGGCTCTAACCACAGGTCACAGTATTTTCAGCCTCTCCTGAATTCTTGACATTCTTCAAACGGTCGTATTTTAAAAACTATAAATCCTACAGCGAAGAGCTTTATATTGTGAGAAATACAAGACCCAGACCTACATTTTGATATATAGAATGTCTCTGAAATATTAAAATTAAAGGCACAGTCGCAGTTTAGAAATTGCCCTTCAAATTTGAAGTGGCTGGAGGGGAGTTTCAATGAATGTCAATGGGTGGCGTGTGTTGCAAACAAATCATCATACTGTGAAAACTGTAAGGACTATAGCTTAGCCGTGGACACGTGTAGAGGCAGCAGAGATAGCTGAACGTTTTGATATTTTGCCGCAAAAACGACGATATTTCGTGAACGATTCGGGATATTACTAATATATATGTGAGATAACAATAAGTGCTCTTGCTATGCAAGAACACTTAACTAGAAAAGCTACAATTTCTGGGGAAATTGTGTGACATGTTCTTGCCTCCACCAGCAGTCTACAGCTGGAGTGGGCGGAGTAACTGGGTGGAGTGGCTTGAGCAACTGTTGTGTGGTTGGAGTGGCTGGAGTAACTGTGAAAAGTGTTAAAAAGCTTAATATTTTTAAAAGTAGAAATAGTAGAAAAAAAATGAAGAAGTCCCATCATTAGCTGAAAGAGCGGAACATTTTATTTATTTTTTTTTTCCAAAAAATTTTACTTTTTTATTTTTAAATTATGTTTTTTTCAAAAATCTTTATTTTTTTTAGGGCTGTTCGATTAATCGTTTTTTTAATCAACTAATTTCAATTAATTGTAACGCACATTCAGATCCAACTACTTTTAGCTGAACTCCTTGCAGGCTGATTCCCAGTGCAGCTACCAACCACTGGAAAAATGGATAGCAGGATACAAAAAACACACAAAGGCAGCGCTCGAAGGGAATAGCATTAAAACTTTTATAGTCTTCAAGTAGGTAACAAAATAAATATTGCACTGGAGATAAAATCGATGTAGCTACATAAACTGTAAAAATGGTGCAAGTAATACCAAGCGGTAGAAAAAGAAGTCATAAAAACATGTAGCTAATGTGACAGCAGGAAGGTAAAGTCACCTGGTTGCATCCAGGGGGGTAGATATATTTCTCCCAGATTCAGGCTTTATGCCGACTTATACAACTAGGGAGTTGATGAAGCCCAGCTGAGGCTAGTGGGCTCATGAATGACTCATACCTCTAGGGAGAGTGCTGGGCGTCGTGAGGCAGGGAGTTGATGAGACCAGCTGAAGCTTGTCAGCTCATTTAGGCCTCTATAAGAACTCCCAGCTTCATTAGATGTTAGCTCATGCCTGGAACCAGACCTGTGTGGACTGTCTAGGGAGAGTGAACCCCTGTGCGGTGAGGCAAAGCCTGTGTGGCTATTTGTTTGGACTTTTACTAAACCAGGGACTTAGGGACTAGGACAGCACCAGGCTGATCCCAGTTGTTAGTTTAGGAAACCTGCATGTTTAGTCAGAGGTCAAACTGACCAGGATTTATTTTGTTTATGTTTCTTTTTGGCTTTGCTGTGTTTTTGTCACTGTACATAGAGAAATAAACCGCACCTTTTGATTTTGAAAACCACAACCTCCGTCTGCTGGCCCTGTTTTTGTGTAGGGAGCCCAACCAGGGGGTCACACACACCCGCTACCGAGTTAACCCCCTCACAGTTTGGTGGAGAACCAGTGGCAGTTTTTTTTAAGCCAGCATGGAGGAGATACTGAAACAGCTGGCTCTAGCAAATGCCAATCAACAGCAGACAAATGCAGGTTTGCAAAGGAGCCTTGAAGCCCAGCAGCAATCTGAGGCCCGCTTCATAGACCTGTTACAGAAGCAAGAGCAGAGACTACAACAAATGGAAGCAGTAATGCAGCAACGTCCGCAGACCAGTGAGGAAAGCCGTCCCACTAATACCGCGTCCTTTGGGGTGAGTCGTTTATTGACAAAAATGACTGGAGAGGATGATCCAGAGGTATTTTTGACCACATTTGAAAGGACTGCTGAAAGAGAAAAGTGGCCTGAGGAGCAGTGGGCTGGACTGGTGGCTCCTCTGTTAACTGGTGAATCGCAGAAGGCTTACTATGACCTAGAGCCTGACCAAGCAAAAGACTATGTGATGCTAAAAGCTGAAATATTGGCAAGGCTGGGTGTCACCCTGGCTGTCCGGGCTCAGCGTGTGCATAACTGGACTTTCCAGCTTGGAAAACCCCCCAGGTCTCAAATGTATGATCTCATTCACCTGAGCAGGAAGTGGCTACAGCCAGAGACTTTGTCCGCACCAGAGATTGTGGAACGTGTTGTAATGGATCGGTTTTTGAGAGCTCTTCCTACTGCCATCCAAAAGTGGGTAAGCCATGGAGACCCAGAGACGGCCGGTGGTCTTGTGGATCGTGTAGAGAAATACTTGGCTACAGAGAACCTGACGGCCTCTTCCAGAGACTCTCGGACTTTCCACCCTAAGACCAGACCATCCCCAGGGGCGGATAAGAGGATTCCAAGGGGTGAGGGTGGAGAGAGTGAGAGGGTGGGAGCTCTACCCAAAGTTTGGCGAGAACAGCCTGGGAAGTCAGGGGCTCAAGAGGCAGCCAAAAGGATTGTTTGCTACCGCTGCCGGCAAGCGGGACATATTGCAGCAAATTGCCCGGTTGTGGAGGAACCCATGCAATGTGACTTTCTGACGGACAGACGTCAGTCGCTGTGTGCGACAGTCGCATGCACTGCCATTCGGGGAACTGAGAAACATTTATGCAAAATGTGTATTAATGGTAGAAATGTTGTGGTATTACTGGATTCAGGTAGCCTTGTGACCCTGATAAAGGCTGAATTAGTTAAAACAGAGGTCTCTGGGAATAGCAAGGTAGCTGTTATTTGTGTGCATGGGGACACCCGAGAGTATCCAGTGACTACAGTGTGTTTCGAGACCCCCAAAGGTACCCTCTCTCATCCAGTGGGGTTAGTATCTCAATTACCGCATGATGCCATTGTGGGAAGGGATTTTCCGAAGTTCTGGGAACTGTGGGATGATCCTGAGCCCCCCACTGGTGCCCCTATGTACCAGGAATGTGATAGCCAGAACTCCTCTGAGAGTGGTGAGGACTCTCCAGAATTTCCCTTGTCAGTATTGGCAGGGGAGACTCAAGAAACTGGAGAGGAGCCCACCTCCTCAGACGAAAACCTACCGTCTGTGGAGTTTTCTGATCTGGAGGTTCACAGGGAAAATTTTGCCACAGAACAGTTAAAAGACCCCGCCCTAATAAAGGCACGGGAAAACGTAGTGGAAATAGATGGCGAGTTAGTGAACCCAGATAATACCTGCACTTACCCATACTTCAGCGTAGAGAAGGACCTACTGTATCGGGTGGAAAAAAGGGCAGAAGAAACCATTGAGCAGCTTGTGGTGCCCAAACCTTACAGGAAGTTGGTGTTGGAGTTGGCCCATGGGCACATTCTTGGAGGTCATCTGGGGACAGAGAAAACCCGAGAGAGGGTATTACAGAGATTCTATTGGCCTGGGGTGATGAAGGACATAGAAAATTATTGTTCCTCCTGCCCTGTGTGTCAGAGGTCGGCCCCGATGCCACATTTCCGTAGCCCGCTGGTCCCTCTACCCATCATTGAGGTCCCGTTTGAGAGAATCGCAATGGATTTGGTAGGTCCTATAATCAAGTCCGCTAGGGGGCACCAGTACATATTGGTTATAATGGACTATGCCACCCGTTATCCAGAAGCGATCCCTCTCAGAAATACCTCGGCCAAAACCATAGCCAAAGAGCTATCTCTTGTTTTTAGCCGGGTGGGTATTTGTAAAGAACTGCTTACGGACCAAGGTACACCCTTTATGTCCCGGGTTATGAAAGAGCTGTGTAAATTGCTCAAAGTGACGCAATTGCGTACATCTGTGTATCACCCCCAAACCGATGGGCTGGTTGAAAGATTCAACAAAACCCTAAAACAAATGTTGAAGAAAGTGGTGGATAGAGATGGAAAGGATTGGGACTGTCTACTTCCTTATTTGATGTTTGCTATTAGGGAGGTGCCCCAATCCTCTACGGGATTCTCCCCCTTTGAGTTACTGTATGGGAGACACCCAAGAGGGCTGTTGGATATTGCCAAGGAAACTTGGGAAAGTGAGAGTTCTCCCCACAGGAGTGTGATTGAGCATGTCGCCCTGATGCAAGATCGAATTGCACAGGTAATGCCCATCGTGAAGGAACATTTGGCCCAAGCGCAGTTGGCACAGCAGAGAGTGTACAACCGTGGAGCAAAGACCCGTACCTTTTCCCCGGGGGATAGGATATTGGTACTTGTCCCTACGGTTGAAAGTAAATTCCTTGCCAAATGGCAAGGCCCCTACGAGATAATGGAAAAAGTGAGCAAAGTGAATTACAAGGTCAGACAACCAGGAAGGCGAAAGCCCGAACAGATATATCACGTTAATCTGTTGAAAGCCTGGAGGGATAGAGAGTCCCTAGTCGCAGAAACTTGGTCACCAGCTCAAACTGGTTGCGTGATTCCGGAGGTTGGAATAGCAGCCACCTTGTCACAACCCCAACAACAGGAGGTTAAGGAGTTTGTGCTTCGCAACAAGGAGGTGTTCTCTGAGCTGCCGGGACAAACATCTGGGGTAGAGCATGATATTATTACCCCGCCCGGTGAAAGGGTGAAGTTAAAACCCTATCGGATCCCAGAGGCCCGACGGGAGGCAATACGGGAGGAAGTACAGAAAATGCTGAACTTAGGGGTGATAGAGGAGTCCCAAAGTGATTGGTCTAGTCCCATTGTGTTGGTGCCTAAACCGGATGGGAGCTGGCGATTTTGTAACGATTTTCGTCAGTTGAACAAAGTTACAAAATTTGACACCTACCCCATGCCACGTATAGATGAGTTGATCGACCGGCTGGGAACAGCCCGATACATGACGACTCTTGACCTCACAAAAGGGTATTGGCAAATTCCCCTGGCCAAGTCGGCCAAAGAGAAAACCGCATTTGTAACCCCAGACGGGGCGTTCCAATATAAGAGAATGCCGTTCGGGTTACAGAATGCGCCGGCCACATTCCAGCGGAAAATGGACCAGATACTGAGGCCCCATCGGAAGTATGCTGCGGCTTACCTGGATGACGTAATTGTCCATAGCACAGATTGGGCCTCACATCTGCCAAAAGTGCAAGCAGTCCTAGACTCTATCCGGGAAGCGGGGTTTACGGCTAACCCCAAGAAGTGTACCATTGGGCAGGAGGAGGCCAAATATCTTGGGTACACCATTGGCAGGGGAGTAATAAAACCCCAACTCAACAAAGTCGAGGCCATCCAGAGTTGGCCACGTCCCAACAGCAAGAAGCAGGTACAAGCCTTTCTGGGAATCGCGGGTTATTATCGGCGCTTCATTCCCCACTTTGCTTCTAAGGCTGTGCCCCTAACCAACCTGACGAAAGGGAAAGGGTCGGTCATGATTAAATGGACCCCCGAGGCGGAGGCAGCATTCCAATTCTTGAAACAAGCCTTATGTAGCCAGCCAGTGTTGTACTCACCCGACTTCTCTAAAGACTTTGTCGTACAAAGTGATGCGTCAGATGTGGGGTTAGGAGCAGTATTGTCCCAGGTCTGGAACGGGGAAGAGCACCCAGTCATTTACCTCAGCAGGAAGTTGAAGTCTCATGAGGTAAATTACGCCACGGTTGAAAAGGAGTGTTTAGCGGTGAAGTGGGCTCTAGATTCCCTTCGGTACTATCTGCTAGGTAGGCACTTTGACATGGTTACGGATCACACTCCGTTAAAGTGGATGGCTCAAAACAAGGAGACAAATAGAAGAGTGAATAGGTGGTTCCTGGCCCTACAGGAATTCAACTTCACAGTAAAGCATCGCCCTGGCGTTCAAATGGGGAATGTGGATGCTTTGTCTCGAGTACATGAATGCCTGATTGCTGGTGTTCCAACCCCAAGGTTAAAACAAGAGGGGGGGTATGTGACAGCAGGAAGGTAAAGTCACCTGGTTGCATCCAGGGGGGTAGATATATTTCTCCCAGATTCAGGCTTTATGCCGACTTATACAACTAGGGAGTTGATGAAGCCCAGCTGAGGCTAGTGGGCTCATGAATGACTCATACCTCTAGGGAGAGTGCTGGGCGTCGTGAGGCAGGGAGTTGATGAGACCAGCTGAAGCTTGTCAGCTCATTTAGGCCTCTATAAGAACTCCCAGCTTCATTAGATGTTAGCTCATGCCTGGAACCAGACCTGTGTGGACTGTCTAGGGAGAGTGAATCCCTGTGCGGTGAGGCAAAGCCTGTGTGGCTATTTGTTTGGACTTTTACTAAACCAGGGACTTAGGGACTAGGACAGCACCAGGCTGATCCCAGTTGTTAGTTTAGGAAACCTGCATGTTTAGTCAGAGGTCAAACTGACCAGGATTTATTTTGTTTATGTTTCTTTTTGGCTTTGCTGTGTTTTTGTCACTGTACATAGAGAAATAAACCGCACCTTTTGATTTTGAAAACCACAACCTCCGTCTGCTGGCCCTGTTTTTGTGTGGGGAGCCCAACCAGGGGGTCACACACACCCGCTACCGAGTTAACCCCCTCACACTAAGTATGATACTGGTATAAAAATGTGTATAACGATACCACTGCTGAATCCAGATGAGGAGGGGTTAACACCAGTCCGTCAGCATGTAGATGTCCCGTGAAGGGAACTATCACAACTCCAAGTGGATGGCTGTAGAATCCCAGGTTGATAGAGGGAAGTGTAACAGCCCTTGCGTGTGGCAGATAGTACGGTTCCTCCGGCATGCAGATTTGCAGGCACAGCAAAGGAGCCCTTCAGATGGACACGGCAAGCCCCGCCGGTGTTCGTGACGTCACCGGATCTCCGACGGAACTCCCTGAAGACCCAGAAGCCGGCGGAGAGGTGAGTACCGATCAAAAGAATTTTGATCGATCAAAAAAATGTATTGATTAATCGAGGAATTAATAGTTCATTTCCACAGCCCTAATTTTTTTCAAAAAATATTATATATTTTTTTTCAATTTTTTTTTTAACCGCTTAACGACCGCCCACTGTAAATATACGTCGGCAGAATGGCACGGACAGGCACAATCACGTACCTGCCTTCGTATGGGTGGGAGGTCCAATCGGACCCCCCTCCGGTACAGTGAGCGGCCGGGATCGCTTCGGGAGCGATCCGTGATGAGGGGGCCGCCATTCGATTCTGGCCACCCCCTCGCGATCGCTCCCGGCGAATGAAAAGCTTCCTCTGCCTGTGTAGTGTTTACACAGGCAGGAGGAAGTGATGTCATCCCTCATGCGGCGCTCACATATACCGAGCGCCGCATGAGAGAAGACACACAGGTTAGTGCGCAAACACTACACTAACACCAGCACAAATAGGCACATAATCGCCCCCCCAGGCCCCCCAGATCACCCCCCAGCCCCCAGTCACAGTGTCACTGATTGCAGTGACCATTTATTTACTGATCACTGCAATCAGTGACATTTGTGACTGTAAAAGTGTCAGGGCAGTTAGTTTTGGTCCAGTGTAGCCCCATAACCCCCCTAATAAAGGTTTAACCCCTTGATCGCCCCCCAGGTAACCCTTTCACCCCTAGCACCGCCGTCACTAAGCAATCGTTTTTCTGATCGCTGTTTTAGTGTCGGTGATGCCGATAGGTAGCCAGTTATTTTTTTAGGTTCGCCGCAGGTTTTACCTGACGCTATCCCCCATATATTACCTAATAAAGGTTTAACCGCCTGATTGCCCCTAGTTAACCCTTTCACCAGTGATCACCATATAAGTGTTACGGGTGACGCTGGTTAGTTAGTTTGCTTTTTATAGTGTCAGGGCACCCGCCGTATATAACCCAATAAAGGTTTAACCCCCTGATCGCTCGGCGGGTGATATCAATTAGATTTTAGCGTCAGAGAGGGTCTGTGTCGCCCCAGGCAGCGTCAGGTTAGTGCCAGTAACGCTAACACCCACGCGTGAAGCATACACCTCCCTTAGTGGTATAGTATCTGAACAGATCAATATCTGATCTGATCAGATCTATACTAGCGTCCCCAGCAATTTAGGGTTCCCAAAAACGCAGTGTTAGCGGGATCAGCCCAGATACCTGCTAGCACCTGCGTTTTGCCCCTCCGTCCAGCCCAGGCCACCCAAGTGCAGTATCGATCGATCACTGTCACTTACAAAACACAACACACATAACTGCAGCGTTCACACAGACAGGCCTGATCCCTGCAACTCCAGTGCTGTAGGAGGTGATATCACCACCACAGTTAAAAAAAAAAAGAGCATATATGCCTAAGCATGGGGGCAGCAGGGTCGGAGGAGCGATTTTGCTCCTAATGCCGTGTACATACGGTCAAAATTCCGACTGAGGCATGCCCGTGGAAAAGTCCGACCATGTGTGTGCGGCATAACTTTTGCAGGAGGATGCCCCCATGCTTCGGCACATATAAATGGTGCATGTATGCCCATCATTAGAAGTGGGTGAATGAGGGGAGGTATTCTAATGGTGGGCATACCCACCGATCAATCTTTTTTTTCGTTCAGCCAACAGGCTGCATGAAAAAAAAGATTACAATACATGTCCAACAAGGACCAGCAACGTACTAGTATGTTGCTGGACTTTGGTTATACCAGATTGATGCCTGCGGGTTTAGGTATCATCTTGGTATCTTTCTTTTCAGCCAGCGGCCGACTTTCATGTAAAATTAATCCTAGCGGATAATTAGCCTCTGGACTGCTTTTACAAGCAGTGGGAGGGAATGTCCCCCCCGGATATAAAAAGCGCCATTGGGAAAGCATTTTATCACACCGATCTTGGTGTGGTCAGATGCTTTGAGGGCAGAGGAAAGATCTAGGGTCCAATAGACCCCAGTTTTTTCAAAAAAAGAGTACCTGTCACTACCTATTGCTATCATAGGGGATATTTATATTCCCTGAGATAACAATAAACATGATAAAAAAAAAAATAGGGAAAGAACAGTTTAAAAATAAAATAAAAAAGCAAAATTAATAATAATAAAAAAAAAAAAAAAAGCACCCCTGTCCCACCCTGCTCTTGCGCAGTGGCGAACGCAAGCGTCGGCCTGGCGTCATATGTAAACAGCAATTGCATCATGCATGTGAGGTATCACCGCGAAGGTCAGATCGAGGGCAGTCATTTTAGCAGTAGACCTCCTCTGTAAATCTAACGTGGTACCCTGTAAAGGCTTTTAAAGGCTTTTACAAATGTATGTAGTTTGTCGCCACTGCGCGTTTGTGCGAAATTTTAAAGCATGTCGTGTTTGGTATCTATGTACTCGGCCTAAGATCATCTTTTTTATTTCATCAAACATTTGGGCAATATAGTGTGTTTTAGTGCATTAAAATTAAAAAAAAATTGTATTTTTTCCCCAAAAAATGTGTTTGAAAAATCGCTGCGCAAATACTGTGTGGAAAAAAATGCAACACCCACCATTTTAATCTGTAGGGCCTTTGCTTTAAAAAAAATATATCATGTTTGAGGGTTCAACATAATTTTCTTGAAAAAAAAAATGTTTTCATGTAAACAAAAAGTGTCAGAAAGGGCTTTGTCTTCAAGTGGTTAGAAGAGTGGATGTAAGAGTGGATGTAAGTGGATGTTGTGTATAAAATGGCAGGACAGTTCAAAACCCCCCCAAATGACTCCATTTTGGAAAGTAGACACCCCAAGCTATATACTGAGAGGCATGTCGAGTCCATGGAATATTTTATATGTTGACACAAGTTGCGGAAAAAAGACAATTTATATATTTATTTTTAATTTTTTGCACAAAGTTGTCACTAAATGATATATTGCTCAAACATGCCATGGGCATATGTGGAATTACACCCCAAAATACATTCTGTTTCTTCTCCTGAGTACGGGGATACCACATGTGTGAGACTTTTTGGGAGCCTAGCCGCGTACGGTACCCCAAAAACCAAGCACCGCCTTCAGGCTTTCTAAGGGTATACATTTTTGATTTCACTCCTCACTGCCTATCACAGTTTTGGAGGCCATGGAATGCCCAGATGGCACAAACCCCCCCCCCCCCAACTGACCCCATTTTGGAAAGTAGACACCCCAAGCTATTTGCTGAGAGGTATGGTGAGTATTTTGCAGATCTCGGTTTTTGTCACAAAGTTTTGAAAATTGAAAATATATATATATATATATATATATATATATATATATATATATATATTTTCTTTCTTCATTTTCAAAAACAAATGAGAGCTGTAAAATACTCACCATGCCTCTCAGCAAATAGCTTGGGGTGTCTACTTTCCAAAATGGGGTAATTTGGGGTGGTTTTGTGCTATTTTGGCATTTTATGACCTTCGAAACCGTGATAGGTAGTGAGGAGTGAAATCAAAAATTTGTGCCCTTAGAAATCCTTAAGACGGTGCTTGGTTTTCGGGGTCCCGTACGCGGCTAGGCTCCTAAAAAGTCCCACACATGTGGTATCCCCATACTCAGGAGAAGCAGCAAAATGTATTTTGGGGTGCAATTCCATTTGGGGGGGTTTTGTACTGCCCTTCCATTTTAGCACCTCAAGAATTGAGATAGGCAGTCATAAATTAAAAGCTGTGTAAATTTCAGAAAATGTACCCTAGTTTGTAGACGCTATAACTTTTGCGCAAACCAATAAATATACGCTTGTTAATTTTTTTTTTACTAAAGACATGTGGCTGAATACATTTTGGCCTAAATGTATGACAAATTGATTTTATTCGATTTTTCTTATAACGAAAAGTAGAAAATATCATTTTTTTTCAAAATTTTCAGTTTATTTCCGTTTATATCGCAAAAAAAAAATCGCAGAGGCAATCAAACACCATTAAAAGAAAGCTCTATTTGTGGGAAGAAAAGGACGCAAATTTTGTTTGGGTACAACATTGCATGTCCGCACAATTTCCAGTTAAAGCAGCGCAGTGCCAAATTCTGAAAACACCTCTGGTTCTTAACCTGCATAATGGTCCGGGGCTTAAGTGGTTAAATGATTTAAAAAAAAAAAAAAAACGTTTTTTTTTATTGATTTTTTTTTCAAAAATGATCTTTCTTTTTAATGTTCTTTTTTTTAAAAAATTGTAAAATTTTGAAAAATGAAAAAAAAAAAAAAAAAAATGAAAAAAAAAAAAAACATAAAAAAAAAAAAGGAAGCAAAATTGAACATTAGAAATGCCTTAGAGAAATAAGAGGCGACGTGCATTGTCTTTCCCCCCCAGACACCCCAACTGGGAACATACTGTGTCCCGAGGGAAAGACAACACAGCCAATCTCCATGTTACAACAATTTGTGATACAGAAACTCCCCTCAGAGCTGTGTGGGAGGAGCTATAATTCCCTTAGCATTGCCAAGGAAACCAATGTTTGTTTATGCAGGCTCTAACCACAGGTCACAGTATTTTCAGCCTCTCCTGAATTCTTGCCATTCTTCAAACGGTCGTATTTTAAAAACTATAAATCCACAGCGAAGAGCTTTATATTGTGAGAATCACAAGACCCAGACCTACATTTTGATATATAGTATGTCTCTGAAATATTAAAATTAAAGGCACAGTCGCAGTTTAGAAATTGCCCATCAAATTTGAAGTGGCTAGAGGGGAGTTTCAATGAATGTCAATGGGTGGTGTGAGTTGCAAACAAATCATCATACTGTGAAAACTATTGGGACTATAGCTTAGCCGTGGACATGTGTAGTGGCAGCAGGGATAGCTGAACGTTTTGATATAAAATTTGTGTAGGTGGGCTTGAAAATGAGGTAGTGGTGGCAGTTTAGAAATCATGTCCTGATTTTTCTGATTTTGTCAGCTCACACTCTAGTTTCGCCATTCATTCCTATGGGACAAATTTCACCGCAAAAACAACAATATTTCGTGAACGATTCGGTGAAACGTTACACAAAGTAATAGCACACCAATCAGGAACAATCCGCACATTTTGGTATATTTCTTGTCTATGTAGTGTAAAAACTGTGGGAGGAGTTAGGGTGGTAAATTTGGCTATAATAAGAATAAGAATATATATATGTGAGATAACAATAAGTGCTCTTGCTATGCAAGAACACTTAACTAGAAAAGCTACAATTTCTGGGGAAATTGTGTGAAGTGTTCTTGCCTCCACCAGTAGTCTACAACTGGAGTGGGCGGAGAAACTGGGTGGAGTGGCTTGATTAACTGTTATGTGGTTGGAGTGGCTGGAGTAACTGTGGAAAGGTTGGACTGGGCAGAGTAACTTTATGGAGTGGGCAGAGTAACTGTGTGGAGTGTTTGGAGTGAGTAAAGATAGTAAACATTACACTAACCAATTGATTGACCAAAATTTAAAAAGTGCACATGACAAGCTTGATAGAGTGAGAAATGCATTTCAACTTTTATTTATTTATTTTTTTTAATTGAAAGATGTTTATTAAAAGTTTTTCAATAGTATACAAGGAATAAGCAAATCAAAGAAACACAAAAAATAAGAGATAACAATGAGCAACAAAAAGGAGCACATAACCAGAGTAAATGTACTTATGCATATAAAATTGTTAGAAACGTAACAGTATATATATTGTGAGGGGGTTAGCTCGGCAGCGGGTGTGTGTGACCCCCGAGATGGGCTCCCCACACAAAAACAGGCCCAGCAAACGGAGGTTGTGGTTTTCAAAATCAAAAAGGTGCGGTTTATTTTCTATTTACAGTGACAAAACACAGCAAAGCAAAAGAAACATAAACAAAATAAATCCTGGTCAACTTGACCTCTGACTAAACATACAGGTTTCCTAACTAACAACTGGGATCAGCCTAGTGCTGTCCTAGTCCCTAAGTCCCTGGTTTTAAATGTCCAAGCAAATAGCCACACAGGCTTTGTCTCACCGCACAGGGGTTCACTCTCCCTAGACAGTCCACACAGGTCTGGGTCCAGGCATGAGCTAACATCTAATGAAGCTGGGAGTTCTTATAGAGGCCTAAATGAGCTGACAAGCTTCAGCTGGTCTCATCAACTCCCTGTCTGCACGACGCCCAGCACTCTCCCTAGAGGTATGAGTCATCCATGAGCCCACTAGCCTTAGCTGGGCTTATACAACTCTCCACCTAGTTGTATAAGTCGGCGTAAAGCCTGAATCTGGGCGAAATATATCTACCCCCCTGGATGCAACCAGGTGACTTTACCTTCCTGCTGTCACAATATATATATAAATATATATATATATATATATATATATATTGTGAGGGGGTTAGCTCGGCAGCGGGTGTGTGTGACCCCCGGGATGGGCTCCCCACACAAAACAGGCCCAGCAAACGGAGGTTGTGGTTTTCAAAATCAAAAAAAGGTGCGGTTTATTTTCTATTTACAGTGACAAAACACAGCAAAGCAAAAGAAACATAACCAAAATAAATCCTGGTCAAGTTGACCTCTGACTAAACATACAGGTTTCCTAACTAACAACTGGGATCAGCCTAGTGCTGTCCTAGTCCCTAAGTCCCTGGTTTAGTAAAAGTCCAAACAAATAGCCACACAGGCTTTGCCTCACCGCACAGGGGTTCACTCTCCCTAGACAGTCCACACAGGTCTGGTTCCAGGCATGAGCTAACATCTAATGAATCTGGGAGTTCTTATAGAGGCCTAAATGAGCTGACAAGCTTCAGCTGGCCTCATCAACTCCCTGTCTGTACGACGCCCCACACTCTCCCTAGAGGTATGAGTCATCCATGAGCCTACTAGCCTCAGCTGGGCTTATACAACTCTCCACCCTAGTTGTATAAGTCAGCATAAAGCCTGAATCTGGGAGAAATATATCTACCCCCCTGGATGCAACCAGGTGACTTTACCTTCCTGCTGTCACATACCCCCCCCTCTTGTTTTAACCTCGGGGTTGGAACACCAGCAATCAGGCATTCATGTACTCGAGACAAAGCATCCACATTCCCCATTTGAACGCCAGGGCGATGCTTTACTGTGAAGTTGAATTCCTGGAGGGCCAGGAACCACCTATTCACTCTTCTATTTGTTTCCTTGTTTTGAGCCATCCACTTTAACGGAGCGTGATCCGTAACCATGTCAAAGTGCCTACCTAGCAGGTAGTACCGAAGGGAATCTAGAGCCCACTTCACCGCTAAACACTCCTTTTCAACGGTGGCGTAATTTACCTCATGGGACTTCAACTTCCTGCTGAGGTAAATGACTGGGTGCTCTTCCCCGTTCCAGACCTGGGACAATACTGCTCCTAACCCCACATCTGACGCATCACTTTGTACGACAAAGTCTTTAGAGAAGTCGGGTGAGTACAACACTGGCTGGCTACATAAGGCTTGTTTCAAGAACTGGAATGCTGCCTCAGCCTCGGGGGTCCATTTAATCATGACCGACCCTTTCCCCTTCGTCAGGTTGGTTAGGGGCACAGCCTTAGAAGCAAAGTGGGGAATGAATCGCCGATAATACCCAGCGATTCCCAGAAAGGCTCGTACCTGCTTCTTGCTGTTGGGACGTGGCCAACTCTGGATGGCCTCGACTTTGTTGAGTTGGGGTTTTATTACTCCCCTCCCAATGGTGTACCCAAGATATTTGGCCTCCTCCTGCCCAATGGTACACTTCTTGGGGTTAGCCGTAAACCCCGCTTCCCGAACAGAGTCCAGGACTGCTTGCACTTTTGGCAGATGTGAGGCCCAATCTGTGCTATGGACAATTACGTCATCCAGGTAAGCCGCAGCATACTTCCGATGGGGCCTCAGCATCTGGTCCATTTTCCGCTGGAATGTGGCTGGCGCATTCTGTAACCCGAACGGCATTCTTTTATATTGGAACGCCCCGTCTGGGGTTACAAATGCGGTTTTCGCTTTGGCCGACTTGGCCAGGGGGATTTGCCAATACCCTTTTGTGAGGTCAAGAGTCGTCATGTATCGGGCTGTTCCCAGCCGGTCGATCAACTCATCTATACGTGGCATGGGGTAGGTGTCAAATTTTGTAACTTTGTTCAACTGACGAAAATCGTTACAAAATCGCCAGCTCCCATCCGGTTTAGGCACCAACACGATGGGACTAGACCAATCACTTTGGGACTCCTCTATCACCCCTAAGTTCAGCATTTTCTGTACTTCCTCCCGTATTGCCTCCCGTCGAGCCTCTGGGATCCGATAGGGTTTTAACTTCACCCTTTCACCGGGCGGGGTAATGATGTCATGCTCTACCCCAGATGTTTGTCCCGGCAGCTCAGAGAATACCTCCTTGTTGCGAAGCACAAACTCCTTAACCTCCTGTTGTTGGGGTTGTGACAAGGTGGCTGCTATTCCAACCTCAGGAATCACGCAACCAGTTTGAGCTGGTGACCAAGTGTCTGCGACTAGGGACTCTCTATCCCTCCAGGCTTTCAACAGATTAACGTGATATATCTGTTCGGGCTTTCGCCTTCCTGGTTGTCTGACCTTGTAATTCACTTCGCTCACTTTTTCCATTATCTCGTAGGGGCCTTGCCATTTGGCAAGGAATTTACTTTCAACCGTAGGGACAAGTACCAATATCCTATCCCCCGGGGAAAAGGTACGGGTCTTGGCTCCACGGTTGTACACTCTCTGCTGTGCCAACTGCGCTTGGGCCAAATGTTCCTTCACGATGGGCATTACCTGTGCAATTCGATCTTGCATCAGGGCGACATGCTCAATCACACTCCTGTGGGGAGAACTCTCACTTTCCCAAGTTTCCTTGGCAATATCCAACAGCCCTCTTGGGTGTCTCCCATACAGTAACTCAAAGGGGGAGAATCCCGTAGAGGATTGGGGCACCTCCCTAATAGCAAACATCAAATAAGGAAGTAAACAGTCCCAATCCTTTCCATCTCTATCCACCACTTTCTTCAACATTTGTTTTAGGGTTTTGTTGAATCTTTCAACCAGCCCATCGGTTTGGGGGTGATACACAGACGTACGCAATTGCGTCACTTTGAACAATTTACACAGCTCTTTCATAACCCGGGACATAAAGGGTGTACCTTGGTCCGTAAGCAGTTCTTTACAAATACCCACCCGGCTAAAAACAAGAGATAGCTCTTTGGCTATGGTTTTGGCCGAGGTATTTCGGAGAGGGATCGCTTCTGGATAACGGGTGGCATAGTCCATTATAACTAATATGTACTGGTGCCCCCTAGCGGACTTGATTATAGGACCTACCAAATCCATGGCGATCCTCTCAAACGGGACCTCAATGATGGGTAGAGGGACCAGCGGGCTACGGAAATGTGGCATCGGGGCCAACCTCTGACACACAGGGCAGGAGGAACAATAATTTTCTACGTCCTTCATCACCCCCGGCCAATAGAATCTCTGTAATACCCTCTCTTGGGTTTTCTCTGTCCCCAGATGACCTCCAAGAATGTGCCCATGGGCCAACTCCAACACCAACTTCCTGTAAGGTTTGGGCACCACAAGCTGCTCAACGGTTTCTTCTGCCCTTTTTGCCACCCGATACAGTAGGTCCTTCTCTACGCTGAAGTATGGGTAAGTGCAGGTATTATCTGGGTTCACTAACTCGCCATCTATTTTCACTACGTTTTCCCGTGCCTTTATTAGGGCGGGGTCTTTCAACTGTTCTGTGGCAAAGTTTTCCCTGTGAACCTCAAGATCAGAAAACTCCACAGACGGTAGGTTTTCGTCTGAGGAGGTGGGCTCCTCTCCAGTTTCTTGAGTCTCCCCTGCCAATACTGATAAGGGAAATTCCGGAGAGTCCTCACCACTCTCAGGGGAGTTCTGGCTATCACATTCCTGGTACATAGGGGCACCAGTGGGGGGCTCAGGATCATCCCACAGTTCCCAGAACTTCGGAAAATCCCTTCCCACAATGGCATCATGCGGTAATTGAGATACTAACCCCACTGGATGAGAGAGGGTACCTTTGGGGGTCTCGAAACACACTGTAGTCACTGGATACTCTCGGGTGTCCCCATGCACACAAATAACAGCTACCTTGCTATTCCCAGAGACCTCTGTTTTAACTAATTCAGCCTTTATCAGGGTCACAAGGCTACCTGAATCCAGTAATACCACAACATTTCTACCATTAATACACATTTTGCATAAATGTTTCTCAGTTCCCCGAATGGCAGTGCATGCGACTGTCGCACACAGCGACTGACGTCTGTCCATCAGAAAGTCACATTGCATGGGTTCCTCCACAACCGGGCAATTTGCTGCAATATGTCCCGCTTGCCGGCAGCGGTAGCAAACGATCCTTCTTGCCGCCTCTTGAGCCGCTGATTTCCCAGGCTGTTCTCGCCAAACTTGGGGTAGAGCTCCCACCCTCTCACTCTCTCCACCCTCACCCCTTGGAATCCTCTTATCCGCCCCTGGGGATGGTCTGGTCTTAGGGTGGAAAGTCCGAGTGTCTCTGGAAGAGGCCGTCAGGTTCTCTGTAGCCAAGTATTTCTCCACACGATCCACAAGACCATCGGCCGTCTCTGGGTCTCCATGGCTTACCCACTTTTGGATGGCAGTAGGAAGAGCTCTCAAAAACCGATCCATTACAACACGTTCCACAATCTTTGGTGCGGACAAAGTCTCTGGCTGTAGCCACTTTCTGCTCAGGTGAATGAGATCATACATTTGAGACCTGGGGGGTTTTCCAAGCTGGAAAGTCCAGTTATGCACACGCTGAGCCCGGACAGCCTGGGTGACACCCAGCCTTGCCAATATTTCAGCTTTTAGCATCACATAGTCTTTTGCTTGGTTAGGCTCTAGGTCATAGTAAGCTTTCTGCGATTCACCAGTTAACAGAGGAGCCACCAGTCCAGCCCACTGCTCCTCAGGCCACTTTTCTCTTTCAGCGGTCCTTTCAAATGTGGTCAAAAATACCTCTGGATCATCCTCTCCAGTCATTTTTGTCAATAAACGACTCACCCCAAAGGACGCGGTATTAGTGGGACGGCTTTCCTCACTGGTCTGCGGACGTTGCTGCATTACTGCTTCCATCTGTTGTTGTAGTCTCTGCTCTTGCTTCTGCAACAGGTCTATGAAGCGGGCCTCAGATTGCTGCTGGGCTCGTTGCTGAGCCTCCAGACTCTGTTGCAAAGTTGCGTTTGTCTGCTGCTGGGCTGCAAGGCTCCTTTGCAAACCTGCATTTGTCTGCTGTTGATTGGCATTTGCTAGAGCCAGCTGCTTCAGTATCTCCTCCATGCTGGCTTAAAAAAAACTGCCACTGGTTCTCCACCAACTGTGAGGGGGTTAGCTCGGCAGCGGGTGTGTGTGACCCCCGGGATGGGCTCCCCACACAAAACAGGCCCAGCAAACGGAGGTTGTGGTTTTCAAAATCAAAAAAAGGTGCGGTTTATTTTCTATTTACAGTGACAAAACACAGCAAAGCAAAAGAAACATAACCAAAATAAATCCTGGTCAAGTTGACCTCTGACTAAACATACAGGTTTCCTAACTAACAACTGGGATCAGCCTAGTGCTGTCCTAGTCCCTAAGTCCCTGGTTTAGTAAAAGTCCAAACAAATAGCCACACAGGCTTTGCCTCACCGCACAGGGGTTCACTCTCCCTAGACAGTCCACACAGGTCTGGTTCCAGGCATGAGCTAACATCTAATGAATCTGGGAGTTCTTATAGAGGCCTAAATGAGCTGACAAGCTTCAGCTGGCCTCATCAACTCCCTGTCTGTACGACGCCCCACACTCTCCCTAGAGGTATGAGTCATCCATGAGCCTACTAGCCTCAGCTGGGCTTATACAACTCTCCACCCTAGTTGTATAAGTCAGCATAAAGCCTGAATCTGGGAGAAATATATCTACCCCCCTGGATGCAACCAGGTGACTTTACCTTCCTGCTGTCACAATATATATATATATATATATATATATATATATATAGATAGATAGATAGATAGATAGATAGATAGATAGATAGATAGATATTTAGGCAGTATTATAGTTGCTGGTCCAAATTTCCCACATGTTATCAAATTTACCGCATTTGAGTGAACTGATTGCTAAAAGTCATTCAAACGTGTAGTTTTGGTGAACTTTTCTGGTTACATCAGTAAGATTAACTACAGGAATGTTTTTCCAATTTTGAAGTATCAAGGACCTAGCAGCTAACCGGTCTCATGGTGTATGGAAAGTTTTCTAGACCAATGTGTAGTATAGCCAGTGATGGGTTAGGGGGTGCGAGTATTCCTGTAGTGGATGAAATTAGTTTGAATACTTGATTCCAGAAGCTAGTTACACTGGGACACTCCCAGAACATGTGAAGGAGGTGACCCTTGTGTCCGCATTGTCTCCAGCACAAAGGTGAAGAATTGGGGAACATCTTTGCAATTCTGTAGGGTGTATATTGCCAACGATTAACCACTTCCATACTGGGCACTTATACACCTTCTTGCCCAGACCAATTTTCAGCTTTCTGCGCTGTTGCACTTTGAATGACAATTGCGCGGTCATGCTACACTGTACCCAAACTAAATTTTTATCATTTTGTTCCCACAAATAGAGCTTTCTTTTGGTGGTATTTGATCACCTCTGCGATTTTAATTTTCTGCTAAAAAATAAAAAAAAGACCGAAAATTTTGAAAAAAAAATAGTTATTTTTGTTTCAGTTACAAAACTTTGTAAATAAGTTAGTTTTCTCTTTCACTGATGGGGCTGCACTGACGGGCACGGATAAGGCGGCACGGACGGGCACCGATGAGGTGGCACGGATGGGCAACGATCGGCGGCACGGATGGGCAACGATCGGCGGCACTGGTGGGCAACGAACGGCGGCACTGGTGGGCAACGAACGGTGGCACGGTGGGCACAGATCGGCGGCACGGGTGGGCATAGATCGGCGGCACGGGTGGGCACAGATCAGCGGCACAGGTGGGCACAGATAGGCGGCACGGGTGGGCACAGATAGGCGGCACGGGTGGGCACTGATGGGCACGGATAGGCGGCATGGATGGGCACCGATAGGTGGCACGGATGGGCACTGATAGGTGGCATGGATGGGCACTGATAGGTGGCACTGTACTGTACTAATGGATGCCTATCAGTGCCAAACAATAATGCCTGCCAATCAGTGGTGCCCATTGTGGGCACTGATTGGCATCCATTGTGGCACTGATTGGCATCCATTTGGCATTGGCATCCATTATCCCTGGTGGTCTAGGGTGGCATACCTTATGGTGGGCTTCCCTGTGGTCTAGTGGCATCCCTGGTGGTCCAGTGGGCATCCTCAGGGGGGGCTGTGCTGATAATGGATCAGCACAAACCCCCCCCCCCTGTCAGAGGAGCAGCCGATCGGCTCTCCTCTACTCGCGTCTGACAGACGCAAGTGAGGAAAAGCCGATGACCGGCTTTTCCTGTTTACATCGTGATCAGCCGTGATTGGACACGGCTGATCACGTGGTAAAGAGTCTCAGTCGAAGACTCTTTACCTAGATCGGTGTTGTGGGGTGTCAGACTGATACCCCGCAGCAACGATCGCCACGATGCGCGCCCCCGGGGGCGCGCAGTGGCTCAAAATCCTGAGGACGTCATATGACGTCCAGTCAGGATTTTGAAACCACTTTGCCGCCGTCAATCCTCTATAGGGCGGGCGGCAAGTGGTTAATTATCTTGATCATTAATTCCCAATGACTAATATAGTGTGAGGTGTGTTGTATAGTTTGAAACGCAAACTTCCATTGTTCATCTGTGGTATTCGTGCCCAGATCAGTGTCCCACTTGTGTGTACAGCTGATTTTTTAAACACCTTTATATTTTTAAGTACCGTTTATTATAATATAGTGATATTCCCTTGTTGTGCAGTGAGCCGCTTATGAGGTGTCGCCCTACTACTGTCGGAAGGTGGGTTATAGGGTGCGGGTATGATTTCATAAAGTGAGCCACACATATACAAGTGAAAAGCATGTGCTTTGGCATATTAAATTCCCTTTTTAAACAGTCTGCTGATTTAGGACAGTTATTTTGGAGTACCGTATATACTCGAGTATAAGCCGAGATTTTCAGCCCTTTTTTGGGGGCTGAAAGTCCCCCCCTCGGCTTATACTCGAGTCATATAAATTTTTACATTGTAAATATTACCTGTAAAGAAGTTGCGGCTGCGGCGTCCATCGTTCAAATTCCGCGGTCTCTTCCTGTTCCTTCCTTGATAGGCAAGTCTCAGCAGACACTCTCCACCTATCACGAGCGTTCTCTCATCCTCAGTTTTCCAGCAGACGTCTGTGATTGGCGGAATACCCAACACAGTGTCTGCTGGGAAAGCTAAGGATGAGAGAATGATCGTGATAGGCGGAGAGTGTCTGCTGAGACTCGCCTATCAAGTAAGGAACAGGAAGAGACCGCGAAATTCGAACGATGGACGCCGTGGAATTTGAACGATGGACGCCGCAGCCGCAACTTCTTTACAGGTAATAATTACAATGTAAAAATTTCTATTTACAGGGAACAGCGAGCTAGGGAACAGTGGGGCATCGGCTTATACTCGGGTCAGTGAGGTTTCCCAGTTTTTTTGGGCAACATTAGGTACCTCGGCTTATACTCGAGTCGGCTTATACTCGAGTATATACGGTAAGTCATGCACCGTGTTTATCCCTTGGGAAGGGGAATGTTTTCAAGAATAGCATTGGTACATTAGCTTCAATTATGCTTAGAGGGAATTTGAAGTCTATCACCTTGCAGTCGCTAAGTTGGTGGGTTAGGAGGAATCTCCAAGCTTGTAATGAGATGGTGATAGTGGAGGGTGAATTATTGGTGTCCCAGGGTATCCAATCATCTCCCATAAGAACTAACGGAAGATCTGGTATAGGAGCTAGTGATTTTTCAATTTCTACCCAAAGTGGTACGTCAGTGGAAAAAAAAAAATTGAGTTGGTCAAGCATGGTTGCCCACATATAATCATGGACATCAATTAGTCCCGCCCCTCCTACACTTTTATGAGGGATTTGAATATTTCGTAAGCATCTAGCTTTCTTTGTGCCCCATAAAAGTTTCCATTTAAGATTGGAAATGGCCTTGAGGTATTGTGCTGGGATGGCTATCGGGAGTACCCTGAAAACGTATATAATCTGTGGTAAAATAAGCATTTTGAATGCTGCCAACCTGCCCATTCAAGATAGTTCATTTTTGGCTATATTTCTGGTTTGGATTTCTATTTTACTAATAAGGGGTTTTAGATTAGAATTTGCTAGTGAGCTAGTGGTACTAGTCAGGGTGATGCCCAAGTATGGTATACCCTTATCAGTCCAGGAATACGGAAGAGATTGACATAACTTGAGACATTCTGTGGCTGATACCCCCAGATTTAGGATGAGGGATTTGGTGAAATTTACTTTATAATAGGAAACATCCCCAAAGGATTTCAGAATTTCATGTGCTGTAGGTAGTGATATAGGGGGGTTTGTTAACAACAATACTACATGGTTCGCAAACAGATATATAACGTGGGGAGTGGAACCAAATTGAAAACCTGATATGCTATCATGTGTTCTGACGGCCTCCGCCAGGGGTTCAATCATAAGATTATTGGAGATAGGGGACAACCTTGGCTGGTACTGTTGGTTATCTGAAAGGGAGTGGAGAGCATACTGGACGTGTATACCTGTGCTGAGGGGCAAGAGTATAAGGCTAGTACTGCATTCAGTATATGACCACTAAATCCAAACTTAGATAATGTCATTGACATGTATTCCCAATGTACTCTGTCAAACGCCTTCTCTGCATCTATAGAAATCAGCAGAGAAGGCGTTTTGTTTTTTTCAACATGGTGGATTATGTTAATGATTCTCCTTGTAGCATCTGAGGTTTGTCTCCCCCTCACGAAGCCCATCTGGTCACACTGAATAAGGGATGGAATGAAATCCGCTATTCGTTTGGCTAATAGTTTGGCGTAAATTTTAACATTGGTATTCAATAGAGAAATAGGGCAAAAATTGGGAGGTGTAGTAGGATCCTTGCCAGGCTTGGGGAGGGTAACTATGTATGCTCGTAACATTTCTGGTGGAAATGTCACCGTATCTGCAGCCTTAGTGAAGACTGTTTTCATATGTGGCATAAGATAAGAGCTAAACGTTTTAAAATATTTATTTAAAAACCCATCAGGTTCAGGTGATTTGCCATTCGGTAGTGAAGCTATGACAGCTTCTATCTCAGATGTGGCAAACGGGGATTTTAATGAGAGAATTTGGGTCTCTGAGAGAGAAGGTAAATTAAATTTCTGTAGGAAGTTCTGAATGTTTTCAGTTGTAGGGTGAAGTGTGGAGGGATCGTCTTTGATGTTATACAGATTACTGTAATACATAGCGAATTGGTTTGCGATGTCCTGTGGGTTAATGATTTTGTGTTTGAGAGTGGGATGTATCAAGTTGGCAATTCTTGTCTTAGTGTGTGCAGCTTTTATCCTATTGGCTAAATATTTGCCTGCTCTGTTGGCATTGGCGTACGAATTCAGTTTCAGATGTCTTAAGTGGTAGTCATATTGTTTGGACAGAATTGTTCTCAGAGTCTCTCTTAATTGGGAACGTTTTTGGGTGAGGGTATGGTGGGGTGCTTGTTTATTTTGTGCTTTCAATGTATGTATTTTAGTTAGGATAGAGTTGATCTTAGCTGTATGGCGTTTTTTTTTCTCTAGCACCTAGTTGTATTAAAATGCCCCTCATGTATGCCTTATGGGCATTCCAGAGAGTGAAAGGATTCTCCACAGAATCAGCATTGTTTAGAAAGAAAGTACTTAGGTGTTGGGAGATTATTGTGGAGGTTCGGGGGTTCTTGCATTAATCTGGTATTGTTGCGCCAGATGGGTGGGGAGGAGGAGACAACCTGATCATTAATGGCAATAGTAATAGCGGCGTGGTCAGGCCACATAATGTCATGTATCATCGCAGAAGAAACTTTTTGCAGTAACCATTTGTCTGTTAGAAATAAGTCAATGCGCGAGTAGGAACAATGTCTGTGGGAAAAGAAGGTGTAGTCCCTTGCATTCGCGTTCAAGCATCTCCAAACATCAAATAGTTCTGCTTTATGAATTGTTTCACTCAAACATGTGGATCTGTTTGTTTTTTTTTGTAGACGTATCTAGTCTAGGATCTACTATGAGATTGAAGTCACCACAGACAATGAGGTTGCCATATTGTTGAGACTTGATTTTCTTTAGTAGTCTGCTAAGGAAGCAGATCTGATGTGAATTTGGAGCATACAGAGATACCAATGTATATGGATGCAAGTTAATATCTCCTTTCAAGATGATATATCTACCATTTGGATCAAGAATGGTCCCTTTATGCTGGAAAGATAGAGTATTCCTCAATGCAATCAATACCCCTCCCTTTTTATGACCCGGCGTGCAGGCCAAGAACACATGAGGGTAGTCTTTATGTGAACATTTTGGAGTTTTGGATTCCTGAAAGTGAGTTTCTTGGACACACAGGATATCTGCCCTGCGTTTCCTGGCTTCTGTCCACATGGATAGTCTTTTTGCGGGGGTGGTTCAGCCCTCTGGCATTGATAGATAGGCAGTTAATGATCATGTGGAGGGTTGTGAGAAGTCTGTAGTGCTATGAATTGCATATACTCACTGTGGCCATGGTAGATGTCCAGGGAGGGAGTATGAATTCTGTCTTTGCCCTGGGTGAAGTCTCTGCTGGTTTGCGTGCTTCAAACAGATAACGTGCAAAAAAAGTAGTAATAAAGAAAAAAACAAAGTTAATAGTGAAAATTCAAAAATAACAATAAGAAAAGTATCAATGAACCGATCCATGTGCAGGCGTAACTGCTATGAAAGGTCTAGGGAGAGAAAACAGGGATTATAATTTGGAACCCCTGTGTCCGGAGAGAACTGAATGATATGCATTGTTTTTAACTCGCACGTTTCCACCTGTGTTTTTCTTAGAAGCATTTGCGTGAGACCACTTACCAGTCCTCTTGTATTTGACTAGGATTTGGAGTAGGAGCAGCTGGCAGAGCGTGGTCAGGTAGAATGCCCCATTGATGTAATGCTGCAATACCTTCTTCCAACGTTGAGATCAGGACCGATGTACCATTATAAGTAACAGAGCTTGGCAGGATACTTCCATTTATGGAGGATATTGTGGTTCCTCAGAGCTTTAGTTATCCTCGCTAGGTTGCGACGTTGTGCGAGTGTATGCCTGGATAACGCTCATGCTATGCCTGGCAACGCTCATGCCCTGTTTATGCAGGCTCTAAGCGTGTTCACAACCACTGCTCAAAACACAATACACAGGATCATGATAGCTGTAATAACTGTGCAGTACTCCTGACTGGAGACAGTGCTGCACCCTGGAGATGTAAATGTGATCCAACAGTGTTTGTTTTTTTCTGTGGTGGCTGCCCAGACCAGTTGGGTATATCCTCTTGAGTGAAGGAGGTCAGATATTGGCTTCTTTGCTCTGCACAGAAAATCTTCATTGAAATCTCCACAGAGTATTATTGGTTGGCAATCCATTCTTTCCAAAGATTCCAAGAGGCCCAGCAGGTTAGTAAGGAATTGGCCAATACTGTAATCCGGTGGCCTGTAAACAACAGCAATCAAAGCTTGTACAGGGGACTCCAGTTTGACAACCAAGAACTCCAAGTCAGTCACATTGTGATGATACTGCTTTTCAAAGGCCTTGAAATGGTTTCTGACATACAAGGCGACACCTCCGCCACTTTTACTTGCAATGTCAGGAAGGTTTGTGTATGAGAGGTGTCTGTTGCGTTTGAACAGGTTGTAGTCCTCCATCTTGAGACTTTCAGCAACAGAAGAGAGATGAATTTCAGTGAAACATAAAACATCTCCAAGTGTCAACTCGTAGTGAGATTTGATATCTTCAATGTGAGCTGGTAATCCTTCCGTGTTGTGATGGATAATTGTTAATGTTTGCTCTTTGTCTGTTGTCTGGACAAACTTTAAGAGGGGCATAACACTTTCCAGTGATGCATTCTTCATTGAGTCCAGGGGAGGCTGTGATTTCAGGATCAGCAAAGATCTTCTTCTCATCAAAGTCGGTTATGTGCAGTCCTTGCAGTGTAGTCGTTCTACTCAGAGCAACATAGGCCATTCCCGGTTGAAAGACCCGTTTCAATGAGACCACTGCCGACTGTATGGACATCCCCTGACACTTATGAATCGTACATGCAAAAGCCAACTTCAGAGGGAACTGCCTGCGAGCAACTCCTTTCTGTCTCAGGTTTTCCTCTACCCTTTCTATGTACACCAAATTGTCAGCATCACAAGACGACTTATTACGGTATCTCTGTCCTGCATTTGGATTGTCCAGCACAAGTCCAAGCTTGTTTATCATAGTAGCACCATTCTCAGTCTGGATGATTATTCTTGCAATCTTGCCAAATGTCCCATTAACAAGCCCGTCTTCAACATCAATGTTTCTTGTGATCGTGATACGGGCACCTTCAGCTGTTTGCAGTGTGTCAATCAGATTGTCTTTGTGTCCTTAAAAAGGTTGGTGTTGCCTCAGCTGTTTTAGGGTCTTTTCTGTAATCGTCGGCATCTATGTTGGTGACATTTGAATGGAGAACAAACACAGTTGCGGCATTATGTTTGTGAACCTCTTTGTTGGTGGCAAAGATGTGCAGCACGTCATTAGGGCAGTGGGTGGGATCTGTCAAAGCCTGAGCAAGCAGAGCTTTGTCATCATTGCTTAAGGTGCAAGTCTTCTGCTTGACTCCGATTTTATTCAAAAGCTCAGCAAATTAAATGTCATCCTTCTGTTGCATGATCTCTGTTAGCGTGATCATCTGAAAGTAGTCTTTCCAGACGTCATTGGTATTTTCCTCAAACATGCAGAGTGGCTTACTTTTTCCCAGCGGGGGGACCTGGTAAAAGTCTCCTACTGCTAGTACTGACATACCACCAAAATGTTTCTTACTGCCTTTGATTTGCTGTAATCTCCAGTTGATGTAGGCAAACAGGGGCTTTGAAATCATTGATATCTTGTCAATAACAATGATCTCTGCATTTGACAGCTGTGCCCTCACTTCATCTATGAGATTTCCAAGCCCTTGGTAGGGTGGCTTCAAACTTCTTGGCAACTTCAGCAGAGAATGCAAAGTGTTGCCTGAAATGTTGAAAGCTGCTGTTCCTGTAAATGCAGTTAGTAAAACGCTGGGCATGGATAGGTCTGCTTCCTCCCCTAGTCTGGTAAGTTTACAGAGTATCTTTGTCGCCTCAGCATAGATGCACCTTATCAGGTGTGATTTGCCTAGAATGGATTGTAATAGAATGGGTCAGGATTTAGGCCACGCACACGGTTAGTGCACCAGTCACAAACTGAGTAGAATGTCTGAGCTTGTGTCCGGTTAAGGTTTCTGTACATTTTCCGAAGGAAATCGGGGCACATTTGTGGGGCCTTCACAGTAAGCGCAATTCCACCTGTTTGTTTGTGACGTGTATACTCCGGAACATCATCTTGTTCATTCCCATGAAGTGGCTCCCCTTCTTTGCGTTCCTCTATACATTCCAACCTATCCAACTCAGCTTCTGGGGCAAAGGTGTTCCAAGCATCTTCAACAGGGCCATTTTTTACAAAGTCATCCAAGACTTGTTCCACAATTTTGTTGTGTTGTTCGAACTTCTTTTGGTTGCTGTTAACAATTGCAGACACTGCTCGGATTTGCTTCTTCTCCTGGTAAGCTCACACAGGCGCCTTTGAAAAAATCCTGGTGTGTTGGGAACCTTACAGTTTTCAGTGATGACTCTGAACGGTGGGGGAGGTAGAGTTTAAGCAGTCTGCCGTAGTAGTTCTCTGGGTCCTTCTTCTCTGAGAAGCATGCGTACCTGATGATTGCAGGCTTCCCTCTCGTGCGTTTTTGAATCATTCCCATTTCATTCAATAGACTGACACGCTTGCCGTCTTCCTTTTGCTTGCCATCTTCCTTCTGCTTGCCATAGACAACCCTGTAATGGGATGAAAAGTCTGCCAGACACATGGACTCAAACTCTGGTGTTTCGGGTCTGGCTCTGTATTTGTCGACAAAGCTCGTCATCCACACATTAAGAGAATCGGCTGGTTTGTTCTGCAACGCACTGAGCGGGAGACTCATTTTCAGTGTGTTGTCACCAGTTGGCAGAAAAACAACCTCACGTGAGCAAGACTTCATTTTCAGGCTGCACGTACGGGCCACAGACTCCTGGGCGCTGACCTCTCTGTGTTTTGAATAAGCCTGAAGAACTTCTTTCATTTCTTCTCCTTTTGTTTCTGGGCTAATTTCTTTGACTATTGTTTTGAGATAGTCACTCAGCTTGCGTTCTGGCTTGGATATGTAGGACAACATGTACATGATGCAACCATGCTCATCAAGAATGTACTGGATGTCCATGTTGGCGTTTCAGGCCGTCAGCAAATGTGGATTGTAGTTGTTCACCCAGCAGTCCTTGACATCACGCTTCATTAGAATCACGCTTGAGGAGGTCAATGCCTCAATGTACGAGTTGTACTGATTCAAAGTCATATCACACTGTGGCAGTAGCTGCGAAATGTCTTCAAGCTGCACTTTTGGGTTATTAAGCAAATCCCAGACTGGTTTCAGTTTGTTTTTGGCTGCTTGTAGTTTCATTGCACAATCTCCTTGTTCTTCTGGCATCGGGTAAGTTATCCTTGTTTTTCTAATAGGTGGCTTTGGAAATCCAAATCTGCATATGCTGTTACCTTTCTTGCACGATTTTGAATGAAATCTGCTGTGCATATGAAGTTCTGTTAGAAATCTGTGAAGTAAGGCCTGTTTGGCTTCATCAGGCAGCTGGCATGAGATGTTATGATCTATAAAGGCACGCACCTTGTCATCACTGTCTTGTCCAAATATAGGAGCTCCTGCTACCCAACAGAGAATGTATATGAGGGCTCCCTCTCGCCTGAAATTCAACCCGGTAAAAGTAATCGATAACTTCACCGATTGGCTGTGCAGGACCCAACAGCAGCTCTCGCATCAGAGCATCAACCTGTTTGTCAAACATGCGCATGGTGGTCACTGGGTTGCCTCAAAGAATGTCACACTTTTCAGCCCAGTCTAGCTCTGCAAAATCCACCTTTTGACCTTGTTGTGCCTTTATTGCCGTTATTACCTCTGGCCATCTGAATTCTGCAGCAGAGAAGGTAAGAAAAATGTTGGCTTGCCCAATTGTCTGACCATGGCTAGCAAATTCTTCAGATTTTTATCCCAGTAAGCTGGACTCCCTCTCAGTGGTTGCATGAACCTTGTGGCATCTCGGTTTCGCACCAACCACTCAACCTCGCGCTTGTCCTGTAGCAGCTTGTTGGATATTTTCCATCCATCCCTGGTATTGGGTTTTCCTTTCCTTAACTGGATGGACATGCTGCTTTTGGCCATGTGTGTTTCTGTGACAAACTGCGCAAAGAGGTAGCTTGTGTCTCTTGCAAAACGAGTATCAACACAAAAAAGCCTTGCATTGAAATACATGCTCAGGGACAGTTTGACTTGTCTTGCCTGGTCCAATGCATTCTGTCCAGTAGGGAACTGAACAGGGAAAGCCATTGCATCAAGCCTAGAAACTTTAAAGAAGCTGACAGGTGTGTTTCCTTGTGCAGGTGCAATGCTGAATATTCCATCACCGTGTGTCAGTGCTTCCTCTCCAAGGTCAGATGGCTGCAAACAACTGTCTAGGCCAATTCCAGGTCTTAGTGCATCCTTCTCATCCTCTGCATTTGGAGGTTGTTGGTCATGGCCTTCCTGTTGCTCAGAAGCAGCCGGTAAACATGTAGACTGTACCTCTGATGGATCACAATTTTCAATGCGTTCAAGTATCTCCATCATTTCAGTTTCATCACAACTGTCGAGTTCCATCCCATCATCATTATCAGCATCATAATCATCATCATCGATTGTCTCATCCAGTCTGATTGAAATGTCACTGTAGTCGGGGTGTGTGTCAATGAGTTTTGACAGACCTGCTACTACATTTCTCATGTTGACATTGTGAAACAGCTGGTGGCCTTTGTAAGTCAGACGTCTTTTCAGCTTCACTCTGTGTAACTGGGATGTGCTGTGCGATCTTGGTAGAGTATTGACCGTGGTTTCCACCTCGGATGGCACACACACTACAGCGCCGTGTATAGCTGCCTGTCGACCGTTGGGAAGTGTGATGATCTTGGTAATTGTCTTTCCAGCAAATTCAAATCGCAGAGCTCTGGGGGAATGGGCGCCAGCTCCATGTTGTTAGCCACAGCGATGGATGATTTGTGTCCTGCTTTTAAATGTGAATCACAGTTGTGACAAATCCATTCTTTGGTCCTTTCATCTGGTACGGTGCATTGTTCAGGGCCTTGACAGTGATTGTTGCACACATGGACATATTTCCCTGTCAAACAGGCAGCAACAATGTGTAGATTCTTCTTGTAATTGCTGTGAATGCAATGTTTCACTTGGTTAGGGAAAAGGGTGCGATGACACATCGTGCACAC
The DNA here is from genome assembly GCA_029206835.1 of Rana muscosa. Taxonomy (NCBI): domain Eukaryota; kingdom Metazoa; phylum Chordata; class Amphibia; order Anura; family Ranidae; genus Rana; species Rana muscosa. Next base: position 382,004,682 of record CM055117.1, read on the forward strand.
AAAAGTTGGCCCAGCTTTAATGCATTCATGGAAAGTGGATATAGCTGTCTGCATTAGGCTGTTGTCCACTGGTTGACTGCATTCCCACATGACATGAGTCCATCGTCTGTATTTCATTCTTATTTTAAAGGCACATTGCATCTTATGGGTTATGCGAAAATCTGCTTGAGTGTGACGTTTCATTTTCATGTAACTCATGCAATGTTGCAAGTGATGTTTTCTGAAAGCAGGATCATTATGATATTTTCTGGTGATGTATTGCTTCTGCTTCAAGTTGAAATCGTCATTTGTCGCATATTTTCTGGTGATGTATTGCTTCTGCTTCAAGTTGAAATCGGCATTTGTCGCATATTTTCTGGTGATGTATTGCTTCTCCTTCAAGTTAAAATTGCCATTTGTCGCATATTTGCTGGTTGTGTATTGCTTCTGCTTTAACTTGAAACCTGCATCTGTTGCATATTTTCTGGTGATGTATTGCTTCTTCTTCAAGTTAAAATTGGCATCAGTCGCATATTTGCTGGTTGTGTATTGCTTCTGCTTCAAGTTGAAATTGGCATCTGTCGCATATTTGCAAATGATATATTGCTTCTGCTTCAACTTAAAATCAGCATCTGCTCTGTATCGGCTGGTGATGTATGTCCTCTTCTTATTGGTGACAGACATCTTTGCAGCCTTGAAATCACACCTTCTTTCATTTCTGTGTCTTGTCTTCTGTTTTTGTCGCCGCTGTGCATTTAATTTGGAAAATGCCTTACTGTCCTTCCATATGCCCTGTGAGGATTATGCATCAAATGACCGTGGAGAATGCTTGCTGGCTGGGAATCCAGTGTGTGTTGCATCTTTGGTCATCTGTGTCACTTTGTTCTTCACATGCTTTCCATCGTGTGGTTTGTCAGATTGCACCGGTGGGGACAGCAAACCATCTGACAGACGTCTTGCACGATGAAATGAGACTAGCATGAAGTCATACTGCAGTCCATCAATAGGGCCTCTGGTGTCTGCAAGGAGCAATTCATACAACTTATAAATCCTTGCCCCCGTATCACTCAAATGTGTAAAAGTGATCATAACAGCTTTTCCTTTTCCAGTGGCAGGAAGCCCATCCTTATTTTGACTATGAGAATCAAACAGTCCATATCTCCCAGACTTGTCTCTGAACAATGCAATGCAATATGGCACTACTAAAAAAAGTGCATGTGTAACATCTGCATTGAGGCACTGAAGTCTTGTGGAGAGGTCAACAAACCAACCTTGGTTGTCACCGTCTACTGTGACTCTCACACATCCCGATAACACTGGAGATTTAACAACGTTATACTCATATTTGTCAGTGTTGACTCTGAGGGGCACTTCTTCCATTGTCAAGTGTTGGTGCTGATAGACATTTCTTTGTTTTAGCTGTTTTATTGTTGTGCCATACAAGCTGTTGCCCTTCCTCAGTATTTGATCAAGATCATCCTTCCTCACATCATCAAGCTCACTGTGGTATGCCAAAAATGTCAGAGCCATGCATGTACACTGTTTGTTCCTTAACCTTCCATAACCATGATGACCCTGATGAAATGATGCCTGCACAGATATCTCACTTGGTACACATGGTTCTTACATGCCATGGTTTTCAGAAGTGCCCATCACACTGTCACTGTGCTCTTGAACTTGACACTGAGTTGAATATGGGAATGACACCACAGGTTCACTATGTACCTCTTGGGCACATTTACTGTCACAAACCTCCATTTCCACTATGCTGCTGTGATGCTCCGGATCCCAAAAGCATGGGTCTGAAAGGTCCAGTTTAGTCCAGCGTATCTTTGCAGCTTTAGATCTCTTTCCTTTAGATGGCATGATGATATTTGTGGGAGCAATTATAATTCCACTCAGCTGTATGTGATGAGGTATAATTCCTCACAGAGCTGTGTGGGAGGAGCTATAATTCCCTCAGCGTTGCCAAGGAAACCAATGTTTGTTTATGCAGGCTCTAACCACAGGTCACAGTATTTTCAGCCTCTCCTGAATTCTTGCCATTCTTTAAACGGTCGTATTTTAAAAACTATAAATCCTACAGCGAAGAGCTTTATATTGTGAGAATCACAAGACCCAGACCTACATTGATATATAGTATGTCTCTGAAATATTAAAATTAAAGGCACAGTCGCAGTTTAGAAATTGCCTTTCAAATTTGAAGTGGCTAGAGGATAGTTTCAATGAATGTCAATGGGTGGCGTGAGTTGCAAACAAATCATCATACTGTAAAAACTGTAAGGACTATAGCTTAGCCGTGGACACGTGTAGTGGCAGCAGGGATAGCTGAACGTTTTCATATAAAATTTGTGTAGGTGGGTTTAAAAATGAGGGAGTGGTGGCAGGTTAGAAATCATGTCCTGATTTTTCAGATTTTGTCAGCTCACACTCTAGTTTCGCCATTCATTCCTATGGGACAAATTTTGCCGCAAAAACGACGATATTTCGTGAACAATTCAGCGAAACGTTCCACAAAGTAATAGCACACCATTCGGGAACAATCCGCATGTTTCGGTATATTACTTGTCTATGTAGTGTAAAAACTGTGGGAGGAGTTAGGGAGGTAAAATTTGGCTATAATAAGAATAAGAATAATATATATGTGGGCGGAGTAACTGGGTGAAGTGACTTGAGCAACTGTTGTGTGTTTGGAGTGGCTGGAGTAACTGTGAAAAGTGTTAAAAAGCTTAATATTTTAAAAAGTAGAAATGGTAGAAAAAAAACTGAAGAAGTCCCATCATTAGCTGAAAGAGCGGAACATTTTTCAAAAATTATATTTTTTTTAAATTTTTAAATGATTTTTTTTTTTTTTTCATTTCAAACTTTTTTTTTCAAAAATGTTTTTTTTTCTTTCTAAAAATTTTTTTTTTGTTTCAAAAATTTTTTTTGCAGATATTTTTTTTAAAAAAAAAATTTTCCCCCCAATTTTTTTTTTTTTTTAAATATAGTTTTTTTTAATTATGTTTTTTTCAAAAATTATTATTTCTTTTTTTCAAATGTTTTTTTTTTTCAATTTATTATTATTATTATTTTTTCATGGGGGGGGGGGGGGTCATAAACTGCGGAAAACAGTATCCGTCGTATTACAGTACATAGCAGAGGTACATAGTAATTCATTTACAGATAACAGAATCAAAAAAGTAAGCAAAGTTGAACATTAGAAATGCCTTAGAGAAATAAGAGGCGACGTGCATTGTCTTTCCCCCCAGACACCCCAACTGGGAACATACTGTGTCCTGAGGGAAAGACAACACAGCCAACCTCCATGTTACAACAATTTGTGATACAGAAATTCCCCTCAGAGCTGTGTGGGAGGAGCTATAGGTCCCTCAGTGTTGCCAAGGAAACCAATGTTTGTTTATGCAGCCTCTAACCACAGGTCACAGTATTTTCAGCCTCTCCTGAATTTTTGCCATTCTTCAAACGGTCGTATTTTAAAAACTATAAATCCTACAGCGAAGAGCTTTATATTGTGAGAATCACAAGACCCAGACCTACATTTTGATATATAGTATGTCTCTGAAATATTAAAATTGAAGGCACAGTCGCAGTTTAGAAATTGCCCTTCAAATTTGAAGTGGCTAGAGGATAGTTTCAATGAATGTCAATGAGTTGCAAACAAATCATCATATTGTGAAAACTGTAAGGACTATGGCTTAGCCGTGGACACGTGTAGTGGCAGCAGGGATAGCTGAACGTTTTCATATAAAATTTGTGTAGGTGGGTTTAAAAATGAGGGAGTGGTGGCAGGTTAGAAATCATGTCCTGATTTTTCTGATTTTGTCAGCTCACACTCTAGTTTCGCCATTCATTCCTATGGGACAAATTTCGCTGCAAAAACAACGATATTTCGTGAATGATTCGGCGAAACGTTCCACAAAGTAATAGCACACCATTCGAGAACAATCCGCACGTTTTGGTATATTACTTGTCTATGTAGTGTAAAAACTGTGGGAGGAGTTAGGGTGGAAAAATTTGGCTATAATAAGAATAATAATATATATGTGAGATAACAATAAGTGCTCTTGCTTTGCAAGTACACTTAACTAGAAAAGCTACAATTTCTGGGGAAATTGTGTGACGTGTTCTTGCCTCCACCAGTAGTCTACAACTGGAGTGGCTGGAGTAACTGTGAAAAGTGATAAAAAGCTTAATATTTTAAAAAGTAAAAATAGTAGAAAAAAATTGAAGACAACATTAGCAGAAGTTGCCCAAAGGTTAGAGCTAAAGAGCAGAAAAACCACGTAGTACGTCTATTATGTCACTACGTTCGTGTTTGTTGGCTGAAAATGTTCTGCTGTGTGTATGCATAGCAAGTTCACGGCCAACGCCCCTTCGTACCAAAATCCACATTAAAGTCTGATGGAAGTCCAATCGTGTGTATGAGGCTTAACACAAAAAAAACCTTCAAAAAATCCCTACAAAACAGTTACAGACAAATATCACATAATAAAGTGACCATAAAACACAATAAACGTATAATTGCATAGATGTAAAGTGTCCACATCCAGTGTAATATCGCAAATTAAAAGATATATAAAAAAGAAAGTCCAGAAAAAAAACAGAAGATAATTCTGTGATTCCACACTGAGTGGGAAAGACTGTATCAGTGAACTCTTGTCCTTTAAAACTTAACGTGACCAAATAATAGAGTATCCACCCCCAGTCACCAATCAGTGAAATGGCTGCTCACCTTAGAGTGAGATCAGAAGGTCAAAAACGCTTTTTAATCTCAATAGGGTGTTCAGGTCCTGTATAGTTCCACCTGCTGTGATCCGTTTAGCCGGAGATCCCCTTGGGATTAGAACTAAATCCACTCCTTACGCCTCAATTATAAGCTCAAAATATAAAAAGAAGCTCATAGCGCAATAATGCTAATGATACCGCTTTTATTTAAAAAAAACAAAAAAAAAACTTTTTGCACTTACTAGGAACATATAAAACTAGCATAGAATATAAGGGTAGAAAGCTCGGCTGATCACCTCCTCACCACCTTCTAGGTATACAAGACAACAAAAGTGACGCCACTGGCCCCACCTGATGCGTTGCGTCACTTCTCACGTGACTTCCATGGACAAGTGATGCGTCGGGTGGGGCCACTGGCGTCACTTCCGGTGCCTCATATACCCGGAAGGTGGGGAGGATTTTTATATGTTCCTAATGTGAGTGCAGACATTTTACCAATTGGTGACTGGTGGTGGATACTCGATTATTTGAGCACGTTAAAGCGGTTGTAAACCCAGATACAATTTTTTTTTTTTTAAATCACCTGCAAGACAAAGCCATAATGAGCTAGTATGACTAGCATACTAGCTCATTATGCATCACTTATCTTAGATCAGGACCCCCGAAGCCATCCTCGTCCCCCGCTCCGTCCGCAGCCATCGCTAAGGTTACTTCCGAGTATCGCCGCTCCAGCCAATCACAGCGCCGCTGCGGCGCTGTGATTGGCCGGAGCGGCAAAGACGTCACTCCGCGCATGCGCGCGGGAGCTGTCTATTCCGGCAGAGCCGGAATTGTGAATGGGATTAACCCTGTGAATGCACCGTTGTCTACGGCGCGCATGCGCCGTAGACATCGGTGCATGTCTTTTTTTGCAAATATCTCCTAAACCGTGTAGGTTTAGGAGATATTTCTTGAACCTACAGGTAAGCCTTAATCTAGGCTTACCTGTAGGTGTTTGTTTACAAAGTGGGTTTACAACCACTTTAAGTTTTAAAGGAGTTCACTAATACAGTATTTCCCACTCAGTGTGGGATCACAGAATTATCTTCAGTTTTTTTTCTGGACTTTTATATATCTTTTAATTTTGGATATTACACTGGATGTGGACACTTTATATCTATTGATAAAGTTTCTTGATACAGATTTATTACACATTACACACATTGTGGAATAATCGCACCATTCACTTTTATATGATTTGCAGTGTTTTGAGTTCACGAATTAATGGTTGCGGCTGTTCATTGGGAGAATAAGGGTATTTGAGTCTAGTAGTGCATAAGTACTTCCATTTATAACTTATATAACCTGAGTACCTAAGACTAAAGCCTTGTACACACGATCGGATATTAGGGGTGTCGAAATTAATCGTAACATCGATGCATCGGGATTCGGTCGTCCACGATGCAGCATCTCTGTTACGACTTTCAATAATCGATTAATGATGACGTCATTCTTGCGCTGTGCTACTGCCTCCGAGTCCGGAGCCGAGAGGAGCCGGAAGCAGCCGAAGAAAGCGCACTGTCTTTTCTCAACTCCTGCCTCCCACTGACGTCATCCCCTGCCGCCCTGTGTAGCTCCCTCGCTTCATTACACACAGCGGTCTCCCTGCTGTGTCACGGAGTCTAAAATGTACTTCAGCCGTACTGTGATAAAAGTCCCGCCTCCTACTACACCAGTGTGTGTGTGTGATAGACAGAACACTATCTATTTCCTGCCATTAGATCAGTGTTCTGTCTATCACACACACACACTGGTGTAGGAGGAGGCGGGACTTTTATCACAGTACGGCTGAAGTACATTTTAGACTCTGTGACACAGCAGGGAGACCGCTGTGTGTAAAATAGGTACGTACACAGTGAGACTTTAAACGTTAATTATTGGGCACAGTGGAGTGATGAGGATTATATGACATGCAGGACAACATGCAGACTGGGGTGATGTGGAGTAACATACAGCATATTGTACAGTGTGGAGTATAAAACATACAGCACAAAATAAAGAGTGGAGTGGAGTGGTGTGGAGTATATAAAACACAGCACAGTCCACAGAGCTGGGTGGTGTTAAATATAGAACATAGAGTGCAGTATACAAATTAGAGTAGGGTACAGAATGCCCAGCAAATGAACAATTTGGAGTGGTATGGAGGCAAGAAAGTCTTGTGCAGAGTGGAGTGGTATAGAATATGTTATGCACAAAGCAGCATAATGAATGCAACACTGGAATATGTCAAATAAAGCACAGTATACAGATAGGAGTTTTATATCACAGGCCTTCACAGTGATTCCACATGCTCAGTGACCTATTACTGACATTACAACTTGCTAATCAGTGACTATGATAACATTGGTCAAAGCAATCTAACCATCTTGAATGGCTAACCATTCCACTGGGGCTTTAAAGTTTCTCTTCTTCAACAATAGGCTAAAAAGTTTATTTCATGGGGTGGGGCTTGTTGGGCCCAAGAAAAAAATAGACCTTCTCACAATGGCAAACATGCCATCCCTGTCTTTGTACAGCCAACATTAATGCCAAGTACACACGGGACGATTTTTCCTAATGACCGCAAAAGTCAGGAGTATTCTTCCAACTGACCATCAGGCCAACTATCAGTGAGCTGTACAAATAATGACACTGCATTAATGGGCATAGTGACACTGCATTGATGGGCATAGTGACACTGCATTAATGGGCATAGTGACACTGCATTGATGGGCATAGTGATGCTTATTGATGGATACGGTAAAGCTGCATGGATGGGCACAGTGACGCTGCATTGATGGGCACAGTGATGCTGCATTGATGGGCACAGTGATGCTGAATGGACAGGCACAGTGACGCTGCATGGACGGGCATAATCAGGTAGGCTGCATTGATGGGCAATGAGGCTGCATTGATGGGACACACATGTGTTTTGTAGCTATTTGTTCAATGCCAGTGTGCCATGCATGCCAGGCATTGCTGGGAAGTGCGCGCGGATTGCAGTGCACGGTCGGTCACGGTCATTTTATTGTTTTTTGGTCCATATGTTATTATGTTTGTTTGTTTAGAAATTTAGAAAAGTTTTAAACCATGGGCACTTGGGTAGTAATCGTGATGCATCGCGGAATCGAATCGTGGACATGATAATCGTAATCGAATCGTGAGACCAGTGAAGATGCACACCCCTATCGGATATCCTATGGATTCTAATCAGTCTTGCCTACACACCATTAGTCAAAAAACCGACCATTCCAAACGCGGTGACGTAAAACACTCCGATGAGCCGAGAAAAATGAAGTTCAATGCTTCTGAGCATGCGTCGACTTGATTCTGAGCATGCGTGGGTTTTTTATCGGATGGACTTGCCCATAGACGATCGGAGTTTTCGATCGTTTTTTTATCCATCGGAAAAATTTAAAACATGTTCTATTTTTTAAAACCGATGGAAAAAAGACAGATGGGTCCCATACACGATCGGTTTGTCTGATGAAAACAATCCATCGGACGGTTTTCATTGGTAAAACCGATCGTGTGTACAGGGCTTTAGTGTTTGGTCTTAGGTACTCCGATTGCAGCCTTGAGAACAAACAGTGATAAAATAATATGCGGCCATACAAAACTAAAATTCATGTTCACTAATGCTAGAAGTTTGAGGAACAAAATTGAGGAACTGGAACTACTGATGCATGAGGACGATTTCAAATTTGTGGGGGCAAGAGAGACCCGTTTTGACAGTACACCTGACTGGCATGTGACTGTCCAGGGGTACTCCCTGTTACAAAGAGACAAGTTAGGTAGAGGAGGGGGAGGGGTATGAATGTACGTCAAGAGTGATTTACAAGTGAACACAACCCAGATAGCAAGGATAACTTGCCGTAAATTTGTCACAGTGTTAAATTGTAAGTCTGTTAACTTGCTGCACTTTTTCACTGGCAAGTCGTACACTTGCAGAGCACTTAAGGCACAAGTTCTAGTTGACACTTTTCCAATTTGTAGCAGTTTGCGTGGTGGAAAGTCTCCAGCAAGAGTAAAGTTGCAGTGGCGAGTCTACAGCAAGTGCTCTGCAAGTCTATAGCATGCAAATTCAGCCACAGCACCTCTGGGATGACTATTGCACAACATAACTGAACCAAAACTTGCAGCAAACTTGTAGAATGGGCAAATAAAGTTGATCTGGAGTAATGCAATGCGGACTTGCTGCAATTGTGCAATAAATTTGTAAAGCCTGGTAAGTCTAGCAATAGCTTAGCAAGTCATTTTCAAACTTGCAGCACAAATGCTTACCAAAGGGGCAATAGAAGTAGCGTAATTCCTATACCTGGAACTTCAAAGGAAATAAACAAAAGGGAAACGAATAGTGGGTATATGCTACAGGCCCCATGCTTAAAGGATGAAGAGGAGACCGATCTCCTTGCACAGTTAATTGGTGGCAAGGCAGGGCAATGTCGTCATCATCCTGGGGAACTTTAATTATCCAGATACTGACTGTGCGGATGGAACTATATTAGTGCAACTGGGCATTGCAGTATAACAGTTTGGAAACCAAGTGACAACATTATACTTATATATTTGGTATTATTATATATTCATCCAGTCGTTGTATCGGCAGGTGATGTTTTTTTGCATTTGGATTGATCTTCAGAACTGTAATACTGAACTGGCTGTCTCTCTCTACAAGAGCTTCGATGTCTGCTTGCTTTTGCTCCTGCAATTGCCAAGCTCATTGAAGATACCATAAGACCCATCCTCATTGCTCCCACTTGCGTCAAAACTTTTAGAACGCTTATACTACAACCGTCTGAGCTCCTACCTCACCGACAACTACCTTCTTGACCCCTTACAGCCTGGCTTTCGCTTACCACACTCCACTGAAACTCTCTAATGATCTACTAACTGCTAAAACCAATGGCCACTACTCCTTACTCTAACTACTAGACCTCTCGGCAGCCTTTGATACTGTTGACCATCCCCATCTCCTCAAAAAACGTCTATCTTGGCCTTAAAGACTCTGATCTACCCTGGTTCTCCTCCTACCTATCACAGCACTCCTTCAGTGTTACCTATAACCGTTGCCTTCTCTACACTTTCTCTTTCTGTAGGGGTACCTCAAGGTTCTGTCTTTGGACCCCTAACCCTCACCTCTTCCCTTGGTCAAATTATTAAACTCCCATGGCTTCCAGTAACATCTCTATGCTGATGACACACAAATCTATCTCTCTACTCCTCACCTCACTCTTTCAGTCTCCTCTCGCATTACTAACCAGTGCCGATCATGACCTCCCTGGGGCCCTAAGCAAAATTCTGCTAAGGGGAACTCTACCTGACCCATGATGCCGTGAGCTATGTAAACCATTAGCCTTGTGCCCAGTGCACACCATGCAGCCTTGTGCCCAGTGCACACCAAATGCAGCCTTGTGCCCAACAAACACAGCCTTGTGCCCACCATGCAGCCTTGTGCTCAGTGCACACCAAATGCAGTTGTGCCCACCAAACGCAGCCTTGTGCTTAGTGCCCACCATGCAGCCTTGTGCCCACCAAATGCAGCCTTGTGCCCAGTGCCCACCAAATGCAGCCTTGTGCCCACCATTCAGCCTACCTGTGCAGGGGAGGAAAGGAGAGGAACACAGGAGAGCCGCCCAGATGATCAGCGCACAGCACAGGGAACACAGTGATAACAGCTTTCATTTCAATTGACGTGTTACCGCCGCTCAATGTCATATACAGCCCCGCCCCCTGGCCGGGGAACTTGGATTGACAGATCACCCATCACCAGGATTGGACAGGTGATCTGTCTATCAAAGTCCCGGGACCAGGAGAAGGGGCTGTATCTGACAGCGAGCGGCGGGGAACACAGCAATTGAAATTAAAACTGTTATCGGTGTGTTCCCTGCGTGCGCTGGGCTCTAAACATCCGGGCGGCTCTCTCTCTCTTCCCCTCCACGATCGCTGGAAGGAGGACTCCCATTCCACCGGCACCACCCCTGCACCCACAAAGGGAAGGTGGGGCCTCAAATAATTTGCGGGGCCCTACACAGCTTGCGTAGTGAGCGTATAGGGCGGATCAGCTCTGTTACTAACTAACCGACATATCAGCATGGATGTCACACAACTTCATCAAACTCAATCTTTATAAAACGGAGTTCATAATTTTTCCTCCGGCCTGTGCCCCCTCCCCTGACTTCTCCATCAAGATCAATATTACAACCATCAGTCCCTCCCCTCATAAAAGGGTGCTAGGTGTAATCCTGTACTCTGACCTGTCCTTTCAGCCCCAAATCAAATTTCTGTCCAAATCTTGCAGACTTCACCTACGTAACATCTGCAAAATACACCCCTTTCTAACCACTGAAAACACTAAGCAACGTATATACTACCTTGATATCTTTCCTTGACTATTCTAACACCCTCCTGATTGGCCTAGCTCTCTGCAAGCTATCCCATCTTCAGTCTATCAGGAATGCTACTGCCAGACTCATCCACCTTACTAACCGCTCAGTGTCCGCTACCCCTCTCTGCCAATCCCTACACTGGCTTCCCATTGCCCAATGAATAAAATTCAAAACACTAACAACATACAAAGCCACTTACAACTCTGCCCTGAGGTACATCACCAATCGTATCTCCAAATATCACCCAAACTGTCCTCTCCGCTCCTTCCAAGCTCTCTAGCTCCCTTGTCTCCTCCTCCCATGCTCGTCTCCAGGACTTCTACAGAGCCTCCCCCTACCTGTGGAACTCACTACCCCAATATGTCCAGTTATCTCCTACTCTGTTCACTTTTATGCGATCCCTGAAAACTTCTCTCTTCAGGGAGGCCAATCCTGCCTTCATCTAACAACCAAATCTTCTACTTCCCTCATCAGTTCATCCCTCACAGCTACTATCTTTTGTTTCACCAGCCCCTCCCTATTAGATTCTAAGCTCGAAGGAGCAGGACCCTCCTAACGCTCTTGTATTGAATTGTATTGTTGCTGTATTGTCTCCCTTTATAATGTAAAGTGCTGCACAAACTGTTGGCACTATATAAATCTTGTATAATAATAATAATAATATGCTGACTGCTATTATATAAAGTATTTCCATGTGTGACATTCTATTGTCTTTATATTTTGTATATATAATAGCTGTGGTGAAGCAATATACTTCATCATATAGGAGATGCTAGCCTGTTATAGCAGACAATTCCTCCTCCAGGAGGTATTCCACACTGGGTGGTGATAGTAGGCCAGCAAAATAGGTAGTTCACTGATTTTTGGCTGCCCCCCCCCATTCTGGTGTGGGTGCATTTGATGTCTTGTAGGTTATATGTGTGAAGACAATGTTGTCTTTGGGTGGCAGTAATGGATGAAACATGTTTCATTATTGTGTTTATGTATTTTGGATGTCGTTTTTAGTCCAACTAATACTATTGATATATTTTTACTAATTACACACTGGTCGTTGATGCTTAGTCTCTGTAGGTAACCTCTGTGGTTGTAGGGTGGGCTCTCTTGTTCACCTGACTTTTCTTAGAGGAGAAACGATCAGCTCTCTCTCCTTTCCCATCCATAGGGAGGAGGAGGGAGTAGGAACGGTCAGCGCTGGCTCTGGGCTGTTAGAAACACTCACAGCTCAGAGCCATGCAGTTGCTGGGAAGCTACAGTGTGGGCTCATGGGCTTTTCCCCCCTCCCCCACAGTGGCAGAACTCCAGGTCCCAGTTGCAAATACAATCTTTGCGACCTTGCTAGCTCCGCTAGTTCTGGTAGGACATGTACATTAAATTTCAAGAGAGCCAACTTGAGCACTCCACACTTCATGACAATAAATGGGAAGATATTCACAAAATCAAAAACACAGTGGAACAGTAGGAGTACTTAAAGAATATTTTAATTACATGCATTAAACAGTGTAACATGAAAGATCTAAAATGTCATAGACATAGGTTTTTGTCCAATCAAAGGTGAAACACCAGAGCAGGTTGGCACCACATCCCAGAAAAATATATTCAAATATTTGGGGGGAAGAGGAAAAAGGGATTTTTGAATGAAAGAACTAAACTAAACCTGGGTGGCTAAATTTGAGAGAAAAAAAGGCACATTAAAGAGAAAAAAAACCTGCCTTTAAAAAAAGGAAGGACGAAGGGACATTATCAGCATTTTTTATCATGACAAAGAATGTAATTAGAAATGTAAGAGAGCAGTCAGGGCAGCGAAAATAGACCACGAGAGACACATGGCGGAGGAGTGTAGATAGAATCTCCAAACATTTTTAAAATATATAGATAGTAAAACGGCAAGGTCGGAGCATATTGACTCTATAAAGGATAGTCTGGGAAAGCGAGAAGGCAAATGTATTAAATATTTTATTTTTCTCAGCATTCACTATCGAAAAAAGAGGAAAATAGACAGGGTGAAAAAATTAGCAAAACAGCAAGAAGTGTACCCTAACAGAAGCTAGCTTTCTTAACCTCCCTGGCGGTATGATTCTGTCAGATTTTAGGTGCTGAAAGCGGTACCATTATTCTGCATTGAAATTTGGTGTTTTATATTGTAGGCCTGCAATTCTTAGGAATAACTCACTTAACCACTTCAACACAGGGCATTTATACACCCTTCCTGCCCAGACCAAATCTTCAGCTTTCAGCGCTCTCACACTTTGAATGACAATTACTCAGTCATGCTACATTGTATCCAAACAACATTTTTATAATTTTGTTCTCACAAACAGAGCTTTCTTTTGGTGGTATTTAATCACTGCTAGGTTGTTTATTTTTTGCAATATAAGCAAAAAAAAGATTTTTTTTTGAAAAAAACCCACTTTTTTTTAGTTTCTTTCTTAAAATTTTGCAAAAAAAAAATTTTTCTTCATAAATTTGGGCCAAAATGTACACTGCTACATATCTTTAGTAAAAAATAACCCAAATTAGTGTATTATTTGGTCTCCGTGAACGTTATAGAGGCTACATGCTATGGTGCCAATCATTGAAAATTGATCACATCTGATCACACCTGATGTACTGACGGCCTATCTAATTTCTTGAGACCCTAACAAGCCAGGAAAGTACAAATACCCCCCAAATGACCCCTTTTTGGAAAGTAGACATTCCAAGGTATTTAGTAAGAGGCATGGTGAATTTTTGGAAGTTGTAATTTTTTCCCACACTTCTTGGGAAAATTAAGAATTTTTTTCTTTTTTTTTTCTTTTTACACAACATTGTCAAAATAACAAGTTAGTTCTCTCACACAGCACATGCATACTTACAATGATACCCCAAAATACATTCTGCTGCTCCTCCTGAGTATGGCGATACGACATGTGTGAGACTTTTACACACCCTGGCCACATACAGAGGCCCAACATGTAAGTAGCACCTCCAGGCATTCTAGTAGCAGAAATTACACATCTCATTAGATGACAACCTATCACATTTTTGAAGGCCCTGGAGCACCAGGACAATGGAAACGCCCACAAAATGACCCCATTTTGGAAAGCCAACACCCTCAACGTATAATCTATGAGGCATAATGAGTCTTTTGAATGGTTCATTTTTTTCCAGAAGTTTTTGGAAAATGTGAAAAAAAAATGAAAACGCATTTTTTTTTACACAAAGTTGTCCATTTATAAGATATTTCTAACACATATCATGTACATAGCAAAAATGACACCCCAAAATACATTCTTCTACTTCTCCTGAGTATAGCAATACCACATGTGTGAGACTTTTGCACAGCCTGACCACATACAGAGGCCCAACATCCAAGTAGCACCTTCAGGCGTTCTAGAAGCATAAATTACACATCTAATCTCTCAACCACCTGTTACACTTTTGAAGGCCCTGGAGCACCAGGACAATGGAAACGCCCACAAAATGACCCCATTTTGGAAAGCTAACACCCCAACGTATAATCTATGAGGCATAATGAGTCTTTTGAATGGTTCATTTTTTTCCAGAAGTTTTTGGAAAATGTGGAAAAAAAATGAAAACGCATTTGTTTTTACACAAAGTTGTCCATTTATAAGATATTTCTAACACATAGCATGTACATAGCAAAAATGACACCCCAAAATACATTCTTCTACTTCTCCTGAGTATAGCAATACCACATGTGTGAAACTTTTACACAGCCTGACTACATACAATAGTCCAACATCCAAGTAGCACCTCCAGGCGTTCTAGGAGCATAAATTTCACACGCAAATTCCTGCCAAGCTATCACATTGTTGAAGGCCCTTCATATTTCTAACCCATAGCGTGTACTGTACATACCAATTACAAACCAAAATCCATTCTTCTGAGCAAAGAGTAAATAAAAGATTACCTGCAGTTTTAGTAGTGCAGTGGTCCATAGAGGAGAGCATCGGTCCAGGTAGCAGGCGGATGTGGTCAGCAGCAGCAAAAGGATCGTCCATGCAGCAGGCAGGAATACTGTCCATAGTACATGCAGCAGGCAGAGATATGGTTAGTGCAGCCAAAGTATTGGTCCAGGCAGCAGGCAGGACCATCAAGTTTAGGGCCTCGGTCAGGAAAGAATGGGGACAGGGGTAGAGGCTTCTCCCACCCAAATCGCTTTGAAGCCTCCGGGCAACCAGACCCTGTTCTGGGAACACAGAAAACCAAAAACTGTTTTTCTGAACTCAGAACACCTTTCTGGAGCCCCTCACATATGTGAGACCCCTGTGTAGCAGGGTGAAAGATCAGTCCAAGGGGCAGGCAAAAACATGGTCAACAAGCCGAGGTCAGTGCAGGTAAAAGGCAGAAAAAGATGGTAGGCAGAGGCATAGTCGATACAGTCCAGGGTCAGTTCATGTGAAAGGCAGAAACATGGCGGATAAACAATGCAGACGGCAGGCAGAGGCATAGTCAATACAGTCCAGGGTCAGTTCACGTAAAAGGCAGAAACATGGCGGATAAACAATGCAGACGGCAGGCAGAGGCATAGTCGATAAACAGGCCAGGGTCAGTTGAGTTGAGGCACTAGGTTGGTTGGTTGAGGCAGCAGGGAAATAATCAGCACAGAAATTGAAACCGGAGAAGTGGCAGTCTGATAGAAATTTTGGCTAATAATTTTTGAGAGTGTGATATCGCTTGTAGCATTTTCCAATACATAGGCCAGGTTGGGAGGGACAGTCGGGACAATGGTAACTGGTGTCTTTCCTAATTCCACTTTTGCTGCACACCCGACATTTTTTTTGGCGTCTTCTTCCGGTTGCTGATGGTGGGATATGGTCAAGAAAATCGCGCTCATGCAGTCTGCTGATACAATCGGAGTGAATGCTTTGTGGGGCGGAGCCTTGCTGATAGATCAGGGCAGTGACAACATTTTCGATAAATCTGATAAAGGGGCTGGGCATTTCTGTTGATTTTTGATAAGTGACGTATGCATTATAAAGGGCCATATGGAACAAGTATATTGCAACTTTTTTGTACCAGAATAAAGACTTACGTGTTGAAAGATAGGGCTGCAGCATTTGATCGTTTAAATCCACCCCCCCCCCATGAACTTATTGTATTCGTTGATACAGCAAGGCTTTTGAACGGTACCGCGTCTTCTGTGAAGTTCCACCGAGGTGTCATTGTGGATCAGTGTTTCTCAACTCCAGTCCTCAAGGCGCCCAAACAGGTCATGTTTTCAGGCTTTCCATTATTTTGCACAGGTGATTTGATCAGTTTCACTGCCTTAGTAATTACCACAGCTGTTTCATCTGAGGGAAATCCTGAAAACATGACCTGTTGGGGTGCCTTGAGGACTGGAGTTGAGAAACACTGTTGTGGATAGTGGACATGATGTAAACATCTTTCTTATCCCTCCACTTCACGGCCAACACTTCCTCGTTTCTCAGGCTTGCCGATTCCCCCCTTTGTAGCCTTGTGGTGACTAAACTCTGTGGGAAGACTTTCCTGTTTTTTCTTCAAGTACCACAGGCCAAAGTGTCCTTCAGGAATAGGTGGCGAAAAAGGGGCAAACTAGTATAGTAATTGTCCATGTATATATGATACCCCTTTTGGAGGAGTGGGAATGCCAACTCCCATACAATTTTCCCGCTTATTCCCATATACGATGGACACTCAGGGGGCTGGAGCTGGGAGTCTTTGCCTTTGTACACACGAAAGGCATTCACATATCCGGAGGAGCTCTCACAGAGCTTGTTGAGCTTCAAGCCGTACCTCGCCCTCTTACTGGGAATATACTGCTCGATTCCCAGCCGGCCTGTGAAATGGACCAGGGATTCGTCCACAGAGATGTTCTGTTCCGGGATGTAAAGTTCGGAAAACTTCTTATTATTAAAAAAATCTATGAGGGGGCGAATTTTAAACAATTTATCAAAGTCCGGATGATTTCGGGGGGGGGGGACTGCGAGTTGTCACTAAAATGCAGGAACCGCATGATCATGTCAAAGCGGGACCAGGACATCACAGCTGAAAAAATTGGCATATGGATGATGGGCTTTTTAGACCAATATGAACGAAGTTCATTTTTTTTTTTTTTGTAAGCCCCATGTTCAGCATAAGGCCTAAAAACAATCTAAGCTCCTCCATTGTTAGGGGTCTCCATTCGAAAGGGCGGGCATAGCATGAGTTGGGGTTGTTTTGTATGTAATGATGAGCAAAAAGATTTGTTTGGTCTAAGATGCTTTGAAGGAACTCATCAGGGAAAAATAAATTAAAAAAATCGATTTCATAGAAACCTTCGGTGTTGGCCTGCACACCTGGCTGTTCTGTGAAAGGGGGGATTGTGGCTGACCCTGTGCTAGAAGGCAGCCACAATGGGTTGGCCAAGGTGTCCGGAAGATGGGTTTGGGCCCTTCTTCCTCTGCGTGTTATTCCAGAGCTTGTACTGGGCCTCTCCTCCTGGGGTCTATCACCGTTGGCATTTGCTGATTGGCCATTGGGGTGTTCGGCGCTGCTGGTAGCTGCCTGGAGTACAGACCGTCTTCTTTTTGGCCGGACTACTTCCTCCTCCGATTCGGATGTACTGCTTTTGGGGGGCTCGTATTGCGAATCGGAATCAGAACTGTACTGGGGCGGTGAGAGCTCCCCGCTGCTCTCATCGCTCTGGGTTAGAATTTGGTATGCCTCTTCTGGGGTGTATAATCTTCTGGACATGGTGGCTGTATTACAGGGCTGCACAACAGGGACTAATTGGCTGTACATCAGCTAGAAATTGGCTGCGCGTCAGGCACTGCTGGGCTCACGGGACAGGTACTCTTGATGGAGGCGACAGGTACTCTTGATGGGGGGTGACGGGTACTCAGGTACTCTTGATGGGGGGTGACGGGTACTCAGGTACTTTTGATGGGGGGTGACGGGTACTCAGGTACTTTTGATGGGGGGTGACGGGTACTCAGGTACTTTTGATGGGGGGTGACGGGTACTCAGGTACTTTTGATGGGGGGGTGACGGGTACTCAGGTACTTTTGATGGGGGGTGACGGGTACTCAGGTACTCTTGATGGGGGTGACAGGTACTCAGGTACTCCTGATGGAGGTGACAGTACTCCTGATGGAGGTGACAGTACTCCTGATGGAGGCGACAGTACTCCTGATGGATGTGACAGGCACACAGGTACTCCCGATGGAGGCAACAGGTACTCCTGGTGGGGGTGATGGGTACTCAGGTACTCTTGATGGGAGGTGATGGGTACTCAGGTAGTTCTGATGGGGGGTGACGGGTACTCAGGTACTTTTGATGGGGGTGACGGGTACCCGGGTACTTTTGATGGGGGGTGACAGGTACTCAGGTACTTTTGATGGGGGGGGGTGACAGGTACTCAGGTACTTTTGATGGGGGTGACAGGTACTCAGGTACTTTTGATGGGGGTGACAGGTACTTTTGATGGGGGGGTGACAGGTACTCTTTATTCGAGGGGGGGCAATCTGGGCACAGTATTGACAGACACTGTAACTCACTGACACTAACTCACTGCTCGGATTTCTCCTCACACAGGATCGGTGTGAGAGGAGAACCCAGAGACAGCCGTTATAGTCCTCTTTGTTTACACTTGTGACCGGCTGTGATTGGACACAGCCGGTCACGTGGTAAAGAGCCAAATTTCATTGGCTCTTTACCCAGATCGGGGCTGGGCATTGTCCAAGGGACGAGCCTCGTCCCCGATCGCCGCGCTGCGCGCCCCCGGGGGCGCGCACGAGCGGCGTGCACGCTGGACCAATGCAAAGTGACCGGCTGTCATTGGAAACAGCCGGTCACGTGGTAAAGAGACAAATTTTATTGGATCTTTACCCTGATCTGGGACGGGCTGTGTCTGAGGGACACGCCTCGTCACCGATCGCCGCGATGCGGGCCCCCAGGGACCAGCAGTAGCAGCGAGAAGGGCAGGACGTCATATGACGCCCGCCCGGAGGGAGGGAGGGTTCCTGCCGGCGTCATATGACTATGGCCCGGTAGGAAGTGGTTAAATCTGTCCAAACCAGAGTCTAGTAGACATCCCGGGTATGATAAAGTAAAAAAAAATAAAAAATCATAAATTATAATATAATAAATAACTATAAAATAATTATAAGGAAAAACCAACCAGCGCAAATATTAATAACCTAAGATAGCAGCTAAGCACTGAGGGTCACAATTATCAAATCCCACAATAGTATATAAAAAGCAGCAGTGCAGCGCAAAACAATTCTAAACATAAAAAACTAAATTGTTCATAAGCAGAGAAAGTCTTCAAGAGTCAGATGAACAGAAAGCACCACCAAGTGTCCAGAGTGAAGAAAATATATAATTTTCAGATGGTTCTGTGACTCCCTCCACCAATAATAGAAGTGGCCGCTCACCTCAATGTATAGACCCCTGAGTGAATCAGTCAGGTCAATCGAGCGTTTCCCACTGCAGGGAGTATAACCAGAGACTCCTAATCGGGGCGATGTTGTACACATAAACTTGATCTCTCCAACGTGGTTCATATAAAAAATAGAGAAAATCTAGTGCTCTCCGTTTTAAAATTTATTAAAAAGTAACAAATATAAAAGATACACTCACAATCTGCAGCACTGTTCCTCAGTGCAAGGGATCCACAGCAAACAGACTGTAGCGTATGACAGTAGCACTGGCACAAGACACGAGCAGCGTGTATGGACGCGGGTGACGTCACTATCCTAGATCACGTTCCGTACGCGTTACGTCCCCTATGGTAGGCGGGACTTCATCAGCGGTGACGGAGGTACGTGACTCACCCGCTTATATCTAAAAAAAAACTGCATTCCGTCCGCCCCTGAAGGAGGGGCTGGAGCATAACAACACCGCTGCTAATTTTCTTCTGCTGGTTTATGAACAATCTGAAACGCAATTAAGGTTATTTAAATGGCTTCATTTGGCTAAAAAAAGCTCATATAAGAGAACAGAACAATCTATTCTCAGAACAAGAATCAAATCTAATATGTCATCCCGCGTCCATACAGATTGTCACGTACCTGATGGTAGTGAGCCCGAATTGCAGGGGACAGCCTCCCTTACGGCTCCCACTCCCGGCCCCCTGGTAAGGTAACAGTTGGCACAGGAGTAAGGAGTGGCACGGGTGCCTGGCAGGATCAACTGTGGTGAGGTGGTGATTCAAACACCCGGAAGCTTCCTTGCAGAATACCGGAACTGGAATGGCTAGCAGGCTGGATCGGAAGTAGCACAGCAGACTGGATCGGTCTCGCAGACTGGATCGGAAGAAGCACAGCAGACAGGATCAGCTAGCAGGCAGGTTCAGCTTAGCAGGCTGGATCTGGGACAGCTCAGCAGACTGGATCGGTCTCGCAGACTGGATCGGAAGAAGCACAGCAGACAGGATCAGCTAGCAGGCAGGTTCAGCTTAGCAGGCTGGATCTGGGACAGCTCAGCAGACTGGATCGGTCTCGCAGACTGGATCGGAAGAAGCACAGCAGACAGGATCAGCTAGCAGGCAGGTTCAGCTTAGCAGGCTGGATCTGGGACAGCTCAGCAGACTGGATCGGTTTAGCAAACTGGATCGGAACCAGGAACAGGGTAGTAAACAGGCCGGGTCAGATATCAGGCGGGCAGCAGAAGTACAGGATGCAGGCAAAGGGTAGTCACAACAAGCCGGGGTCGGGTGCAGGCAGATAACAGGTTGGTCAAGGTAAGCCGGGTCTTTTAGCACAGGTATGGTCTCAGATCAGGGTTTAGCACACAACGCTGTAGAGCAGACAGCAGGGACTGTCTGTAAATGACAGGTTTAAATAGTCTCTCTGGCGCCACCCGCTGGACGCACGCGCGAACGGAGACCAGGAAGTCCGGGGCGCCTGTTTCTGGCAGGATCTCCATGACATTGCCCCCCCCAAGGGGCAGCCTCCGGATGCCCATCCGGGCAAACTTTTCAGGGTGAGACCTTTTAAAGGACTGTACCAGACTCTTAGCGTGGATGTTCCCCTCGGGCTCCCAAGAATTCTCTTCGGGTCCATACCCCTTCCACTTTATCAAAAACTGGTTCTGGTTCCTTCTCTTCCTGTAATCCAGGATAGCCTCTACTTCAAACTCCTCTTCCCCGTCTATAATAACAGGGTCAGGGGTAACAGAGCTTCGGCCAGGAAAGGGATTGGAAATAGATGGTTTCAACAGTGACACATGGAATACTGGGTGGATCTTCAGTGAATCCGGGAGTTCCAGTTCAAAAGCCACTTCATTGATTTTCCTTTTAACCGGAAAAGGTCCTAGGAACTTGGGACCCAATTTCTTTGAAGGGCATGCCATCCTCAAGTTCACTGTAGACAGCCACACCAGGTCACCGGGTACCAGTACCAACTCACCCCGTCTCTTCTTGTCAAAAGTTAATTTGTTGTGTTCCTGGGTCCTGGTCATAGTTTCCTGCAAAAGTTGGTTATTGGTGGAAAAGAAATGTATTTTCTCCTGTACTGCTGGCACCGCACATTCGGGAAGAGAATTGGGTAGGAATGAAGGGTGAAAACCAAAGTTGGCAAAGAACGGGGTCTGCTTGGTGGCGGAGTGGATGGAGTTGTTGTAGGCGAATTCGGCCAAAGGAAGCAGGGAAATCCAATTATCTTGTGTAAAAGAGGAGAAGCAGCGCAGGTACTGCTCCAGAGTTTGGTTAGTCCTCTCAGTCTGTCCATTGGTCTGGGGGTGATAGGCGGAAGAGAATGACAGTTCTATATCCAAGGCCTTACAGAGGGACCTCCAGAAGCGGGAGGTGAACTGTACCCCTCGATCTGAAACAATGTTGGCTGGTACCCCGTGGAGTCTGACGATTTCCTTGATAAATGCCTGTGCTGTTTCAGGGGCAGAGGGAGTGCCTTTCATCGGAATAAAGTGTGCCATTTTGGACAGACGATCGACTATCACAAAGATAGTGGTATGATCTTCTGCTGGAGGTAACTCGACAATGAAGTCTATGGATAACATCCTCCATGGTCTGTCTGGAACAGGCAAAGGTCTTAATAAGCCCCAGGCCTTGGTTCTATGAGTCTTGTTCCTGATGCAGGTAGTGCAGGACTCCACAAATTCTTTACAATCTTCCCGTAATTGAGGCCACCAAAAGGTACGCTGTACCAAGTCGGTGGTCTTCGCTATGCCAAAGTGCCCGGCTAATGCATGGTCGTGGCAGAGTTCCAGGACAGATACTCGTAGATCCTCGGGGATATAGATCTTGTCCTTATGCCAGAGCAACCCGTCCTTAACCTGCAGTTCCAATTCAGGAGAGGGCAACTGCCCTGCGGAGGCTTGTTTAAGTCTGGAGAGCAGGTTTTCCTGAAGCAAGAGGAAATTCCCAGGGGCAAGGATGGTATCCGGAAGAGAAACTTCTTTGGGTTTGTGAAACATCCGAGACAAGGCGTCAGGCTTAGTGTTCTTGGAGCCTGGACGATACGTGACATGGAACGAAAACCTGGAGAAAAAGAGCGCCCATCTGGCCTGTCGTGGTTTCAGTCTCTTTGCGGATCTCAGATATTCCAGGTTCTTATGGTCAGTAAATATCAGAATTGGATGGGCAGCTCCCTCCAGCAGATAGCGCCATTCTTCTAGCGCAGACTTAATCGCCAGCAACTCCCGATCCCCCACATCGTAGTTCCTCTCTGCTGTTGACAACTTGCGTGAGAAGAAGGCCACTGGGTGAAGCATGGCCTTGGTTCCTTGTCTCTGGGACAATATTGCCCCTACAGCGACTTCGGATGCGTCTACCTCGAGGACGAATGGCAAAGAGGAATCCGGATGCTTTAAGATGGAGGCAGAGGTAAAAAGTCCCTTAAAGGGCCTCAAAGGCCTTTTGGGCCTCGGAGGACCAATGGAAGCGGTTCCCCTGTTGGGTTAATTGAGTGATTGGTGTAATGATGGCCGAGAATCCTCTGATGAACTTGCGGTAAAAATTAGCAAAACCGACAAAACGTTGGATTCCCTTCTTGTCTGTAGGGACTGGCCAGTCTAGGATTGCAGCAATCTTCTGGGGGTCCATTTCGATGCCCTCACTGGAGATGATTAATCCCAAGAATGGTATACTTCCCTGCTCGAACGCACATTTTTCGGCTTTCGCATATAGGCCATGTTGTCGAAGCCGGGCTAACACACTCTTGACATGTCTGCGATGGGATTCGAGGGAGGAAGAGAAAATTAATATGTCGTCTAGATAGACGATAACAAATAAGTCCAGAAAGTCCCGAAAGGCATCATTAATGAAGTATTGAAACGTGGCGGGGGCATTGCACAACCCGAAAGGCATCACCAAATACTCGAAGTGCCCAAATCGAGTACGGAAAGCAGTCTTCCACTCATCTCCGTCCCTGATGCAGACCAAATTATAGGCTCCACGGAGATCAAGCTTGGTGAAGACATTGGCAGCCCCCAGTCTCTGGAATAACTATGGCATCAAAGGAAGGGGATAACGGTTCTTCACCGTAATTTTATTTAATTTGCGGTAATCCACGCAAGGACGAAGGGTATGGTCCTTTTTCTCGACGAAAAAGATGCCCGCGCCTGCTGGAGACGTGGATGGGCGAATAAACCCCTTCTTCAGGTTCTCGTCAACGTATTCCCTTAGTGCCCCCTGTTCAACCTCTGTCAACGGAAAAATCCTTCCAAATGGGATTTCAGCCCCAGGTAATAGTTCAATGGGGCAGTCGTAGGCTCGATGGGGTGGTAGAACCTCCGCCCGTTGTTTACTGAATACATCCAGGTACTCGTGATAGACTTCTGGAATAGACTGACGTAATTCAGCTTCTGAATCCAGGCAGAGCAGGTTAGACGGCCCATGAGGGGCGTGAGAGCCACAGAACTGCTGGCAGTAAGGTGACGAAAAGGTGACTTCCCCTGTGGCCCAGTTGATGGCAGGGTTGTGAGCTTGCAGCCAGGGCATACCGAGGATCACAGGGAATAATGGAGAAGAGATGATGTCCATACGTAACAGTTCGTGGTGGGAGCTGGAAATGACAGCAGAAATAGGAGCAGTCTCTAGAACTACAGGGCCGGATTTAATAGCAGACCCATCAGCCAGGTGAACAGAGAGTCCATGGGTCTTGGGAAGGAGAGGAATCCGATGTTTAGCAGCAAATGAAGAGTCCATGAAACAACTGCAGGCCCCAGAATCAATAATGGCGGGGGTTGGTAGGGTCTTTCCTGAAAGCTGCAATGAGACTGAAAGGGCCAGGTGAGATGCGGTCTTGGCTATAGGACCCGTGTATTCAGGAATCATAGAGAGACATTTACGTAGCTTCAGAGGGCAGTTCCTAACGTAATGTCCGGGCCCTCCGCAATACAGACACAGATTGTTCATCCGACAACGTTGTCGCTCCTCCGGGGTAAGGGAAGGACGAAGAACCCCAAGCTGCATGGGCTCAGGTGCGTTGGGTGCGGAAGCTGGTGATGCAGCGGGTACTGTGTGCAGGTGACTTGGAGCCCTTGGGAGCATCCAGGTTGGGTGAGAAAACCCTGTAGCTCTCTCAGCCCTTCGTTCTCTTAGGCGTCGATCGATCTGTATGGTTAAATCGATCAACGCATTCAAAGTCTGTGGCACCCCAACTCTAGCCAGCTCATCTTTCAGAGAATCAGAGAGTCCCATGCGAAACTGGTGACGGAGAGCGGCATCGTTCCAGTCTGTATCTGCGCTCCACCGCCTAAACTCGGCCACGTAGTCCTCTGCCGCCCTGCGTCCCTGCTGAAGGGTACGCAAAGCCGCTTCTGCAGTTGCTGAAAGCTGGGGATCCTCGTATAGCTGAGCCATAGCGTCAAAGAAGGAGGCAAGGTTGGTCAGAACTATGTCCTTTCGTTCCAGGAGACGGTGGGCCCAGGCTTGGGGGTCCCCGGTAAGCAGGGAAACCACAAAGCCCACTTTAGTGATTTCCAGAGCGAAGGTTCGTGGCTGGAGGGTGAAGTATAGTTCGCAGGAGTTGCGAAAAGCCCTAAAGCTACTTCGATTTCCAGAAAATCTTTCGGGTGCAGGGACCCTAGGTTCTGGAGGAAGCATTACTATTGTTTGGGTTGGCTCAGTCCCAGAGTAAGAGGTGGAAGCATGGGGAAATCCTTGGGTTCCGGTAGCATTGGGAAGAACCAGTAACCGTTCTTCCAGCCGGGTGTAGTTTTGTTGAAGGTCCTTGACTGCTTCGGTTAGATCTGCCAGATGCTGACACAGATCTTCCATAGGGGAGGCTCCCTGCTCAGGCTCAGGCATGGCTGTCTGCTACTGTCACGTACCTGATGGTAGTGAGCCCGAATTGCAGGGGACAGCCTCCCTTACGGCTCCCACTCCCGGCCCCCCTGGTAAGGTAACAGTTGGCACAGGAGTAAGGAGTGGCACGGGTGCCTGGCAGGATCAACTGTGGTGAGGTGGTGATTCAAACACCCGGAAGCTTCCTTGCAGAATACCGGAACTGGAATGGCTAGCAGGCTGGATCGGAAGTAGCACAGCAGACTGGATCGGTCTCGCAGACTGGATCGGAAGAAGCACAGCAGACAGGATCAGCTAGCAGGCAGGTTCAGCTTAGCAGGCTGGATCTGGGACAGCTCAACAGACTGGATCGGTCTCGCAGACTGGATCGGAAGAAGCACAGCAGACAGGATCAGCTAGCAGGCAGGTTCAGCTTAGCAGGCTGGATCTGGGACAGCTCAGCAGACTGGATCGGTCTCGCAGACTGGATCGGAAGAAGCACAGCAGACAGGATCAGCTAGCAGGTAGGTTCAGCTTAGCAGGCTGGATCTGGGACAGCTCAGCAGACTGGATCGGTTTAGCAAACTGGATCGGAACCAGGAACAGGGTAGTAAACAGGCCGGGTCAGATATCAGGCGGGCAGCAGAAGTACAGGATGCAGGCAAAGGGTAGTCACAACAAGCCGGGGTCGGGTGCAGGCAGATAACAGGTTGGTCAAGGTAAGCCTGGTCTTTTAGCACAGGTATGGTCTCAGATCAGGGTTTAGCACACAACGCTGTGGAGCAGACAGCAGGGACTGTCTGTAAATGACAGGTTTAAATAGTCTCTCTGGCGCCACCCGCTGGACGCACGCGCGAACGGAGACCAGGAAGTCCGGGGCGCCTGTTTCTGGCAGGATCTCCATGACACAGATGTTCATCTGACCCTTGAAGACTTTCTCTGCTTATGGACAATTTTGTTTTTTATGTTTAGAATTGTTTTGCGCTGCACTGCTGCTTTTTATATAAAATAATTATAACAAATAATAATATAATAATAATAATAATAAAAGTGTTTTTCAGTCTTTGATGACGAATTTCCCCACAAATCCCTATCGCTCAATTCTGCGGGTGATTCTAATTTATTATCGCTGTTTTCTAGCTGGTCTAAAACCACTTTTGACATAAAGGGACACTTTTTGGTTGCTATGGACAATCTCCAAATTTCAGGCAGAAAGAACAGTTTTTATTATATAAAAGTGCATGCAGGACACTGGGCAGACCACTAGGGACAAAGGGGGTGTGTAATTTTTTTATACAGTACTGTAATCTGTAAGATTACAGTGTACTGTATGTGTACTGTGTTTTTACTTTTTTGAATTTGGCGCCGATCTCCGTCCCCGTGCGTCGTAACGTCGCAGGGAACGGAGTTCGGCGGCACTCGGACACTGTGTGAATCGAGCGAGGAGACAGCTCGATCATACAGCGGGGAGGCATTGCAGGATCCAGGGGACAAGGTAAGTAACTCTGCCTGGATCACTGCGATGCAATCCCGAGTCTGGCTCGGGGTTACCGCTTTTGGTGCTGAAATTTCACCCCGAGCCAGACTCGGGAATACCGCCAGGGAGGTTAAAAGACTTGAAACATATCACCCGGCCCAGGTGAGTTACACCCAAAAGTCCTCAAAGAACTTAGCCAGGTCATTGCTAGACCATTATTTCTAATCTTTAAGGACAGCTTACTGACCAGAACGGTACCAGCAGACTGGCGAAAAGCTAACATGGTGCCAATATTCATAAAAGAACAGAGATACATACCAGGAAACTACAGGCCAGTTAGCCTTACATCAATAATTTGCAAACTATTGGAGGAGATAAGGGACCATATCCAAGATTTGCTGATGAAAATACTGTCATTAGCATTGAATAGAAAGTGAGCAGACATCAGCATAGGAACTATAAATCTAAAAGCACCACCATCCCTATAACAATATGTAACAAAAGAGGGGGATAGACTGTGGGACTTTAAAGGTGCTTATAACAATTAAGAAATAGATTGCAAGACACAAAGCTTTTATAAAAATAGAAAATGAAAATTTATTACAATATACATAAAAAACTAATACATATACATGCCTATGACCATCACAGGTATACACCTAATACCAAAGTCCAAACGGTCATACAGATATGTACAGTTGAGATGAAGCGTCCATAGATTTTCTACAGTTTCGCCTATTAGGCTTCATCAGGAAATAGACGCCCATACAATTTTAACAGATTTGAAAGAAGCTATTGGGTATAAAAAAGAAAAACATATTAATGATACATCCCAATTATAAGAGTCCCTTGAATGCATTCAAAACAGTACACGGGCACATCCCCAAATAGCACATGGAGCAGACAGTCAGGGACCCCATACAACGCCCCCTCATACCTCCAATTCAACTTGGTCCAAAAACGGTCAAGACCACTGTCATAGATTGCCAAAAAAATGGTCGGCCGATCCCGTCTCTAGCGATCACAGTCCCGTAAGGGAGGATAGATTTAAAGTTGCAAATAATAATGGTAATATTTGATACAAATACCTGTAGGTAATATGGAAACCAAAAAAATAAATACTTTTTAATATAGAGTAACCAGTAATAAAGAGGTGTTACAGTCCCACTACCACAAGATAATAAGAGACCCACTCACCTCCCCACTCTCTATTGACCAGTTTAGCCAAGCTAAGGAAGTTTATATGTGGCGGCGATAAAGGTATAATACTTCTATGGAAGCAAATTTCAAACAGGGACCCGTCTACGAAGAAAAGGAAATAACCAAAATATTCTAATAAATTATATATAATATTTATGGAGTATACTACATAGTGAAAAAGGAACTATAAGATAAATGCTTACCAACACAGAAAAGATCCAAAATAAGCTTTAAAGCGTATAAACCTCCAGGTTGAATAAGAGGGTAAGTCCACTCATACAGTAATGTAGAGGGGTCTAATATAGAAGTTCCATGTTTGTAAGGTGTCCCCCAAATAAGCAAAATCCACAAGAAGCTGTATAAGTAGAGCAATAAACTTAAGTTTAGTGTTCCATCTCTCATAGATTGCCGTGAATGACAGAGTTGAAAAATTGAAAAATTGACCTTCCATATAGTTTGCCGCCAGCTTGAACTTCCAATATTCCAGACAGTTCAACAAGAATGTCTGGAGTTTTTATATCCTCCCCCGACCCGCCAAAATCCGGCGTGTGACGTCACACCGCGTGGTGTGCGACGTCTCACCGCAAATGGCTGGCTCACGGACGTCAATGCGGAAGGCGCAGATGCATCGGCTGACCTCCGTACTGACAGGAAGTGACATCACTTCCTGTAAGGGACCAAGCACGGAAACACCCTGTGCTGACACTTCCTACCTCAATAGAAACCGAGGGGTGTGTCAGGTCTACAGGTCCCAGGATGGTAAAGGGCGGTGTAAGCCATGTCTGATGTACACCCTTAGGCGTCCGTACAGGATGAAAGCCGGCCAGAACACGGTCGACCAGATCAAAGACAAAGCCATGAACAGACAGGAGGAGACAGAGGAAATAAGGCAAAGCAGGGCATGCTCCCCGACTACCCGCTCCGATCCGCACCAACGGGGCATCAAAAAAAGGATGAAATAATTTATTGATTACATCCGTGCACCATCTGAACACATCCAAAGGAGAAAACATATATGTACAGTAATCACATATACAAATCATGTAGGCAATTACATACATATTGCCTAACACAATTGAAAAGACCAAAAATAATAAAATTACATAATTAAACATATGTAACAAGAACACAAATTATCAAAACTACATTGTATCTTTAATCCCTCAAAATTATTGAAGGAGATATTGTTGGTAGAGAGTTTGTGAAATCCACTCCCAGGTAACGTGATCCCCTCCCTCCCACCCATGGGTCATACTCCCACCCTCACAATGATGGAATGGAGCACAAATAGGGGATATCCAAGGACTCAAGATGGTACATTTGAGTACCTGGTATCTATGAATGTAAGCATAAGCAAATAAGGCAAAAAGTGGGGCAGTCCTGCACCTAAACAAAGTTCATCATAAGAATGGTTTAAAGCTGATTCCTTCATTCAGGCCAGGAAGTCGAGTGGCTTGTAAGAGATAGATCCACCTACTTTCCAACTGGAGAAGCTTTGTATCAATCTCTCCCCCTCTTTCATGTTGGGGTAAATGTTCTAAAGCAAAAAAAATTATGAACTTTAGATCAAAGTTGTGATAGAGGCCTACATGGCGGCTGATTGGTGTCTCCATTTTATGTTTGGCAATTAGAGAGACATGGTCTCTTATGCGACAAAAAAAAGGTTGCTTTGTTTTGCCCACATAAAAGGCACCACACAAACATTTCATGATGTAAACAGCCCCAACAGATTGGCAGTTACATCTATGTTTGGGTGTCCAAATGTTGTCATTGGGAAGGGTTACAGTCTTACCCGTCAGAATGTAAGTGCAAAAATTGCACTTCCCACAGGGATATGTACCGGGGATGATTTTTTAGCTGTAATATTTTGGGCATGATGGCTAGAGACCAAAATGTTCCTCAATGATTGTGATCTCCTGTATGTGATCTCCGGGAAAGGCTTAATGAATTTCGATATTCTCTAGTCCGCCGCAAGCAGATACCAGAATTTGTTATAAACGTTCCGGATCTTCGAGTGCTGTCGGTTAAACTTTGTGATAATTCTAGTTGACGTACATGACCTAATTTGTCTAGATTTGTAAATGAGTGATTGTCTATTGAGACACTTGACCCTATTAAATGCCTTTCTTAGGCAGGTTTTACTATAGCCTCTGGCTCGAAGGCGTATATTAAGGGAGTCAGACTCTCGTTGAAAATCTGCATCTAAAGTGCAATTCCGCTTAATTCTCAAGAATTGACTGTATGGTATACTCCTCTTTAGCGGTTCAGGGTGGGAGCTGTCAGCGTGCAATAAACTATTGCCTGCCGAATGCTTCCTATAGAGAGTAGAGCACAATTCTCCTTTTTCATTCACAAAAATTTCTACGTCTAAGAATGTAATTTTAGACTGATTGAACGTGTACGTAAATTTCAAGTTATATGTATTCACTTGTAAGCCTTCCAGGAAAACAATTAATTCACTATCAGACCCCGCCCAGACCATGAAAACATTGTCAATATAACGATGCCATGACATGATCCTGCCGATGTCAGTTTGTTTGAAATCTTCAGCAAAGAGGTCACGTTCCCACCCCCCCAGATACAGGTTTGCATATGACGGTGCACACTTGGCGCCCATAGCAACCCCCTGCATCTGGAGGTAGTGGGAACCCCCAAAGACAAAAATGTTGTGTGTCAACACAAAATTCAAAAGTTCCATAACAAAATCATTGTATTTGCGGGAATCCAAATCCCGTTCTCCGAGGAATCCCCACACAACCTCTACACCCCTGTCATGGGGTATAGAGTTGTATAGGGCCTCTATATCAATGGCTACAAGCCATGCCCCGAGCGGTATTTGCAGACCATCAATGACTTTGATGGTGCTTGGTCCCTTACAGGAAGTGATGTCACTTTCTGTCAGTACGGAGGTCCACCGATGCATCTGCGCCTAACGCATTGACGTCCGTGAGCCAGCCATTTGCGGCGAGACGTCGCACACCACGCGGTGTGACGTCACACGCTGGATTTTGGCGGGTCGGGGGAGGATATAAAAAATCCAGACATTCTTGTTGAACTGTCTGGAATATTGGAAGTTCAAGCTGGCGGCAAACTATATGGAAGGTAAATTTTTCAATTTTTCAACTCTGTCATTCACGGCAATCTATGAGAGATGGAACACTAAACTTAAGTTTATTGCTCTACTTATACAGCTTCTTGTGGATTTTGCTTATTTGGGGGACACCTTACAAACATGGAACTTCTATATTAGACCCCTCTACATTACTGTATGAGTGGACTTTACACTCTTATTCAACCTGGAGGTTTATACGCTTTCAAGCTTATTTTGGATCTTTTCTGTGTTGGTAAGCATTTATCTTATAGTTCCTTTTTCACTATGTAGTATACTCCATAAATATTATATATAATTTATTAGAATATTTTGGTTATTTCCTTTTCTTCGTAGACGGGTCCCTGTTTGAAATATGCTTCCATAGAAGTATTATACCTTTATCGCCGCCACATATAAACTTCCTTAGCTTGGCTAAACTGGTCAATAGACAGTGGGGAGGTGAGTGGGTCTCTTATTATCTTGTGGTAGTGGGACTGTAACACCTCTTTATTACTGGTTACTCTATATTAAAAAGTATTTATTTTTTTGGTTTTCATATTACCTACAGGTATTTGTATCAAATATTACCATTATTATTTGCAACTTTAAATCTATCCTCCCTTACGGGACTGTGATCGCTAGAGACGGGATCGGCCGACCATTTTTTTGGCAATCTATGACAGTGGTCTTGACCGTTTTTTGACCAAGTTGAATTGGAGGTATGAGGGGGCGTTGTATGGGGTCCCTGACTGTCTACTCCATGTGCTATTTGGGGATGTGCCCGTGTACTGTTTTGAATGCATTCAAGGGACTCTTATAATTGGGATGTATCATTAATATGTTTTTCTTTTTTATACCTAATAGCTTCTTTCAAATCTGTTAAAATTGTATGGGCGTCTATTTCCTGATGAAGCCTAATTAGGCGAAACTGTAGAAAATCTATGGACGCTTCATCTCAACTGTACATATCTGTATGACCGTTTGATCTTTGGTATTAGGTGTATACCTGTGATGGTCATAGGCATGTATATGTATTAGTTTTTTATGTATATTGTAATACATTTTCATTTTCTATTTTTATAAAAGCTTTGTCTTGCAATCTATTTCTTAATTGTTATAAGCACCTTTAAAGTCCCACACTCTACCCCCCTCTTTTGTTACATGTCATTAGCATTGGTTTATGAAAGTTCATTCTTGTCAGACCAACCTGTTAAAATTCTATGAGGAAGTGAGCTGTAATCTGGATAAAGGAAGGCCTGTGGACGTAGTGTCTAAATTTCACCAAAGCATTTGACACATTACCCCATAAATGCCTAATTTACAAACGGAGGTCTGTTGGCATGGAGGATAGTGGCTGTACATGGATAGTAAATAGGTTACAGGGGTGCATCAAAGGGTGGTGATGAATAGCGTAGCACCTGAATGGTCCGGAGTTGTGAGCGGGGCCAATTATGTTTAACTTATCACAGGGCTCACAATTTCAAGTCCTGAGCTACTAGCCAGGCCTTAAGAGTTACTCGCCACAAGTTGCCCCACCCAACCCCGCCCCTAAACACGCCCCTTGTAAATGATCATATTTTATTCAGATCATACATGATATGCAGAGTCGTCTAATGTTAACTGGACCCTGGGCAAACATTTCCATGCCCCTTGTAGAAACACTACAGGAGAGGGTCAGAAAAACTGCAGAAATACTACAGGAGACGGTGAGAGAGACTGCAGACATGGCAAGGAAGAGGGTCAGAGTGACTGCAGACATGGTAAGGAGAGGACCAGAGAGACTGCAGACATGGCAAGGAAGAGGGTCAGAGAGACTGCAGACATGGCAAGGAAGAGGGTCAGAGAGACTGCAGACATGGCAAGGAAGAGGGTCAGAGAGACTGAAGACATGGCAAGGAGAGGATCAGAGAGACTGAAGACATGGCAAGGAGAGTGTCAGAGAGACTGCAGACATGGCAAGGAGAGGGTCAGAGAGACTGCATACATGGCAAGGAGAGGGTCAGAGAGACTGCAGACATGGCAAGGAGAGGGTCAGAGAGACTGCACACATGGCAAGGAGAGGGTCAGAGAGACTGCAGACATGGCAAGGAGAGGGTCAGAGAGACTGCAGACATGGCAAGAAGAGGGTCAGAGAGACTGCAGACACGGCAAGGAGAGGGTCAGAGAGACTGCAGACATGGTACAGGTACTGTGGATGGTGTGGTGATGAATGGCTCCCCCCATCCCTCCACATTTCTGTAGAGGGGGAGATGTTTCAGCTCAGTGTACACAGCTTTAGGACCTGGGAGAGCGTGTCCTCCCTCTACACTTGTTCAGTGTGATCCCTGACCCCTCCCCTGCTCTGAGTGCCGGATTTCTCTGCTCACTTTCTCCCCAGGACCCTCACTCAAATCATCAGCAGTGTCCAGATCCAGACAGCACACAGGTCCCCTCATACTCACGGCCAGTCAGCTCAGCAGTGTCCCAGTGCAGACAGCAAGTCCTCTCCTGTTCCCTTCCATTGTCAGCAGGTCGGAAGCCGGGAAGGATGAAGTTACATCTTCCTCCTCTGAATGCCGTGTCCTCCAAGCACCTGATTGGTTGTTAGGACGCTAGCAACCAATCGTTTTGACAGGCGGGACTTGGGAGACAACAGGAGAAAGCCAGTAGTTCCACTTGATTTTGAGTAGTAGAAGAGGCGCCCAGTTAATATGTACTCGCCAAATGCGAGCAGGCGAGTACAAATTTTGAGGGCTGACTTATCATATCATAAATCATTTAGATCATAGGATATTGAAACTTTACAAGAAAACCCCAATAAAATAGAGGGATGAGCAACTACATGACAAATGAGGTTCAATGAAGGAAAATGTAGAGTGATGCACACGGGGGCTAAAAATATGAACGCTGGCTACACGCTAGGGGAGAACCTCTTTGGGGAATCAAGGATGTTAAAGGATCGGCAGTTGATGGCAGATTTAGCAATAGCATGCAATGCCAAGCTGCAGCAAGCAATGCCAGCAGCCTACTGACATACATTAAAAAGGTGATATACTCAAGAGAAAAATCTAACACTTTACAAAACTCCAATTCAGACACATTTTTAGTATGCTGTCCAGTTCTGGTCACCAGTCCTCAGGAAGGATGTGCTGGAAATGGAGAGATTCCAGAGAAAAGCAAATAAACTAATAAGGGGACTGGAGGACTTTAGTTATGAGGAAAGGCTTCACACATTAGGCTTCCCTGAAGAAGAGACGCTTAAGAGGAGATATGATCACAATACACAGTATCTCACAAAAGTTAGTACACCCCTCAAATTTTCGCAAATATTTTGACACTTTGCTGCAATGTAAAATAGTGAGTGTGCAGCTTGTATAACCGTGTGCATTTTCTGTCCCCTCAAAATAACTCAACACACAGTCATTAATGTCTAAACCGCTGGCAACTAAAGTGAGTACACCTTTAAGTGAAAATGTCCAAACTGGGACCAAAGTCTCAATTATTTGTGTGGCCACCATTATTTTCCAGCACTGCCTTAACCCTCTTGGACATGGAGTTCACCAGAGCTTCACAGGTTGCCACTGGAGTCCTCTTCCACGCCTCCATTACAACATCACAGAGCTGGTGGATGTTAGAGACCTTGTGCTCCTCCCCTATTTTTTTTGAGGATGCCCCACAGATGCTCAATAGGGTTAAGGTCTGGAGACATGCTTGGCCAGTCCATCACCTTTACCCTCAGCTTCTTTAGCAAGGCAGTGGTCATCTTGGAAGTGTGTTTGGGGTCATTATGTTGGAATACTGCCCTGCGGCCCAGTCTCCATGAGGTGTTGAATTTCCAGTGACCAGTATGAGAAAGTGAGAGCGATAACAGAAAATTTAACAAACCTGCTCCCCATTCATACCAGAGACCTTGTAACACTAACGAGTCACATGACACCGGGGAGGGAAAATGGCTAATTGGGCCTCACTTTTGTTGCCAGCGGTTTAGACATTAATGGCTGTGTGTTGAGTTATTTTGAGGGGACAGCAAATTTATACAAGCTGTACACTCGCTACTTTACATTGTAGCAAAGTGTAATTTCTTCAGTGTTGTCACATGAAAAGATATAATAAATTATTTACAAAAATGTGAGGAGTGCACTCACTTTTGTGAGATACTGTATATCAAAATAGTGATTCTAGCATAGGAAAAAAAAAACAGTTCAGTCTGTTTGCTTTAGGTATAACTAAAGGCAAAGTTTTTTGGAGTGGAGAGGTATTAGAACCCCTGTCAGTTTTTAATGCTGTCTGTGTCCCCATTAAGGAGATTCACCCTCTCTATTTGTCCTGTTTACTATTATCATTAAAAGTAAAGAAATTTTGGGTTGTCCCCATAAAAGTAAGGCCCCTTTCACACGTGAGGACCGTTCAGATCCGCCTGACAGTTTTTTCAGGCGGAACTGAACGGACGCTCCATACATCTCTATGGAGCGACGGATGTCAGCGATGACATGTCCGCTGACATCCGATCCGCCCCGCTAAATCCAGACGGATGCAAACCCTATTTTTCATCCGTCTGGCGGATCGGATCAAAATGGACAGATGGTCCGTTTTGATCCGATCCCCCTATAGAGAAAAGCAGAGATCTGACCGGTCCGTTTCTGCAGTGTGCAGAGATGGACTAGTCATCCGCCGGCTCAGCGGGGATCAACGGAGCAATCCCCTCTGAGCAAGCGGATGTCTAAAAACGGATCCACACTTGTGAAAGGGACATAATAGAGGGGAAATCTTCACCAAATCACCAAGGTTTGCAGAGATTTTCTCTCACTATGGGACAGGAAGTGAAGGACAATCTGTGAAAAGGGACACAGATGGGGAAAAAATTAATAAAAAATCTTGCAGGGGTTGTATGACCCTTACTCTATCCAAAATTAAAAAAAAAAATATGTTGCCTATACTTTAAGAGGACATGTGGTCACATGTGGCTTAACCTTATACAGTGTAAGGGTTTCTTTACCATTAGTTACATTAAGGATGTGGAACTCCTTTCCAACAACGGTCATGTCAAAGTGGGCAGTGTCATCAATTTAAAAAAAACTTTTAGAATGTCATCTTAGCGTAACCAATATACAGAGATATGGGTTAAAGTGGTTGTAAAGTCAGAAGGTTTTTTATCTTAATGCTTTCTTTGCATCAAGATAAAAAGCCTTCTGTGTGCAGCAGCACCCCTTATATTTACCTGAGCCCCATCTCGATTCAGCGATGTTGCACCAGAGACTTGGCTGTTCGGGACTCTCCCTCCTCATTGGCTGAGACAGCAGCAAAGTCCCATTGACTATCACTGCTTCCAAAGTCAGTGAGCCAATGAGGAGAGAGAGAGGGGGCAGGGCCAGGCCGCGGCTCCATGTCTGAATGGACACAGGGAGCTGCAGCTTGGTTCGGGTGCCCCTATAGCAAGTGGCTTGCTGTGGGGCACTCAACAGGAGGGAGGGGCCAGGAGTGCCAAAGAGGGACCCGAAAAGAGGAGGATCTGGGTGGCTCTGTGCAAAACCACTGAACAAAGCAGGCAAGTATAACATGTTTGTTATTTTGAAATGAAAAAAAAATAGACTTCAGTATCACTTTACCCACCTCAATACATGGCACTTTTACCTCCTTCCCGCCCAGGCCATTTGTCAGCTTTCAGCTCTGTCGCATTTTGAATGACAATTGCGTGGTAATGCAACACTATACCCAAATTAAAGGGACACTAAAGGTTCTCGTTTAAAAAAAACAAAACAACAAACATGTTATACTTACCTCCACTGTGCAGCTCGTTTTGCACACAGTGGCCCCAATCCTGGTCTTCTGGGGTCCCTCGGCGGCTGTCTCGGCTCCTCCCCACAAGAACTAACCCCCTTCATGGGAGCTCTCTCCCATGGGGGTTAGTTCTTGCGGGTGCGTTCCAGTGTTACAGCCGGCGGCTATAGCCGCCGACTATATCCCTCGGCCCTGCCCCCCTTGGCGTGGCACGTCATTGGATGTGATCGACAGCAGCACGAGCCAATGGCTGCGCTGCTATCAATCCATCCAATCTAGCCAATCAACGGCCAGACTGACTGGAGAAGGACGTCGGGGGTTAGCGCAGCAGGTGAACGGGTTTAGGAAAGTAAAACAGGGGGGCTGTCATTGCTAGTTTTTTTTTTCACCTTGAGCATAGGATGCATTAAAATGAAAAAAAAAAAACGAACCTTTACAAACCCTTTAATTTTTAATCATTTTCTTCACACAAATAGAGCTTTCTTTTGGTGGTATTTATTCACTGCTGGGTTTTTTATTTTTTACTAAGCAAAAGAAAAAAGACAGAAAATTCTGAAAAAAAAGTAGGATTTTTATAACAGCTTACCTGTAAAATCCTTTTCTTGGAGTACACCACGGGACACAGAGCTAGTCATTACATAATGGGTTAAGGGTCACCAGCGGTGATTGGACACTGGCACAACCAATGGAAGACAGTTCCCCTCCATATAACCCCTCCCATCAGGGAAGTACCTCAGTTTTGTAGCAAAGCAGTAAGGTTCCCATAAGAAGGGGGGGACCTCTGTGTCCCGTGGTGTACTCCAAGAAAAGGATTTTACAGGTAAGCTGTTATAAAAATCCTACTTTCTTTATCGTACACCACGGGACACAGAGCTAGTCATTACATAATGGGACGTCCCAGAGCAATGCTCATATGAAGGGGGGGAGACACAGATCAAACAGGCCGCTTGCGGACCAGAAGCCCTATACTGCTGCCTGCAGCACACTTCGCCCGAAGGCGGAATCCTCATGTCCTTTCACATCTATTTGATAGAATTTGGAAAATGTATGGACTGAAGACCAAGTTGCAGCTTTACAGATCTGAGCCATCGAAGCCTGGTGGTGCACTGCTCATGAAGCACTTATCGCCCTGGTAGAGTGCGCCTTAACAGGAAAAGGAGGAGTCCTGTTCTTTAAACCATAAGCTTGAACAATTACTTGTCTAATCCACCTGGAAATGGTGGATTTTGATACCGCTTGGCCCTTCTTGGGACCATCTGGTAAAATAAACAAAACATCTGTTTTACGTATCTGAGCGGTTGCTTGCAGATACACCCTTACCGCTCTCACTAGATCTAGAGAGTGTAATAATTTTTCCCCCGCCGTCCGCGGGTTTGGAAAAAAGGAAGGCAGAACAATGTCTTGATTCAAGTGAAAAGCCGACACCACCTTAGGCAGAAAAGCCGGATGGGGTCGTAGTACGATTTTGTCCTTGTGACAAATTAGATAAGGCTCTTTACAAGAAAGAGCTGCTAGCTCTGATACTCTCCTAGCAGAAGCTATAGCAATCAGAAAGGCCAATTTCCTACTTAATATAATTAACGGAATATGGCGAATAGGTTCAAAAGGTTGCTTTTGCAACACTGACAATACCAAATTCAAATCCCATGGACACAAGGGAGACCTAACTGGAGGATTTATCCTCAGTACCCCCTGAATGAATGTCCGAACTAGGGAATGAGATGCCAATGGTCTCTGAAAGAAGACTGATAGAGCCGATATTTGCCCCTTGATGGTGCTAAGGGCTAATTTCATATCCACTCCTAACTGGCAAAAAGCAAGAATCCTGCTTATTTCATATTTCTGAGGATTCCAACTTCTGGATTCACACCAGGAAACGTATGCTTTCCAGACTCTATGATAGATGAGTCTGGAGGCTGGCTTTCTAGCATTAATGAGCGTAGAAAGAGCCGGACCAGAGACCCCTCTCTTTTTCAAAATGTGGGTCTCAGCAGCCAGGCCGTCAAATTTAGCCTTTGTAAGGAAGGGTGGAATACTGGACCCTGTGACAGCAGGTCGTGTCGAAGTGGAAGCTTCCAAGGCCTTCCTATCGCCATCTTTACGATCTCGGCGTACCAAGGCCTCCTGGGCCAGTTTGGGGCTACTAGGATTACTGGTATTCCCTCCTCCTTGATCCTGCAAAGCAGTCTTTGTAGAAGAGGGATCGGAGGGAATGCATAGATCAGTGAGAACTGATTCCATGGAGTTATTAGAGCATCTGTCCCGTAGGCTAGAGGATCTCTTGTTCTGGACACAAAGTTGTCCAATTTCTTGTTGAACCTGGAAGCTAGCAGGTCTACATCTGGGTTTCCCCATCTCAGACATATAGCCTGAAAGATCTCGGGGTTTAGAGACCACTCTCCTGGTAGCAGCTGCTGACGACTCAGGTAGTCTGCTTGCCAGTTTTCTATCCCTGGAATGAAGATTGCAGAGATGCAAGGTACATGCTCTTCTGCCCATGCCAAGATCCGGTTCACCTCTCTTTGGGCTGCCCGACTGCGGGTGCCTCCTTGGTGATTGATGTAAGCTACTGCAGTAGCATTGTCGGATTGAACCCGAACTGGGTGGCCCTGTAACCTGTATGTCCAGGTTTTAAGGGCTAGATATACTGCCCGGATCTCTAGCACGTTGATGGGCAGGATACCCTGAGTCTTGGCCCAGGTTCCCTGGGTAGAAGCCTCTTCGAATACTGCACCCCAGCCCGATAGGCTGGCATCCGTAGACACCACCTTCCAGGCTGCTGGGAGGAAGCACTTTCCCTTCCGTAAATTCTTGGCTTCTAGCCACCAATTGAAGCTGTGGCGTACTTGTGAGGACAGGCGCATGGGTATATCCAGAGCTTGGCTCTTCCTGTTCCAGGAGGCTAAAATATTGCCTTGAAGTAGTCTCGAATGAAACTGGGCTTAAGGGACCGCCTCGAAGGAGGCTACCATCTTTCCCAATAGTCTCATGCAAAGGCGAATAGACGGCCTTTTGTTTGCTTTGACCTTGTGGATCAGGTCTTTCAGAGACTGTATCTTTGGCTCTGGCAGGTATACCCTGTTTTGGGCTGTATCTATGATCATGCCCAGGTACACTAACCTTCTTTGGGCTTGGAGAGAGGATTTTTGTAAGTTTATAATCCATCCTAAATGCTCCAGATATCCTACTGTAGTGTCTACAGCGTGATCCAATCCCTCCTTTGACTGATCTATTAATAGTAGATCGTCTAGATAGGCTGTTACCGCAATGCCCCGTGTTCTCAGGTTTGCTAACAGAGGAGCTAGCACCTTTGTGAATACTCTGGGCGCGGTGGCTACACCAAATGGCAGGGCCACAAATTGAAAGTGGCGATCTTCTACCGCAAACCTTAGGAATCTTTGGTGAGCGGGGAGGATTGGTATGTGTAGATATGCGTCTGATATCTATGGACGCCATGAATTTTCCGCCTTTTAAAGTAGCGACCACGGATCGAATCGTTTCCATTTGAAAATGGCGAACGTTCAGAAACCGGTTTAGAGATTTTAGATCCAGGATGGGTCTGACTTCTCCGTTCGGTTTTGGAATCACAAAGAGGTTTGAGTAAAAACCTGAACCTCGCTCCTTTTGGGGTACCTCTGTAACCACACCTTGAGCTATTAAGTGATTCAAACCTTTGAAGAAGGATCCTCTTTTTTGTGGATCCTTGGAGAGTCTTGAACTTCGGAATTGAGAAGATGGGATCTCTCGAAATTCCAGTTTGTACCCTGAGGATATTGTGGATACCACCCATTTGTCCTGGGTTTCTGTCCGCCAAATCGCTGAGAACTGGCGAAGCCTTCCCCCCACTCGGCCGAGCGGGGGCGCCCCTTCAATGAGAGGTTTTGGGGGCTTGCTTATTAGCTCTTGAACCCCACGGCTTCTTGTTCTTCTGAGCCTGTTCTTTGGCTTTTGTGGGCGGCTGAAAAGGCCGTCGCCACTGGCTGGAGTCTGATTTCCCGGGAGCTGGGGAGAGAGTGCGTTTAAAACAAGGTCTCTTGTTTTTCTTTCTCTCAGGTAAAAGTGTCGTTTTACCACTTGATATCTTTTGGATATATCTTTCTAAATCTTCCCCAAAAAGGCGTTCGCCATGGAACGGGAAACTTGCCAACAACTTTTTGCATGGGGCTTCCGCTGACCAATGCTTAAGCCAAAGTACTCTGCGCATCTGTACCAGCTGGAGTGTAAGGCGTGATGCCTGTATGATAGAATCTCTCATGGCATCCACTGTGAAGCATAAGGCTTTAGGCAAATTCTCCCAATTTTTAGCCTGCTCTCAAGGCAGCTCCTTCAGCCCCTGCTTTACCTGTTGGCTGATGACCTGACACATACCGACTGCTGCTACTGCAGGTTGGATAATTGAGCCGGCCAAAAGGAAGGAGGATTTCAGTAGGGATTCCAACTTCTTCTCAGAAGGATCTTTAAACACTTGTACATTATCCACTGGACATGTCAGGTTTTTATTTACACAAGAAATAGCCGCATCTACCGCAGGCAGGCTCCATTTCTTTAAAAAAAATTCCTCCATAGGATAAAGAATGTTAAACTTTTTTGGAGGTAAAAAACGCTTATCTGGATGTTGCCAGTCTGCGTACAATAGATCCTCTAGTAACGGATGAACTGGGAAGGAGCATGCACCTTGCAGGGATCTTAATGATCCTAGGGAGGAGACAGGTGATTCTGTTACCTCCCAAGAGGGTAACTTAAATGCAGATCGCACGGCTCCTGCATAGCATTGTACCTGTGACTTTAAAATCTGGGATACCGAAAAAAGCTCATCCAATATCCCTGATCCGTCTGACTCCTCATCCTCTGCTGATGTAGCCTCCTCCTCATCCTCCTCCTCCTCAGGTACTTCTGAAGGGAGGTCCAATACTGGAGGAGATCTGCTTCGCTTATTGTCCTTTTTAGAGGATTTAGCGATTAAGGTAGCAATTTTCTCCTCCAGATTATTCAGGGCAGCTGATAAAGTGTCCTCAGTGACATATGCAGGCCCAGGCTTCACTAGGGAAGCCGCCATACCTGACAGAGGTAATGTCTCATCCTGTACAGGTGCATTTGGCAACACAGGAGAGGAAGGTACCGAGTCAGCACAGCTAGAGCCTCCTGTCTCAGGCGGCGGTGCTCTTTTATCTCTTTTTGTACGCATTACTTCCCCTGGAAGACTTACTGTTTAGACAAAATACAAGGTACCTAAATGCATAAACTACCGTGCTCAGTTTAGCAAATACATTAAGTATGCAACTTTTAACACATAACTATGCATAATATGGATGTCTTCTAGGAAGTACCCAGTCCAACCACATGGAGTCTTACGTCCCTGTATAGCTGCTGTGTTTCTCTGCCAGGAACAAGAGAACTAACGAGCTTGCTTGCTGCTGCAGTGCTTCTCACACTGACAGTCTTTTAAATTTGGCGCAGTTTCTGTGCCTGCGCGCGCCACATGCCCGCGCACGCCTTCGGCCCCCCCCCTCCGATAAAGCGCGCTCCCGCGTGCGCGCGCGGCCTTTAGCGCTATGGTGGTGGCCATAGTGAGAGAGGACTCTCATCAGCCCCTGTTCCCACTTACCTGCATCTGCAGGTGTCTGTGTCGGCCACCGAAAGGAGGAGCGGGGTGCCCAAGCAAGCTCAGCAGCGGAGGTGACGAGCAGTGTACTTCGCCGAAGCCGACACTGAACAGAGTGAGGTGAGTATATTCAGCTCTTTACTCCCCCCAGTGGTGGAAAAAAAGAAGACATCCACTTCTTGAAAAAAAGGTCCCAACCTAGTTATGGACCTTCTAATCTCACCTTATCCACGCCGCAGGTTTTTCTGCTGAAAGTTTTCAGACAGATACCAAACTTCACCCTTCACGGTGGGCTATGTGTGCCAACATTCAGGGATATGGGTTCCTATTTAAAGGATACCTCTCCCCTGGGCCTTGTACAAGACTCTTACCAGGACTTTATAGCGAAAATGCTGGATCTTAGAGCCCAGTCCTCCGAAGAGAGACATTACAGGCGCTGCCTCATGGATGAGGCCCGGATCCCATCCAGATTCGGCTTAACTTGTAGGCGTCTTGGATGGATCCGAAAGCATAGCTCTTTTACCCCCAGAGGGTCTCTTTGGTAGAGCTTTCCTTTAGCACCTCCTAACGCGTCCAACACCTTTCGACACTGGCGAAAAAACGGAGGTACTTCCCTGATGGGAGGGGTTATATGGAGGGGAACTGTCTTCCATTGGTTGTGCCAGTGTCCAATCACCGCTGGTGACCCTTAACCCATTATGTAATGACTAGCTCTGTGTCCCGTGGTGTACGATAAAGAAAAAAGTTTTTCAGAATTTGTCAGTAAATTTAGTAAATACAGTAAGTATTTTTTTCTCCTTCACTGATGTGCGCTGATGAGGCTGCACTGATGGGCACTGATGAGATGGCACTTTTGGGCACTGATGAGGAGGCATATTATGCCACACTGATTAGTGGCACTGGTGGGTATTGATAGGTGGCACTGGTGGGCACTGATAGGCAGCACTGGTGCATACCTACAGGCAGCACTGATGGCAATTGATGGGCAGCGCTGATGGGCACTAAAAGACAGCACTGACTTGCACCAGTAATGGGCATTGATTTGTGTGACTGATGGGCACTGATTTGTGTCACTGATTGGTGGCACTGCTGCAGCTTTACTGTAATCAGGGCACTGATGAGGAGGTGGTGAGAAAAAAGAAAAAAAAACAATCCTTGTCTCAGGCGAGGAACAGATTCTATGATCTGAAAATGTATTTGAGTTGCAGAATGCTTTTTTTTACTTTAAAGATTTTATTTTAGAATAATAACAATAATTACAGTATATCAGACAATATCAATAAAATACAATGTCAAAGAATGAATTTATACAAATAAAAACTTTACATCATATTCGCCATTCATAAGCAGGAACTCAATATATAATAGAACTGATATTCCATTTGAAGATAAAAGAGAAATGAGCGTATACCGTATTTATCGGCGTATAACTGTAAGGTACCTGTGATAGGTAGTGTCCGAAGTGGAACTTGTGTGCTGAGGATTCAGGCGAAAACGTAGTCAGGCAGATTAGGTTGGCAACAGATCAGGCAAAATGTTACACGATTGAAATCCAGAGAGTGGTCAGGCAGGCAAAGGTCATACACGAGCTGGCAGTGAAGTACAAAATCAGCAGGCTGGAGAGTAGTCAGGAATTCAGGCAGAAGTTCAACACGAAAATCAGGATCAAAAAGCAGTCACAACACCCAGGGAGCTATTCCACACAAACGGGCGCTGAGAGATAG
The DNA here is from genome assembly GCA_029206835.1 of Rana muscosa. NCBI lineage: Eukaryota > Metazoa > Chordata > Amphibia > Anura > Ranidae > Rana > Rana muscosa. The sequence continues at coordinate 382,048,838 of CM055117.1, forward strand.
CATCACTTCCTTTTTAAGGGCTGCTTTGATTGAAAATTGTCCACAGCTGGCAGTAGGTGGGGCTGGTGAGTCCAAGGTAATGTTTAATACTGAGAGGACATTTCCAAAAGTCTAGATCTGCTCAGTAGCGCAACAGGTAAGGCTGCAGCTTTGGGACCAGGAAGATCCCGGTTCAAATACACCCAGGTACATGACAGGGCCCCCTCCCCAGTGGACCCCTCCGGGGGCCTAGCGGGGCTTAGTGGGAAAGGAGGCATGGAAGTCTCGAATAAGAGAAGGGGCATGCAGATCTTTGGCTGGAACCCAGGAACGGTCTGTGACAGGATATCCCTTCCAATGAACCAGATACCGAAGGCCACGACCCTGTCTTCTAGAATCAAGAATCTTGGAGACTTCAAACTCATTTTGTCCATCAACAAGAACAGGAGGAGGTAGCTGTTGCGTTCTGGAGTAGCGATTGAAAATTGCTTTTTTGAGGAGGGAAACGTGGAACACAGGATGAATCCGGAGAGAGGAGGGTAATTTCAACCGATAGGAGACTGGCCCGACTCGAGCAATAATTCTGTAAGGACCAATGAATCGAGGGCCCAATTTGGTAGAAGGTTGTTTCAGTCTCACATATTTGGTTGATAGCCAAACTCTGTCCCCCACCACATATGGAGGTATATGGCGTCTTCGTTTGTTGGAAAAAAGTGCATACTTGCCTGCTGACTTCCGTAGTAATAAGCGAATCTTTTTCCAATGTAGCAGAATATTTTTAACCCGCTGATCTGCTGCTGGTACACCAGAAGAAGGCTGAAGTAGGGGAAAAGTCTGAGGGTGATAGCCTAGGGCTGCGTAGAATGGTGTGGTATGAAGAGCACTGTGCCAACGGGAATTAATGGCGAACTCAGCTAAAGGCAAATACTCAGACCAGTTGGAGTGTAAGGCATTGACATAATGTCGAAGATAGGTTTCTAGGGTCTGGTTCATGCGTTCGGTTTGACCATCTGTTTGAGGGTGATGTGAGGTAGAGAGTGAAAGCGTTACTCCCAGTTTCTTGCAGAACACTCTCCAGAATCGGGAAACAAACTGGGATCCGCGGTCTGAGACGACCGTGGTAGGTATGCCATGATATCTCACAATATGGGAAAGGAAGAGAGTAGACAATGCTTCCGCTGTAGGTAATCCCGGGAGCGGCACAAAATGAGACATTTTTGAAAAGCGATCCACTATGACCCATATAGCAGTCATGCCCTCGGACTTGGGTAAGTCTGTAATGAAGTCCATAGTCAAATGGGTCCAAGGCTGACGAGGTGCTGAAAGTGGTTGTAACAGTCCAGTAGGCAATGTACGGGGTACTTTATTAGCAGCACAAGTTGGACAGGCAGCCACATAGTCAGTAACATCCCTTTTCATATGAGGCCACCAGACATGACGCTGCAAGGTCTTAAGAGTGATGGTGACACCAGGATGACCAGATAAAACACCATCATGTGCCCAGAGGAGTACAGGTTTTCTGAGGCTAGGGGCTACGAACAGGCGACCTGGTGGTATCTTCAAGCCTTGGGGAACACAATTCTGGGTTTCTTGTAACTGTTGGGAAAGAGCCGTAGAGATCTGTGCGACAATTTTGTGAGGTGGGATTATATACTGCTCGGTAGGTTGGTCTTCTTCAGAGGTAGCAAACTGTCTGGAAAGAGCATCGGCTTTCTTGTTTTTATGCCCAGGAACATAAGAAAGAACAAAATTAAAAAACGGGAGAAAAACAGAGCCCATCGAGCCTGACGTGAGTTCAAACGTCTTGCAGTCTGAAGGTACAGTAGGTTTTTATGGTCAGTGAGGATAGAAAAAGGTTTGGGAGCCCCTTCCAGAAGATGTCGCCATTCAGACAATGCCAATTTGATGGCCAGTAGTTCTCGATTCCCAACATCGTAATTCATCTCCGCTGGAGAAAACTTTCTAGAAAAAAATGCTACTGAATGGATTCTACCAGACTTAGGCTGTCTCTGGGAGAGCACGGCACCTGCTCCTACCTCAGAGGCATCAACTTCAACTATGTACTGGAGATCGGGATTTGGATGCTGAAGAATTGGAGCTTTTCTGAACATGTCTTTTAATTGCTGGAAAGCCGATTCTGCTTCTGAGGACCATACCTTGCAATTTGTACCTTTCTTAGTCATAGCAGTAAGGGGGGCCGCAATGGAGGCAAAACCTTTGATGAAGCGTCTGTAGTAATTTGCGAACCCTACAAAGCTTTGGAGCCCTCTTAAAGTGGTCGGTTGGGGCCATTGCAAGACAGCGGAAAGTTTTTGAGGGTCCATTTGGAAACCGGCAGCACTTATAATGTATCCAAGGAAAGGAATACGGCTTTGATGGAAACTGCATTTCTCAATCTTCGCGTAAAGATGGTTTTCTCTCAGTCGTTGCAATACCTGCTTTACATGCGAGATGTGCTCTAGATGAGTCTTGGAAAAGATTAAAATGTCGTCCAAGTAGATGATCACAAAACTGTTGCTGAAATCATGAAAAATTTCATTCATGAAATGTTGGAAGACAGCAGGGGCGTTACACAACCCAAATGGCATAACCAGATATTCAAAATGTCCATTACAAGTGTTGAATGCTGTCTTCCACTCGTCCCCGTCTTTAATTCGAATTAGATTATAAGCCCCTCGTAGGTCTAGCTTGGAGAAGATAACAGCCCCCTTAAGTACATCAAACAGTTCAAGAATGAGAGGCAAAGGGTAGGAGTCTTTTACAGTGATTTGATTTAACCCTCGATAGTCTATGCATGGTCGAAGACCCCCATCTTTTTTTTCAACAAAGAAAAAACCTGCCCCTACTGGAGAAGAAGAGGGTCGGATAAAACCTCTTTCCAAGTTGTCTTTTATGTATTCCTCCATGGATTTTTGTTCAGGCAAAGACAGGGGATAGGTCCTTCCTTTGGGAAGAGGTGCTCCAGGAATCAATTTAATTGCACAGTCAAAAGAACGATGTGGAGGTAAAACCTCTGCCTTTTGCTTGCAAAATACGTCTGCAAACGCATGGTATTCATGAGGCAAGGTAGGTGGGACGGCCACGGAAGCCAGCATACAAGCAGGAAGTCTTTTGGGTTGAGACAAACAGTTTGAATGACAGAACGACCCCCAAGAGGTTAGTTCTCCATTTTCCCAATCAAAAGAAGGGTTATGTTGTTGTAACCATGGGTAACCAAGGATAACAGGCAGAAGTGGAGAATCAATAAGAGACAAGACAACTTCCTCTTTGTGGAGTACGCCTACCTGAAGGGTGATTGTCATAGTCTCAAATTTTACAATGCCATCTCCCAAGGGTTGTCCATTCACGGTGGTAATGTTCAGGGGTCTAGATTTTGGAACAAATGGGATATTATTTTTTTTAGCAAAAGTGTAGTCCAAGAATATGCCAGCAGCTCCAGAATCCACAATAGCCTCACAGGAGACAAGTTTAGAGGGTAAATGGATAATTGCAGGAATGGTAATCTTGGTCTTGGAGGATATACCTGTAAGGTCTAAGCCAGCTCCTCCAACACTGGTTAGACCCTGCCTTTTACTGGACGGGAAGGGCAGACAGATAATAAATGTCCTTTAAGTCCACAGTATAGGCATAGGCCCAATGCACGCCTCCTTTGTTTCTCAGACTCAGTTAGGTGGAGACGGCTTACATCCATGGGTTCCACAGGTGTCTGGGGTTCAACTCAGATTTCAGGTTCTGGCTGAGGTGGTGCTTGGAAGTTAGGGGCCAAACGGTAGACTGGCCGAGGAAACTTGCGAGTTCTAAGTCTCTCTTGGCATCTTTCATGATACCGGACATCCAGACGAACACAGAGCTCTATGAATTTCTCTAGGTCTTCTGGGGAATCCTTATAGACTAATTCGTCTTTGATGCGATCTGCAAGACCTTTTCGGAAGGCTGCACGTAATGCCCTTGAGTCCCAAGTAGTCTCAGCAGCAAGGGTACGAAACTCAATAGCATATTGTGCCACAGACCTGGTGCCTTGTTGCATGTCCAAGAGTGAGTACTCAGCTGCAGAAGCTCTATCTGGCTTGTCAAATACAGTCTGGAGAGAAGCCAGAAATTTGTCAGCGTCTTGCAGCACAGGATCATTGCGTTCCAGATAAGGAGAGACCCAGGCCAGGGCCTTCCCCTTTAACAAGGAAATTACAAAAGTCACTTTGGCAGAAGAAGTGCTAAAGGTCCCAGGGTTGTTGCGGAAATGCAAACGGCAAACATTTAAAAAGCCTCTGCAGTCCTCAGTATCACCACCAAATTTGTCAGGCATAGGAAGTTTGGGTGGTACAGAAGAGGTGGGTTGGATCGTAGCAGGAGTAGGATCCAGAGTCTGGACCGTTGCAGAGGAAGCAGGCAAACAAGATTTAAGCATAGTACAAAGTTCATCTAACTTGGCGTCCAGGGAAGAAAGATGCTGTTCATGAGCTCCAATCAATTGTCCCTGATGTGAAATCGCCTTAACAATCTCAGCAGGGTCCACTGTCATTGTGGCCCGTTTGTAATGTAAGGTACCTGTGATAGGTAGTGTCCGAAGTGGAACTTCTGTGCTGAGGATTCAGGCGAAAACGTAGTCAGGCAGATTAGGTTGGCAACAGATCAGGCAAAATGGTACACAATTGAAATCCAGAGAGTGGTCAGGCAGGCAAAGGTCATACACGAGCTGGCAGTGAAGTACAAAATCAGCAGGCTGGAGAGTAGTCAGGAATTCAGGCAGAAGTTCAACACGAAAATCAGGATCAAAAAGCAGTCACAACACCCAGGGAGCTATTCCACACAAACGGGCGCTGAGAGATAGCATCACTTCCTTTTTAAGGGCTGCTTTGATTGAAAATTGTCCACAGCTGGCAGTAGGTGGGGCTGGTGAGTCCAAGGTAATGTTTAATACTGAGAGGACATTTCCAAAAGTCTAGATCTGCTCAGTAGCGCAACAGGTAAGGCTGCAGCTTAGGGACCAGGAAGATCCCGGTTCAAATACACCCAGGTACATGACAATAACACGCACCGGCGTAAAACACGCACCCCAAGTTTAGGAGAGAATTTTAAGGAAAAAAACTTTTAGGAGGGAAATTCAAGGAAAAAAAACTTACATTTAAATGCAGCATGCAGCCTTGCCCAGTGTCCATCTGCAGCCTTGCCCAGTGTCCATCTGTCCATCTGCAGCCTTGCCCAGTGTCCATCTGTCCATCTGCAGCCTTGCCCAGTGCCTTTGCGATCGTGTCAGTCTCGGCGTTTTTTTTAATTTGGTGCCGATTTCTGTGGAGAGGAGCGAGCGGGGCCGAGTGTACTTCGGCTTTACTCGGCTCCTCTTGCAGTCCCGCCCATCTCCACTGACTGCGCCGCTGACGGAGAAAGCCGAGTGTACTTCGGCTAGACTCGGCTCTTCTCACAGTCAGGGGCAGGACTGCGAGAGGAGCTGAGACTAGCCGAAGTACACTCGGCTTTCTCTATGTCAGCGGCGCAGTCAGAGATGGGTGGGACTGCGAGAGGAGCCGAGTAAAGCCGAGTGTACTTCGGCTTCGGCTCCGCTCGCTCCTCTCGCTCGTTTTCAGCAGGGGAATTCGACGGAGTATCGTCGTATAACACGCACCCACGATTTTCCCCTGTTTTAAGGGGAAAAAAGTGCGTGTTATACGCCGATAAATACGGTAATTCTCCATATAATAGTGACATATAATAAGACCATAGGAATCAAAATGATTTACAATTTGCATTTGGAGAGTTTGGTTCTGCTTTAAACCAGGGTAATCCTGGGTCTAACTATTGAAAAATATGGTTTACCCAGACCAAACCCATAACTTTGGTTATATATTGCAGATATATACTGTTAAATAATAAAAATAAAAAAAAAGATGGGGATAAATCATAATAGATAGAAAAACTGAAAAAAACAGTAGAAAAGAGAATAGTAGGGGGGAATGAGGACTGATGGGAAGAAAGGACAAGATAACTCCGAAGGCAAATTTCATGAGAATTATTTGAATTCAGGACTCCCTGAAAAAGCATTAGCACCATGACAAATGAATTTGTGAATCAAAATTGGCTGTCAGGTAGTATATGATCCATGGTTTCCATATGCTGTCAAACTTCCCCAACTTCTTTTTATCTAGTGCATCCATTTTAGCATGTATAAAAGCTTGATTCATTCTCTTTTCGGCTTCTGCCAGGTGCACAACAGGTGATCTACAAGCGCTAGCTATCGTCTGCTTTGCGGCTATCAAGAATGTAAGGAATAGCTTAAATTGATTCTGGGAAAGCGATACTGGTTTAATATTGAGAAGGGATACCATTGGATCTAGTTTAATGGTACAGTCGAAAAATATAGAAGCAATTCGAAAAATATTTTCCCAGAATATCTGCACTAGTGGACACTGCCACCAGATGTGCATATAAGTACCTTTATCCGGGCAACTGCAAAAGCAGACATCTGAGCCATTCACTGCAAATTTGGCTAACCTGGCAGGAACCAAATACCAATGAGAGAGTACTTTGTATGATGCTTCATTTGCCACTACATTAGTAGAGGACGAGCTAGTACTAGACCATATATTTGCCCAAGTCTTAATGTCAATCTTACAATCAAGATCTTATCCCACTTAATAACATATGAGGGTAAGATTGTACTAGACTTAGGGGTCAACTGAGAATATATTACTGAGATGCAACCTTTAGCATGAGGTTCTTTTAGGCAGATTCTTTCGAATTGGGATAGACTATTTAGATTATCGCTAGAATTGAGGAGAGGATCATAGAAGTTTTTAATTTGCAATAATCTGAATATTTATGATTGGGGGAGCCCAAAAGTTTCACTTAATTCTGGGAAAGGTCGTATTGAGGTTGTTGATGATAAATGATATAAACATGTAATGCCAGCCTTAGACCAGGCTTTAAACGTTCTAGGAAATATCCAAGCTGGGTAGAAGGCCGGGTTTTTGTGAAAAGAAAGAAGCGGGTTTGTGCGGAGATTGTAGACCATGTGAGCTTTTGTGTTTGTCCCAGATTGATAAAGAGTGTTTAGAGATTGGATTCTTTAAGGCTCTACGATCTGAAGAGCGTACCCATAAAATGTTATTTGTAGGAAGTGGGTCAAAGTCTATTGCTTCAATAAATACCCATAAGGGGGTCTCCAAAATCGAATAATATTTTGTTAATTGTGCCATTTGGGCTGCTTTATAATAGGTTGCAAAATCTGGAAATCCCAAACCACCCATTAATTTGGGGAGAATTTTTTTTTTTTTGGGCAACCAAGGCTTTTTCTTTCCCCAAGTGAACTGTGTTACTTTTTGTTGGATCAATCTAAGGAAATAAGCAGGAACATGGATTGGAAGTGTTCTAAATAAATATAAAAACTTGGGAAGTATGGTCATTTTTATTATGTTAATTTTCCAAAACCACGAGATCGGTAGGTCAGACCAGGTATAAAGTAAACTTGTGACATTTTTCAGTAAAGGTGGGTAGTTGGCAGCAATTAAATCTGAAGAATTAGCCGTTAGTTGAATACCTAAATATGGTAGGCTGTGATCCACCCATTTAAAAGGTAATGAGTTCTGTATACTCTGTTTTTCCATTTCGATAAGGGAAATGTTTAAAGCCAAGGATTTTTGAGTATTAACTGTAAGACCTGAAATATGTGAGAATTCATGCAATACCAGCATAAGATTTGGGGCCGAAACTTGTGGTGAAGATAAAAATAAGAGTATGTCACCCGCGAATAAGCTAATTTTGTGATGACATCCACCTACAGTAAGTCAATACCAGTGATTGTTGGTTCCATCCGCATTCTTTGTGCCAGGGGTTCTACGAGTAGCGCAAATAATAATGGCAAGAGGGGACATCCTTGACGAGTCCCTCTCATTATATCAAACTCTTCCAATCTATAACCCGCATATTTAATATAGGCTTTGGGGTTAAGATATAATGCAGAAATTCATCCCATAAAAAGTGGGCCAAAGCCCCACTTTCTAAATGTGAAATGCATATATGACCACGATACTGTATCAAATGCTTTCTTGATGTCAAGAGAAAGAAAGCAGGAGGGAATTTTACGTGTTTTAGCTGTGTGTGACAAAAGAGTAGCACATCTAATATTCCCGCCGGCTTGTCGAATAGGGATGAAACCAACCTGGTCACGGTGTATCATATTACCTATAATTCTGTTTAGTCTGTTGGCTAAAATCATGGCTAGAATTTTAACATCTAAATTTAACAAGGAGATGGGGCGATAGACCAAACTGAGTCATCTGTATGCTCCTATCAGTAGGGTCCTTAAAGGCAGGGGTCCCCTCTACCGGGATAGTGGTTACTTTATTTAACCGAGAGACCGGGGGATCAACAAAAGGCTCTCTTCAAATGGGTAACGGACCGCCATGCGCTGAGGGACCGCAAAGGGCCTCTGCAGCTATTCCCATTCCTTATCTATGAACTTGTCAAAGAAATCAACATACGGAAAAACCTTAACAGAGCGGGTCAGTTTGTGCGACCCAAAAGGGACAGACCCTGCAGTGGAAGTCCCAGCTGTATCTTCCAGCTTAAGAGTGTCCCTCACAGCATTTATAAGTGCACTCACAAGTGCCCTGTCTTGAGCTGACCCGGACGAGGGGTCCTCCTCACTGGGAAGGTCCTGGTTATTATTATTCCAGATGAGGTCTTACTAATGATTTGTACAGGGGTTTCTCTCTTCTGTCCATACCTAGAAAGGATTTTGCTCCCTTTGGAAACCGCAGCTTGGCATTGCATGCCATTATTAAGCCGATAACACCCAGATCCTTCTCCACCATTGATTTCCCCAGACTGTAATAATTTTATCTGTTTGTCTGTTCATGTCTTCTTGATCTGTGTATGTTATGTGCTGCTTTCCTCCTAATTAACTACAGCTGTGTGTGTGGGTTCCTGAGCCGCAGCCATTAGGGTTTCTGGTTGCAAGGTGCTTGCACCTCAAGAGGAATTAAGGGATGTCGTTATTTCAACTGGCATCTCCCACGGAGGGGCTATAAATGTGTGTGTGACTGTGAGTGAGACAGGTCTTGATAAGTGATCATCTTGCTAAGCGAGACAGTGAGTGATAGAATGTTTGTCTAATTAAAACGCAGTACTAACTGTAATAATACTTGAGTTTTTATCTGTCTTCACACCATCTGGGACTATCCAGAGTTTCACTTTCATTTTTTTTTTTCACATTAAATCCTGGCTTCGCAGGGTCCTAAAGGACCTTGTTTAATGATTAAGCACAAGATGTTTTTGTAAAACACATCTACGTGACCTCGTGTTGGTGTCTTTGGTGTTATCACTTTGAACAAGAAAAAGGCAATCGGAATTCCTGGATGTGCAGCCATTGCTTTTCTTACAACCTTGTTTAAGGTTGAATACACCCTGTCCTGACAGTCTCTGGAAAAATCCTCACAAGGAGGCAAGGGGTGTAAAGGTGCCGTGTCAGTCTTAGCAGACTGTCCAGTGGTGGACCGCTGAACACCAATTGATTAATCTGTGGACTTGTTCTAAGATTAAAAAAGTGAATATGTCTTAGCTTGTGCACCCCCAAAACCCATGAAGCTGTCTATCTTATGTTTTTTTGTTTTTTTTCTCGCCATCTCTACCTTTCATACTACATTTCTCAGTGTTCACATCCTAAAATGCTGGCTGCTTGCCCAGAATATGACTCAATGTACTAACACAATGATAACGAAGTCTGTTTAAATACATAATGACAAAAATTGATATAGCTCCATAGTGACTCAAGTATATAACTTAATTGGTATAATTGTATCATGTTTTAATCATTATAGAGTCTGCATAATCATAAGATACATAATTATATGCATGTATGGGGAGTTATTGGCTATTGCATGGATTTTATTACCAATTTCTGTATTTAAGCAACGACTGCATCCACCACTCATCCGTGACTCTGATCAAGTCACTGATGGCAAGGGAGGACAGTATATAAGGTTGTGTAGTTTCTCCCATGTCTCCACTCAGTGCGACTCCTCCATGTTATCCTCCACTAATTAGTGATACAAGTAATGGATTGGGAGTGATAATTGACACCTTCTTTATCTATTACATTGTTTTTGTTCTTTTTCTAGTATTAAAAATTTGGCGGGATAGACAGAGAGGCTTTATAATCTGTGATCTAAACTTTCTTATATAAGTGTCAGTTTGTGCCAATCAACCTAAGTTGAATTTGGAAAAGGGGGGGGGGGAGTTACAAGCACCTCGGTGGTAAGAGGGCTACCTCCTTGTTCTGTGTGATACTTACTGTACAGGGTACTTGGGTGAGCTGCGTAAGACTACCCCAAGTAAGTGGTAGCAGCGGGGGAGGAGTAAAGATTCATTGGTATTGATGCACACATAGTATGTGAGCAATAATCCTGGTAATCTTATTAGCCATCCCTTTTTGATCCACCGTCCGGGGGTGGTTACGTGCCTTAATTGCAGTAGCAGAGGAACAAGGCGCAAGAGAATTGAGTGACCTGTCCCGGGGACAGGGGGAATGCACCTTTTAGAACTAAGGTGCCGTGTAGAAAGGAGAAGCCTTTGGCCCGGCTTCTGCCTACTCAAGTCTGGGGTAAAAAGGGAAATATATATATATATATATATATACTGTATATATATATATATATATATATATATATATATAGTCTGGCAGGTTCTCTAAAAATGGGAAATCGGTTGGACGGAGTTGCTAAGGTTAAAGGACCCCTACTGACTCCTTGTCAACAGTTGAGAATGCGTTATGGCAAATGAGAGATGAAATACCTAAAGAAATGGCACAGACTGACACTGGTCACAGATTATCCAAGAGATACAGATAATGTCCAGGGGGAAAGAGTATCAATTAGTGGTACTGGTCTGGGGATAACACATCGAGTGAAAAGTCTAAACGTGCATCACCACAGAGGGCGGAGGAAACAATTAGTACCCCTAGGTAAGCCTCGCTGAATTCTCTCGATTTATAACCTTCCTTGTCCAGCAATCCAGAATGGGATCGGGAGGACGCTCCTGATTCCACTAATGTGATGGACAAGGAACCAAGGTATGATCTAAGGAGGGAGAGGAACACATTTTTAGATACTATTCCAAAACCAAGATAGAGTCCACATTTACAGTATTTGCTCAGCAGATGTGTAACATAGCAACCAGCTACAGCGCAAATTGGCAGGATATATTTAGGCAGCGCTGTATAAAAGTGAGGATTGGGGCAAAATCCCCGCTGACTCCCCAAAAGTTGCTATAAACCAGTGTAGTAAATTAAAAAGTCAGCAATAAGGAAGCAGCATATTTCACAGTGATAGATATTGCAGCCGCCTACTTCTCAATCAAGGTGGAGGGGACGTGTACATATTTCCTTGCCTTTCAGTTTGAGAATCAGGCCTACACCTGGAAAAAGGTTCCGCAGGGCTTGTCCATCTCACCTAGTATATTTAATCAAGCCCTTAAACAGGTTTTGGATTAATGGAAAGCCCGGCTAGTGGTTACCTTACCTCAGTATATTGATGATCTCTGCTTAGGCGCAGGCACTTACAAAGGCTGCGAGGAGGCATCTCTAAGCCTTTAGCGATTTTTTGGCTGATCGGGGATGTAAAAATTCTTAAGAAAAGCTACAATGGTGACAGGACAAAGTAGTTTTCCTGGGACATTGTATCTTTAACCACTTAACGACCACCCCAGGTACATATACGTCGGCAAAATGGCACGGACAGGCACAATCACATACCTGTACGTGACTGCCTTCGTATGGGTGGGGGGTCCGATCGGAAAGGGGTCCACTTGTATGTGGACAATTATTACATGAGTGTGCGACTGTTTACTCACTTGTTTGATCATCAGATTGGAGCATGTGGCACTGTGCGACCTAATCGCCGGGGCTTTCCCCAGGGGCTTGTAGATTCCCGTCTTAGGCTGGGGGAGAGAACCTGCTTGAAATAATTTGCTTGCTGTGAAGTGGGAGGAATAATAAGAATGTTTTCCTTCTTACCTCCCTTCACGCAGACACGACAGTCCAAATTCCTACGGCGACTGGTGTTGTGGAGAAACCCCTCTGTGTCCACGAATATAACCAAAATATGGGAATGGGTGGACTTCAACAACCAGTTGTTGGCGCCATATCACATTGCCCGTAAGGCGAGACGCTGGTACAAAAAAGTGTCTCTATCCTTATTTCAATTGGCTTTGCTGAACACTCATGTGCTATACAGAGCTTCAGGCGGGACTTTATCCTTCCTAAAATTCCAGGATGAGATAGTCACAGACCTCCTGTATCCAGGCGGTTCTGCACCTCACCTCCCCAACCAAATGCAGTAAGCCGGCTGCATGAGAGGCATTATCCGTATGTCCTTGAGAGTACCCCTACCCAACGAGCCCCCCAAAAAAGATGTTGTGTCTGTAGCAAGCACGGATTTAGGCGTGACACCCGTTATTTTTGTCCACTCTGTCCTGACAATCCTGGTCTTTGCATTGGTAAATGTATTGAACGCTACCACACAAAAGTGAAGTTTTAGCGTAGGGTACAGCATTTTACAGACTAGGACACACTTACATAGGGTCTCCCAAGATGTCATCACATTTTGAGAGACCCGAACCGTTACAGTTGTTAAAGTTCCAAAAAAAAGTGTAAAAAATAAAAAATATATAAAAAATAAATAAAAAAAATAGTTGTTGTTTTATTGTTCTCTCTCTCTCTCTATTTTCTCTCTATTGTTCTGCTCTTTTTTACTGTATTCTATTCTGCAATGTTTTATCATGCTTGCTTTTCAGGTATGTAATTTTTTGTTTTCAGGTGAGCCATTTAGCTGCAGCGCAGATTTATTTATCTTGACAGCAACAGCGTTTGCTCCCACGATACATAAAGCCGTGACTCCAGTGCTGTAGGAGGTGATTTCACCACCACAGTTAAAAAAAAGAGCATATATGCCTAAGCATGGGGGCAGCAGGGGCGGAGGAGCGATTTTGCTCCTAATGCAGCGTACATACGGTCAAAATTCCGACAGAGGCTTGCCCGTGAAAAAGTCAGACCGTGTGTAAGCGGCAAAACTTTTTTGCGGGAGGATGCCCCCATGCTTCGGCATATATATATTTTAGGCACAGGTTGCGTTAAAAAAATTTTTTTTTACTAGTTCTTTTTTTTGGTATTTGCTTTGCAGGTATGGTATGGTAAGGTCTTACTGTTATACTGTAATGTTACTTTGTTTTAAGGTTAACCATCATTTGCTTAGCAGGTATGCCATTCAGTTGTGGATTTATTTATCTTGACAGCAACAGCGTTTACTCCCATGATACATAAAGCCGTGACTCCAACGCTGTAGGAGATGATTTCACCACCACAGTTAAAAAAAAAAAAAAGAGCATATATGTCGAAGCATGGGGGCAGCAGGGCCGATGGTGTGATTTTGCTCCTAATGCCGCGTACATACGCACGTGGAAAAGTCAGACCGTGTGTACGCGGCATAACTTTTTTGCGGGAGGATGCCCCCATGCTTCGGCATATATAAATGGTGCATGTATGCCCATCATTAGAAGTGGGTGGTATTCTAATGGTGGGCATTCCCACCGATCGATCTCTTTTTTTCATTCAGTCAACAGGCTGCATGAAAAAAAAAGATTACAATACATGTCCAACAAGGACCAGCAACATACTGGTATGTTGCTGGACTTTGAATGGTTATACCAGAATGATGCCTGCGGGTTTAGGTATCATCTTGGTATCATTCTTTTCAGCCAGCGGTCAGCTTTCATGTAAATCAATCCTAGCAGATAATTAGCCTCTAGACTGCATTTAAAAGCAGTGCCCCCCCCCCCCCCCGGATATAAACAGCACCATTGGGAAATTGGGAAAGCATTTTATCACACCGATCTTGGTGTGGTCAGATGCTTTGAGGGCAGAGGAAAGATCTAGGGTCTAACCCCCCAATTTTTTTCAAAAAAAGAGTACCTGTCACTACCTATTTCTATCATAGGGGATATTTACATTCCCTGAGATAACAATAAAAATGGTAAAAAATAAAAATATGGAAGGAACAGTTTAAAAATAAAATAAAAAAGCAAAATAAATAATAATAAAAAAAAAAAAGCACCCCTGTCCCCCCCTGCTCGTGCGCAAAGGCGAACGCAAGCGTTGGTCTAGCGTCATATGTAAACAGCAATTGCACCATGCATGTGAAGTATCACCGCAAAGGTCAGATCGAGGGCAGTCATTTTAGCAGTAGACCTCCTCTGTAAATTTAATGTGGTAACCTGTAAAGGCTTTTAAAAATGTATGTAGTTTGTCGCCGCTGCGCGTTTGTGCGCAATTTTAAAGAATGTCGTGTTTGGTATCCATGTGCTCGGCCTAAGATCATCTTTTTTATTTCATCAAACTTTTGGGCAATATAGTGTGTTTTAGTGCATCAAAAATAAAAAGTGTGTTTTTTTCCCCCAAAAATGCGTTTGAAAAATTGCTGCGCAAATACTGTGTGGAAAAAAAAATGCAACACCCACTATTTTAATCTGTAGGGCCTTTGCTTTAAAAAATATATATATATGTTTGGGGGTTCAACGTAATTTTCTTGCAAAAAAAATAAATATGTTTTCATGTAAACAAAAAGTGTCAGAAAGGGCTTGGTCTTTAAAGTGGTTAGAAGAGTGGATGATGTGTGACATAAGCTTCCTAATGTTGTGCATAAAATGCCAGGACAGTTCAAAACCCCCCCAAATGACCCCATTTTGGAAAGTAGACACCCCAAGCTATTTGCTAAGAGGCATGTTGAGCCCATTGAATATTTATTTTATTTTTTTGTCCCAAGTGATTGAATAATGACAAAAATTTATTTTTACAAAAAGTTTTCACTAAATGATATATTGCTCAAACATGCCATGGTTATATGTAGAATTGCACCCCAAAATACATTTTTTTGCTTCTCCTGAGTATAGGGATACCACATGTGAGACATTTTGGGAGCCTAGCCGCGTACAGGACCCCAAAAACCAAGCACCGCCTTCAGGCTTTCTAATGCCCCATACACACGATCATTTTTAATGTCATTTTTAAAACTGACGTTTTTCTCGTCATTTTTTTTCTTGTTTCCTCTCAAGCCTGTCTTGCGTACACACCATCATTTTAAAAAATGTTCAAGAAAAGCGCAGTGACGTACACCACGTACGACGGCACTATAAAGGGGAAGTTCCGTTCGAATGGCGCCACCCTTCATGTTAGTAAAGTTTGTTGAGAGACGATTCGCTCTTTTCAGTTTAGTGCTTTTCAGTCCGTTACAGCGTGACGAATGTGCTATCTCCATTACGAGCGCTAGTTTTACCAGAACGAGCGCTCCCGTCTCATACTTGATTCTGAGCATGCGCATTTTTTTTCACGTCGTTAAAGCATACACACTATCGTTTTTCATGTCGTTAAAAAAAACGACATGAAAAACGACGTGAAAAAAGAGAGCATGTTCGAAATTTTTAATGCCCCTTTTTCACGTCGTTAAAAATGCTCTGGAGCATACACACGATCATTTTTAATGGCCATTTTTTTTAATGGCATTTTTAACGGCATGAAAAATGATCGTGTGTATGGGGCATAAGGGTGTAAATTGTTGATTTCACTCCTCACTGCCTATCACAGTTTCGGAGGCCATGGAATGCCCAGATGGCACAAAACCCCCCAAATGACCGCATTTTGGAAAGTAGACACCCCAAGCTATTTGCTGAGAGGTATGGTGAGTATTTTGCAGATCTCGCTTTTTGTCACAAAGTTTTTTAAAAAAAATGAGAGCTGTAAAATACTCACCATGCCTCTCAGCAAATAGCTTGGGGTGTCTACTTTCCAAAATGGGGTCATTTGGTTTTTTTTGTGCTATCTTGGCATTTTATGGCCTTCAAAACTGTGATGGGTAGTGAGGAGTGAAATCAAAAATTGACGCTCATAGAAATCCTGAAGGCGGTGCTTGGTTTTCAGGGTCCCGTACGCGGCTAGGCTCCTAAAAAGTCCCACTCATGTGGTATCCCCATACTCAGGAGAAGCAGCAAAATGTATTTTGGGGTGCAATTCCACATATAACCATGGCATGTGTGAGCAATATATCATTTAGTGACAACTTTTTGTATTTTTTTTTTTTTTTGTCATTATTCAATCACTTGGGACAAAAAAAAAAATATTCAATGGGCTCAACATGCCTCTCAGCAATTTCCTTGGGGTGTCTACTTTCCAAAATGGGGTGATTTGGGGGGTTTTGTACTTCCCTGCCATTTTAGCACCTCAAGAAATTAGATAGGCAGTCATAAATTAAAAGCTGTGTAAATTCCAGAAAATGTACCCTGGTTTGTAAACGCAAAACTTTTGCGCAAACCAATAAATATATGCTTATTGACATTTTTTTTACTAAAGACATGTGGCTGAATACATTTTGGCCTAAATGTATGACTAAAATTGAGTTTATTCGATTTTTCTTATAACAAAAAGTAGAAAATATCATTTTTTTCAAAATTTTCGGTCTTTTTCCGTTTATGTCGCAAAAAATAAAAATCGCAGAGGCAATCAAATACCATTAAAAGGAAGCTCTATTTGTGGGAAGAAAAGGACGCAAATTTCGTTTGGGTACAACATTGCATGTCCGCGCAATTTCCAGTTAAAGCAGCGCAGTGCCAAATTCTAAAATCACCTCTCGTCTTTATGCTGTGTATTGGTCCGGGGCTTAAGTGGTTAAGGGGGGTAAACATCTCACATCTGAAAGGAAAGCTGTAATACAGGCATACCCCCTTCCAAAGAATCAAAAGGCACTTAGGGCATTTTTTGGGGTCTTGTGGGTTACTGCAGAACCTGGATCCCAAATATGTCACAACTTGCTAAGTCCGTATATGGAGTAACATCTATTAAAATTGTACATTTTGACCTCACAGAGGATCAGAAACAAGCTGTAGAAATGTTAAAAATAGCAATAATGACAAGCCCATGTCTGGTTTTGCCTGATTATAAGAAAGATTATTATCTGTTTTGTCATGAGACAAATATTCAGGTATCAGGAGCATTAGTGCAGAAACATGTCGATAAATATAAACTGGTGGGATATTATTCTCAGGCATTAGATCTTGTTATCTGTGCAGCAGAACCATGTATTAAAACTGCAGTCGCTGCAGTTGTAATGATGGGGAAGTTGCTGAAATAGTGTTGGGAAACACTTTGATTTTGATGGTCCCTCATATAGTGGGATAGGTGCTTAATTACATTAATACCGGGCACCTATCTGCCAGATGGACCAGGTATGAGCTGTCATTACTAACACCAAGTAATATTCAAATTAAAAGGTGTAATGTGTTAAATCCGGCCACTTTACTTGATCTACCAGAAGTGTGGGAGTATGATGATTGTAGTAGCACAGAAACCTACTATGAGCTCCCAGAAACAGTGACAGATGTGGCTATTGAGAACCCTGATATGGAGTTATGGGTAGATGGGTCACGATATTATACAGCCAAGGGTACATCTGGATGGAATGAATGCCTGTGGAGTGGTGATTCAGGAAGTGCTAACTGGTCATTCTTCGGCCCAAATTGCAGAATTAGAGGCTCTAATAAGAGCATGTCAGGCAGCGGAGGGTAAATCAGTGAATATATACGCTGATTCACGCTACGCTTTTGGAGCGGTACACGACTATTTGTGGAAAAGTAGGAGCTATTTAACATCCCAGGGGAAACCTATAAAGAATGTGGCTCAGATAATTGCCTTGATAGAGGGTATTACCTTACCAGTTCCTGTTTGCAGTAATAAAGGTAGAGACCCACATGAAGGGATATGATCTTGTTACTATAGGGAACCGAAGAACAGATGAAGCTGCTAAAGAGGTGGCTCTGTTCCCTATAGAGGCAAGAGAAAGTGAGAAAGTGTGTTTCCTATAGGAAATACCCGATGGGGAAATACTAAAACTTACAGAAAGCAGCCTCCCGAGAGCAAATAAAGAAATGGGAAAAGACACTCTGTACACAAACGGAGAAAGGTATTTGGCATCATAAAGATGGGAGGCCTTGCACCCCACGGTCAATGTACCCCACTTGATCGCACATCTTCCATCTCATGTGGCCAAAAGGAGGGATGGTTGATGTTATTTATAAAAGTATGGTTTGCACCGGGTATTGAGACAATTCCAGAAACAATTTTGTCAAACATGTTTGATTTGTGCACAAATAAAAAAAAGCTACAGCTTTAGCAACGGATAAGAAGTTAATACAGGAAGTAGTATGTATGTATGGGATTCCGGGTATAATAAAAAGTGATAGAGGAAGCATTTCACAGGTCAGATAATTAAGGAAATACTGACAGCTTTTAACATCGAACACTGCCTACATACACCATACAATCCTGCTGCAAGTGGTAAAACAGAAAATATAATGGGTTGTTAACCACTTAACGACAGCTCACTGTATATATACGTCGGCAGAATGGCACCGACAGGCACAATCACGTAGAGTGTACGTGATCGCCTTTGTACAGTTGGGGGGTCCGATCGGACCCCCCTCCTATACAGTGAGCGGCCGTTAATCGTTGGGGAGCGATCAGAGATGAGGGGGTGACCATTCGATTTCGGCCACCCCCTCGCGATCGCTCACGGCCAATGAAAATGCTTCCTCCGCCATGTGATGTAAACACAGGCAGGAGGAAGTGATGTCATCTCCCTCGCGGCGGTCTTTTCGATTCCGGCGCCAAGGAGAGAGGAAGCAGGTTAGTGCACCAACAGTCCACTGACACTTAGGTACACATAGGCACACATTTCACCCCCCAGTCACCCCCAGATCACCCCCCAGGTTACCCCCCAATCACAGTGTCACTGATTGCAGTGATCATTTATTTTACTGATCACTGCATTTAGTGTCATCTGTGATAGTAAAAAGTTGCAGGGCAGTTAGGTTTAGGCCCCTTTAGGTCCAGGGTAGCCCCCTAACCCCCCCTAATAAAGGTTTAACCCCTTGATCGCCCCCCAGGTAACCCTTTCACCCCCTAACGCCAGCGTCACTAAGCGATCGTATTTTCGATCGCTGTATTTAGTGCCGGTGGTGCCCTAGATAGCCAGTTATTTATTTTTAGTTTCGCCGCAGGTTTTTAGAGCGTCAGGTACCCCCATATATTATTTTAACCCCCTGATTGCCCCTAGAGTTAACCCTTTCACCAGTGATCACCGTATAAGCGTCACTGGTGACACTGGTTACCCAGTTAATTATTTAGTTATTTAGGTAACCCGTCAGGTTTTTATATAGCGTCGGGTACCCCCATATTTAACCTAATAAAGGTTTTAACCCCCTGATTGCCCCTAGTTAACCCTTTCACCAGTGATCACCATATAAAGGTTACGGGTGACACTGGTTGGTTAGTTTGCTTTTTATAGCATCAGGGCACCCGCCGTATATAACCCAATAAAGGTTTAACCCCCTGATCGCCCGGCGGGTGAGATCAATTAGGTTTTAGCGCCAGAGAGGGTCTGCGTCGCCCCAGGCAGCGTTAGGTTAGTGCCAGTAACGCTAACACCCACGCGCAAAGCATACACCTCCCTTAGTGGTATAGTATCTGATCAGATCTATACTAGCGTCCCCAGCGGTTTAGGGTTCCCAAAAATGCAGTGTTAGCGTAATCAGCCCAGATACCTGCTAGCACCTGCGTTTAGCCCCTCCGCCCAGCCCAGCCCAGCCCACCCAAGTGCAGTATCGATCGATCACTGTCACTTACCAAACACAAAACACATAACTGCAGCGTTCGCAGAGACAGTCCTGATCCCTGCGACCGCTAACAGTTTTTTTTGTAGCGTTTGATATATTTGCTGATGACAGTCGGGTGCTTTTTTTCCTGTGAATCTTACTATTGTACCCCTAAATTTAGAGCCCAAAATGGCAAGTCGAAGGTACACTAGTAAAGAGGCCTACGAGATTCTGAGCATGACAGATAGTGAAGAGGAGGTCACGTATCTGTCAGATTCAGGCTCAGAATATCTTCCCGTAGAAGACAGTGACGTCAGCGGCCCCACGTCAGATAGCTCTGACGACGAAGTTGAGGTCCCTGCTACGGTCAGGCGTACCCGATCCCGATCTTCTGAGGTTGTTGAGGAGCAAGAACCGCAGGGCTCTCGTATCATGGAGCAGAGGAGTACTAGCGCCGCTATTCCTTCTGGTGAATTGGCAAGCACCAGCGGCCTAGTACAGCCTGGGCGTACATCCAGCACTGCAGTATCACGTGGTGACGTGGCGAGTCCCATAAGTGCAGTTCAAGCTGGCGAGGTGGCAAGCACAAGTAGTGTCCCGCTGCCACCAAGAAGACAAAGGCAGGCCCGTCGTACCCATAGTGCTCTTCCTGCAGAATTCGCCTATCCTGATTGGGTCCCCACCACTTCTGCAGAACCCGTACTTCCCCCATTCACTGCCCAACCCGGTATTCAGGTGGAAACAGCTGATTTTATGCCAATCGATTATTATTCGCTGTTTTTCACGGAAGATATCTATAGATCTATTGTGGACCAGAGTAATTTATATGCTGGTCAATTCATCGCCGCTAATCCCCAGTTGCCTTCCATTGCCAAAGATTGGAAACCAATTACGGTTTCCGAATTTAAGACCTTTCTGGGCCTTTCCCTCAACATGGGCACACATAAATTCCCGTCATTGCGTGCTTATTGGTCCACGCACCCAATTGACCACATGCCCGTGTTCTCTGCCTCCATGCCCAGGAAACGATACGAGCAGATTTTGCGGTTCATGCACTTCAACGACAATGAACTTTAAAAAACGTGATGGTGACTGCGCTGTAATGTGTCAGATGAAGTAAAATTGGGGAGGGGAGAGGAAGTGTAAATGAAAAAACGATGGGGATAGGGCAAACACAGGTGAAAAAAGGGTGAAAGGGAGGGGGAGGGGAAGGGGAAGGGGCAAATGAGGGCAAATGAGAGACAGAGTGAGTAAGTAATCAGCTGGTATTCCGCTAACTAACAGCGATGTGCAATGTGCACAGTGACACAAAAGTACGTGCACTAATAGAGAACTGATCAAAATAATAGGATTTTTATAACAGCTTACCTGTAAAATCCTTTTCTTGGAGTACATCACGGGACACAGAGCGACATAGTCATTACTAATGGGTTATATAGATACCGTCAGGTGCTGGCACTGGCAACTTCCAAAACCGGAAGTACCCTCCCCTATATAAGCCCCTCCCATCCGGGAGCACCTCAGTTTTGTAGCAAAGCAATAAGTGTCCCTAAAGAGGGGCGGGAGCTCTGTGTCCCGTGATGTACTCCAAGAAAAGGATTTTACAGGTAAGCTGTTATAAAAATCCTATTTTCTTTCTCGTACATCACGGGACACAGAGCGACATAGTCATTACTAATGGGATGTCCTAAAGCAATGCCAAATGAGGGGGGGGATACACCATATATAAGCTGAGCGCTATCAGACATGAGGATCTTTTGCGGCCTGCAACACACTGCGCCCAAAGGCGACATCCTCCTGACTTCTAACGTCCACCTGGTAGGACCTAGTAAACGTGTGTACCGAAGACCATGTTGCGGCCTTACAGATTTGAGCCAGGGAGGCCTGGTGATGCACTGCCCATGAAGTTCCAACTGCTCTCGTGGAGTGCGCTCTAACTTTGAACGGAGGCGGTCTCCTTCTCAAGCCATAAGCTTGCATAATGACCTGTCGAATCCACTTGGCTAAAGTAGATTTTGACGCTGCCTGACCCTTTCTGGGGCCTTCCGGCAGAATAAACAAAGTATCCGTTCTGCGAATCTGAGCAGTGGCTTTTAGATAAGCTTTAACTGCTCTTACTACATCCAAAGAATGCAATAACTTTTCCTCTACCGAAGTAGGTTTGGGGAAAAAAGAAGGAAGAACCACATCTTGGTTCAAATGAAACCTCGATACCACCTTAGGAAGAAAGGCTGGATGAGGACGTAACACTACTCCTGTCCTTATGGATAACCAGATATGGCTCCCTACAGGACATAGCTGCTAATTCCGACACTCTTTTAGCCGAACAAATGGCTACTAGAAAAATCAATTTCCTGGTGAGAAGAACCAAAGAAATATGCTGTAATGGTTCAAATGGTTGTTTCTGTAGAACCGACAGAACCAAGTTTAGATCCCATGGACATATGGGAATATTAACCGGAGGACTAATACGCATCACTCCTTGTATAAAGGCTTTGACTAGTGAATGCGAAGCCAAGGGCCTTTGAAAAAATATTGACAAGGCCGAAATCTGACCCTTGATAGTACTCAAGGCAAGCTTCCTATCTACAGCCCATTGTAGGGAGTCCAGACTCCTACCTATTACGTACTTACGTGGATGCCATTTCTTGGCTTCACACCAGGCGATGTACGCCTTCCAGATTCTATAGTAGATCTGCCTGGATACCGGCTTCCTGGCATTGATCATGGTAGATACCACAGAATTAGAGAGCCCTCTCTTTTTTAGAATGTGGGCTTCAATAGCCAGGCCGTCAAACCTAGGGCTGGTAAGGAAGGGTGGTATATCGGTCCTTGCGAAAGCAGGTCCGGACGATGTGGGAGAGTCCCCACTGACATTTTACAATCTCCACGTACCACGCTCTTCGGGGCCACGCTGGAGCCACCAGAATCACTGGTTTCTTTTCTACCCTGATTCTGCGGAGTAATCGAGGTAACCATTGTGGCGGTGTGAATGCATATATCAGCTTGAACTGATCCCAAGGGAACACTAGGGCATCCGAGCCGCAAGCTAGGGGATCCCTTGTCCGAGAGACAAACCTGTCCCCCTTTGCGTTGAATCTGGATGCTAGAAGATCTACATCCGATGTTCCCCACCGCTGATATATTGTCCAGAAAACCTTGGGGTGAAGGGACCCTTCCTCTGGGCCTAATTGCTGGCGACTTAGAAAGTCCGCCTTCCAATTCTCCACTCCTGGAATGAATACCGCAGATATGGCTGGGACATATTTTTTCTGCCCATTTCAGGATGTAATTTACTTCCCTCTGGGCTGCACGACTCCTGGTGCCCCCCTGATGATTGATATATGCCACTGCTGTGGCATTGTCTGATTGAATTCTGACAGGGGACCCTTGGAGTTTGGATGTCCATGCTACTAGGGCATACCGGGCTGCTCGTATCTCTAAGAGATTGATGGGCAGGGCCTTTTCTGCATCCGACCATCTGCCCTGGAGAGACTATTGCTCCAGTACTGCTCCCCAGCCTATAAGGCTGGCATCTGTAGTGACCACCTTCCAAGAAATCGGACTGAAGGATTTCCTTTTTTCCAGATTCTGGGGAACCAACCACCAACGGAGGCTCTTGCGAACGGAAGGGGACAAGGACATTGTAAGTCTAGGGCCTGAATTTTTTTGTTCCAGGCTGACAGTATGGCCCCTTGCAAATTCCTTGAATGGAATTGACCGTAGGGTACTGCTTCGAATGATGCCACCATTTTTCCCAGCAGCCTCATATACAGGCGTATGGACGGCTGTCTTTTTTGTACCCACTAAGTGGATCAAATCTTTCAAAGACAACACCTTTCCTCGAGGCAAGAATATTTTTCTCTGGCCTGAATCCAACCTTAGCCCCAAGTATTCCAGACTTTTGACTGGTTTTTAGGGCTGACTTGTCTCGGTTGATAATCCAACCGTGAGATTCCAGATACTTGATCGTCTTGTGAACGACCACGTCTAGTTTTTTCACTGAGTGGTCTATCAGCAACAAGTCATCCAGATATGCCATTATCATTACACCTTGTGTTCTTAGATTGGCCAATAAAGGGCCAGAATTTTTGTAAACACTCGTGGTGCTGTGGCCAAACCGAAGGGTAAGGCTCTGAACTGAAAATGGCGCCCTTCTACTGCAAAGCGTAGAAATTTTTGGTGGACTGGAAAGATGGGAATGTGCAAATAAGCATCTTTGATGTCGATCGTGGCTAACCAATCCTCCCCTTGTAGGGCAGTGGCCACCGATCGGATCGACTCCATCGGAAAGACCTGATATACAGGAATTTGTATAGCCCTTTTAGAATTAATATGGGCCTCCCGTCCGCGTTTGCTTCGGGACTGTAAAGAGGTTTGAGTAAAACCCGAACCCTCATTCTTCCAGGGGAACCTCCATAATTACTCCTTGGAGCAATAGTTGTTCTAGTGCCAACAGGAGGGACTCTCTCTTCCGGGGATCCCTTGGCACGTTTGACCTCAAAAATGGGAAGGAGGAGAGTCTTTTAACTCCAAACTGTATCCCAAACCTACTGCGGAGAGCACCTATCTGTCTTGATCGTGTCCCGCCAGGTCTCTTGCGAACAACTGGAGTCCTCCCCCCACCCGACTGAGTGGGGGCTTCAATGAATTTAACTTTGGGGGAGGTTTTGTACCTCCCCTGACCCAGGGTTTCTCATTACCCTGCTACTGTCCCTGTTTTTTACCCCCGGGATTTGACCGAGGAGGCCGTCGGAACTGTTACACAGCCGATGCCCCAGGGACTGGAGAAGCAGGCCTCTTAAAGAGGGACCTCTAACTCTGCTTTTAACCGGCAAGAGCGTATTTTTACCGCTGGAAATTTTCTGGATATATTTGTCCAGGTTTTCCCTGAATAAGCGTTCACCATGAAATGGGACGCTAACCAGCCATTCTTTACAGGGAGCTTCAGCAGACCAGTTTTTGAGCCATAGGAGCCTACGCATATGTACTATAGACAGCGTAAGGCGGGAGGCCTGATGGACTGAATCCTCTATGGCGTCAACCGCAAAGCCTAAGGCTCTAGGTAGATCAGCTAGGGCAAAGCCTGCTGATCTGTCAAGTCCCTCAAGACCTGTTTCAACTGATCCTTCACTGCTTAGCAGACCCCAATAGCTGCTACTGCTGGTTGTATCACCAAGCAGATTTTCATAAGGACTCCAATCTTTTATTTATTGGGTTCTTGAACATTTGGACATTATCCACTGGACATGTCAGTGATTTATACATACAAGAGATGGCTGCGTCCACTGTAGGGACCTTCCATTTTTTTTTTTGATGAACTTATCCTCCATGGGATAGACCACCGGAAATCTCTTGGGGGAATAAATATTTTCTCAGGACGTTCCCAATCCTGGTAAATGAGCCCTTTCAGTAAAGGGTGAAGTGGAAAAGAACAAACAGTCTGGGGGCTTCTAGCGACCCCAACGAGGATACAGTAGTGGTTGATGGTTCCGCAAGGTGCATTTTTAAATGCTGATCGGACCATGTTAGTCAGAGACTGAACCCATAATCTTTCAGCTTGAGATGCTGAGAAAAGGTTCCCCCACTGCTGATTCCTCTATAACAGAATCAACCTCATCCTGATCCCCTTCAGGCAGGTCGATCCCTGTATGGGACTGTTGCTCTGCTAACAGGCACTCTGAAGGAGGAGACGGAGATCGGGCGTGCTTTCCCTGACAGGGAGGCAGCGATAAATGTTGACAATCTCTCTCTAATCCTCCCAGAGCTGAGGAAAAAACCTCCTCTGTTACATACACAGGAGCAGGTGACTGAGGACAGCCACAGTACCAAGTACCCCTGCGGGGTCTCTACGGTCACTTACCTCTGAACTTCAGGGGAGACTGGTGCAGCAGGAGTATGCCCAAGATCCTCCGAGCCCGATGAGACCGCCTTCGCTTCCTGGAAGATTCAGTTCCGGAGCTTCTGGACGGCATATTCCTAAGCCTAAAGCTGAGGTATTCCAGCCGTAATACACCACTTTTACTGAGAATAGTCTAGCACAATTGCTGCTATATCACAGTTGGTGTCTACTAATGTGCCTTTCTAGGGGATGCCTGTATCAACCGCTTGCTGTATGCCTTTAAATGTTGCCAGCTCTGTCTCTGTACTTCATAGCCAGCTCACTACAATATTGTGGTTTTTTTAAAACTGCTGGGACGCCCGCACATGCGCAGAAGCGCTGCGGCGCGCACAGAGCGTCATCCCCCAGGCTCCGCCCCCTTTCCCGGCTCACCTCTATATATAGAGGCGCGTGCACGCGCACGCGCGCGGGCACGTGCGCCTTCGGCGCTAATTTCAAATATGGTAACAAGGGACAGGAGCCAGGGCCCCTCTTTGCCGCAGGCCGGGGGATGGACAAGCACTGCAACATGGCAGAGGAAGCAGTTTCCTATAAGAGAACTCACCATCTGCCTGGACTTTGCTCTGCTGAGAAGAAGCTAGTCCACATGACAAGAAAACATTCCACAGCAGCCTCTAGTGGACAAACACAGGTACCGCAGTCTAATATATTAAATATATATATAAAAAATTTTTTTTTTTTTTTTTTTTCTTGACCACCATTAAAAATTATTACATTTTTTTAGTAGTTACAGGCATGCACAGAATTTTGCGGGAATACCATTAGGTAACAGACAGAAAGACAAATTAGGCTTGGGGGTCCCCCAATAGAACCAAGTTCCTGGGGGCCCCCACTTACCTGTTCCCCGCCGCAGGACTTTGTTTGGTCCACAAAAGCCCAAACTTCACCTATCACGGCAGGCATTGTAATCAAACCTTCAGGGACCGGGTTCCTAAGGATTCCACTCCCCTGGACCTGTATAGCACCCTGCACAGAAAACATCTTGGTCGTGGGTATGACCAGAGCTCTGGATCCCAGGGTCCAGCTCTCCTAAGAGAAGCATTACAGGCAAAACCTTGCTCTTCTCTGCAAGGCCCGGGTACCGACCGTTTAGCTATGAAGCTTTTTTGGTCGGATCCGGAATAGCTTACTGAGGCCCAAAAGAACCTGTACGCAAGCTCAGTGAAAAACACATGTTTCTTCTTGGCCAACACCTTAGACACTGGCAAAAAACTGAGGTGCTCCCGGATGGGAGGGGCTTATATAGGGGAGGGTACTTCCGGTTTTGGAAGTTGCCAGTGCCAGCACCTGACGGTATCTATATAACCCATTAGTAATGACTATGTCGCTCTGTGTCCCGTGATGTACGAGAAAGAAATAATCAGAACAACAAAAGAAAAAACTATATAACACAGTGAATAGTAAGGCAGTATAAGTGACATGTACAACCACTATCTAAATAATCAAAATGTACAACACGTGTTAAAAAAATTAAATCACTAAAACATATAGTAATCCACAAACATTATCCATAACTGAAAAGGATGGGGTGGATAGGATAAATAGAGTAACACACTCAGTGCATACGTGAACTGAACTGGTAAAGAATAAACAGTCCCAAAAAAAGTCCTGGTAGTGACTTCCCAATGCTTCCAAAAATAACTAATACGTTTATGGTGAATGGATAATATATGTGAATAAGTTCCCGTCACCAAATGCTTGGAGAAAGTCCTGTGGCATCCACCCTGTGATCACACCTGGCTTACCTCCCTGTTGGAGGTGGGGCGGTATGCAGCAACTCTCTGTAGTTAGGGAGGGTATCACGTCCTTATGGGCTGGTTTGTAATGAAGTGAGCGTGGACCTCAATCCAAACGAGCGCCGAGCTCGTGCCAGTGGGAAAAGGGTGTAGCATCTATGGTGCAATCAGTGCATCCCTCAGGTGTCAGCAGCGGCAGTCACAAAGTTGAGATGTACAAAATAAAGGAAGGAAAAATAGTGTGGGTCTGAAACCACTAAGGGCGTTTTAATAAAATCAAGGTAAAAAACTCACATTTAAAAGTCAGAGCGGTTTAGACTTACCATGTCTGTATTTTACTATTTTAAATGTTTATTCTTATGCCAACATGTCGATCTATTTAGTCATCTATTTTGGTTTATTTCCTCTTAGGATTACAGCTGGGGTGTGTCTGAGCTTTATACATTCCATGCATGACATATTGTAGCCCCATAGTATTGGAGCTGTTTACATTTAGAGGTTCCATGCCTTCCCTCTACATACTCATATTGGATTTACTCTGGGGATAGTAAGCCCCGCTTTATCACTATGTCATGCATGTCTTAAGGTTGTTCCCCCATGCTGCATACTCCTTCGTCCTGCAGCGTCCCTCTCTTCCCCTCCTCATTGTGCACAGTATATTGCTCGCTGACACTGATGTCAGTCAGATGCAAAAGTCACAGCAATCATGGCCGCGTGCATATACACACATTGGTCCACCACAAAATGGCCGCCGCCCGCCCTGTGCTGAGGACTATTTAAACTCCACATCCTGTGTCTAGTGCTAGCCTCTGATGAAGTCATGTGATATGACGACACGCGTCAGGACGGAAGCACAGACACACCGCCAGCAGATCTGAGAGGAGACGAGCTCGCCGCTCGTAAGGATTCAACACCCCGCTCTGACTTTTAAATGTGAGTTTTTTACTTTGATTTTATTAAAACGCCCTTAGTGGTTTCAGACCCACACTATTTTTCCTTCCTTTATTTTGTACATCTCAACTTTGTGACTGCCGCTGCTGACACCTGAGGGATGCACTGATTGCACCATAGATGCTACACCCTTTTCCCACTGGCACGAGCTCGGCGCTCGTTTGGATTGAGGTCCACGCTCACTTCATCACAAACCAGCCCATAAGGACGTGATACCCTCCCTAACTACAGAGAGTTGCTGCATACCGCCCCCCCCCCCTCCAACAGGGAGGTAAGCCAGGTGTGATCACAGGGTGGATGCCACAGGACTTTCTCCAAGCATTTGGTGACGGGAACTTATTCACATATATTATCCATTCACCATAAACTTATTAGTTATTTTTGGAAGCATTGGGAAGTCACTACCAGGACTTTTTTTGGGACTGTTTTTTCTTTACCAGTTCAATTCACGTATGCACTGAGTGTGTTACTCTATTTATCCTATCCACCCCATCCTTTTCAGTTATGGATAATGTTTGTGGATTACTATATGTTTTAGTGATTTAATTTTTTAACACGTGATGTACATTTTGATTATTTAGATAGTGGTTGTACATGTCACTTATACTGCCTTACTATTCACTGTGTTATATAGTTTTTTCTTTTGTTGTTCCGATTATATTTTGATCAGTTCTCTATTAGTGCACGTACTTTTGTGTCACTGTGCACATTGCACATCGCTGTTAGTTAGCGGAATACCAGCTGATTACTTACTCACTCTGTCTCTCATTTTCCCTCATTTGCCCCTTCCCCTTCCCCTCCCTTTCACCCTTTTTTCACCTGTGTTTGCCCTATCCCCATCGTTTTTTCATTTACACTTCCTCTCCCCTCCCCAATTTTACTTCATCTGACACATTACAGCGCAGTCACCATCACGTTTTTTATACTTTATTGTTCATTTGGACCAGACCCCTCGGTGATTGCTGCAGTATCTCATCCGTCTCCTATCCCTCCCCCTTACCTCCTACCCGTTTCACTACTCAGTTAGCGCAAGGGTTCTTTTTGTTTTATATTTCGACAATGAACTTTGTCGTCCACGTGGGGACCTTGAATACGACCGGCTCTATAAAATTCGGCCCCTCATAAACCACTTCAACGAACGTTTTGCAGCCTTGTTTATTCCCGATCAAGCTGTCTGCGTTGATGAGTCCCTGATTAAATTTTCTGGCCGCTTGGCTTTCAAGCAGTACCTTCCCAGCAAGCGTGCCAGATACGGGGTCAAGCTCTATAAGTGCTGTGACAGGGCAACAGGCTATGTATGGAGCTTTATGGTTTATGAGGGAAAAGATAGTCAGGTTGAGCCGGTCAACTGCCCGGATTACATAGGGAGCGCTGGCAAGATAGTGTGGAACTTGGTGTCACCCTTATTCGGAAAGGGGTACCACTTGTATGTGGACAATTATTACACGAGCGTGCCACTGTTTAGTCACTTGTTTGATCATCAGATTGGAGCATGTGGCACCGTGCGACCTAATCGCCGGGGCTTTCCCCAGCGGCTTGTAGATGCCCGTCTTAGGCTGGGGGAGAGAGCCTGCGTAAAGTGTAATAACTTGCTCGCTATGAAGTGGAGGGACAATAAGAATGTTTTCCTTCTTACCTCCCTTCATGCAGACACGACAGTCCAAATTCCTACGGCGACTGGTGTTGTGGAGAAACCCCTCTGTGTCCACGAATATAACAAAAATATGGGAGGGGTGGACCTCAACGACCAGTTGATGGCGCTGTATCTAATTGACCGTAAGGCGAGACGCTGGTACAAAAAAGTGTCTCTATCCTTATTCCAATTGGCTTTGCTGAACGCTCATGTGCTATACAGAGCTTCAGGCGGGACTTTATCTCTTCTAAAATTCCAGAATGAGATAGTCACAGAACTCCTGTATCCAGGCGGTTCTGCACCTCACCATCCCCTACCAAATGCAGTAAGCCGGCTGCATGAGAGGCATTATACGCATCTCCTCCCGAGTACCCCTACCCAACGAGCCCCCCAAAAAAGATGTCGTGTCTGTAGCAAGCGCGGATTTAGGCGTGACACCCGTTATTATTGTCCACTCTGTCCTGACAAACCTGGTCTTTGCCTTGGTGAATGTTTTGAACGCTACCACTCAAAAGTGAAGTTTTAGCGTAGGGTACAGCATTTCACAGACTAGGACACACTTACACAGGGTCTCCCAAGATGCCATTACATTTTGAGAGACCCGAACCATTACAGTTGTTAAAGTTTAAAAAAAAAAAGTGTAAAAAAGAAAAAAAAACGTAAAAAACAAAACACAAAAAAAAATATAAAATAAAAAAAACAAAAATAGTTGTCGTTTTATTGTTCTCTCTCTCTCTCTCTATTTTCTCTCTATTGTTCTGCTCTTTTTTACTGTATTCCATTCTGCAATGTTTTATCATGCTTGCTTTTCAGGTATGTAATTTTTTGTTTTCAGGTGCGCCATTCAACTGCAGCGCGGAATTATTTATCTTGACAGCAACAGCGTTTGCTCCCACGATACATAAAGCCGTGACTCCAGTGCTGTAGGAGGTGATTTCACCACCACAGTTAAAAAAAAGAGCATATATGCCGAAGCATGGGGGCAGCAGGGGCGGAGGAGCGATTTTGCTCCTAATGCCGCGTATATACGGTCGAAATTCTGACGGAGGCTTGCCCGTGGAAAAGTCCGACCGTGTGTACGCGGCATAACTTTTTTGCGGGAGGATGCCCCCATGCTTCGGCATATATATATTTTAGGCACAGGTTGCGTTAAAAAAATGTTTTATTTTTTACTAGGTTTTGTTTTGGTATTTGCTTTGCAGGTATGGTATGGTAAGGTCTTACTGTTGTACTGTAATGTTACTTTGTTTTAATGTTAACCATCATTTGCTTAGCAGGTACGCCATTCAGTTGCATCACGAATTTATTTATCTTGACAGCAACAGCGTTTGCTCCCACGATACATAAAGCCGTGACTCCAACGCTGTAGGAGGTGATTTCACCACCACAGTTAAAAAAAAGAGCATATATGCCGAAGCATGGGGGCAGCAGGGGCGGAGGAGCGATTTTGCTCCTAATGCCGCGTATGTACGGTCGAAATTCCGACGGAGGCTCGCCCGTGGAAAAGTTCGACTGTGTGTACGTGGCATAACCTTTTATGCCGCGTACATACGGTCGAAATTCCGACGAAGGCTTGCCCGTGGAAAAGTCCGACCGTGTGTACGCGGCATAACTTTTTTGCGGGAGGATGCCCCCATGCTTCGGCATATATGCCCATCATTAGAAGTGGGTGGATGAAGGGAGGTATTCTAATGGTGGGCATACCCACCGATCAATCTCTTTTTTTCGTTCAGCCAACAGGCTGCATGAAAAAAAAGATTACAATACATGTCCAACAAGGACCAGCAACGTACTGGTATGTTGCTGGACTTTGAATGTTTATACCAGAATGATGCCTGCAGGTTTAGGTATCATCTTGGTATCATTCTTTTCAGCCAGTGGCCGGCTTTCATGTAAAAGCAATTCTAGCAGATAATTAGCCTCTAGACTTCTTTTACAAGCAGTGGGAGGGAATGCCCCCCCCCCCGGATATAAACAGCGCCATTGGGAAATTGGGAAAGCATTTTATCACACCGATCTTGGTGTGGTCAGATGCTTTGAGGGCAGAGGAAAGATCTAGGGTCTAACCCCCCATTTTTTTTTCCAAAAAAGAGTACCTGTCACTACTTATTGCTATCATAGGGGATATTTACATTCCCTGAGATAACAATAAAAATGATAAAAAAAAAAAAAAAAAATGGAAGGAACAGTTTAAAAATAAAATAAAAAAGCAAAATAAATAATAAAAAATAAATAAAAAAAAATAGGATTTTTATAACAGCTTACCTGTAAAATCCTTTTCTTGGAGTACATCACGGGACACAGAGCGGCATAGTCATTACTATGTGGGTTATATAGTTTACCTTCAGGTGCTGGCACTGGCAACTTCCAAACCGGAAGTACCCTCCCCTATATAAGCACCTCAGTTTTGTAGCAAAGCAATAAGTGTCCCCCAAAAGAGGGGTGGGAGCTCTGTGTCCCGTGATGTACTCCAAGAAAAGGATTTTACAGGTAAGCTGTTATAAAAATCCTATTTTCTTTCTCGTACATCACGGGACACAGAGCGGCATAGTCATTACTATGTGGGACGTCCCAAAGCAATGCCCAATGAGGGGGGGGATACACCATACATAAGCTGAGCGCTATCAGACATGAGGATCTTTTGCGGCCTGCAACACACTGCGCCCAAAGGCGACATCCTCCTGACTTCTAACGTCCACCTGGTAGAACCTAGTAAACGTGTGTACTGAAGACCATGTTGCGGCCTTACAGATTTGAGCCAGGGAGGCCTGGTGATGCACTGCCCATGAAGTTCCAACTGCTCTCGTGGAGTGCGCCCTAACTTTGAACGGAGGCAGTCTCCTTCTCAAGCCATAGGCTTGCATTATGACCTGTCGAATCCACTTGGCTAAAGTAGATTTTGACGCTGCCTGACCCTTTCTGGGGCCTTCCGGCAGAATAAACAAAGTATCCGTTCTGCGAATCTGAGCAGTGGCTTTTAGATAAGCTTTAACTGCTCTTACTACATCCAAAGAATGTAATAACTTTTCTTCTACTGAACTAGGTTTGGGGAAAAAAGAAGGAAGAACCACATCTTGGTTCAAATGAAACCTCGATACCACCTTAGGAAGAAAGGCTGGATGAGGACGTAACACTACTCTGTCCTTATGGATAACCAGATATGGCTCTTTACAGGACATAGCGGCTAATTCCGACACTCTTTTAGCCGAACAAATGGCTACTAGAAAAATCAATTTCCTGGTGAGAAGAACCAAGGAAATATACTGTAATGGTTCAAATGGTTGCTTCTGTAGAATCGACAGAACCAGGTTTAAGTCCCATGGACATATGGGAATATTAACCGGAGGGTTAATACGCATCACTCCTTGTATAAAGGCTTTGACTAGTGAATGCGAAGCCAAGGGCCTTTGAAAAAATATTGACAAGGCCGAAATCTGACCCTTGATGGTACTCAAGGCAAGCTTCCTATCTACAGCCCACTGTAGGAAGTCCAGAATCCTACCTATTACGTACTTACGTGGATGCCATTTCTTGGCCTCACACCAGGCGATGTACGCCTTCCAGATTCTATAGTAGATCTGCCTGGATACCGGCTTCCTGGCATTGATCATGGTAGATACCACAGGATTAGAGAGCCCTCTCTTTTTTAGAATGTGGGCTTCAATAGCCAGGCCGTCAAACCTAGGGCTGGTAAGGAAGGGTGGTATATCGGTCCTTGCGAAAGCAGGTCCGGACGATGTGGGAGAGTCTAAGGACTCCCCACTGACATTTTTACAATCTCCGCGTACCATGCTCTTCGGGGCCACGCTGGAGCCACCAGAATCACTGGTTTCTTTTCTACCCTGATTCTGCGGAGTAATCGAGTTAACAATTGTGGCGGTGGGAATGCATATATCAGCTTGAACTGATCCCAAGGAAACACTAGGGCATCCGAGCCGCAAGCTAGGGGATCCCTTGTCCAAGAGACAAACCTGTCCACCTTTGCGTTGAATCTGGATGCTAGCAGATCTACATCGGGTGTTCCCCACCGGTGACATATTGTCCGAAAAACCTCGGGGTGAAGGGACCATTCCCCTGGGCATAATTGTTGGCGACTTAGAAAGTCCGCCTTCCAATTCTCCACTCCTGGAATGAATACCGCGGATATGGCTGGGACATATCTTTCTGCCCATTTCAGGATGCAATTTACTTCCCTCTGGGCTGCACGACTCCTGGTGCCACCCTGATGATTGATATATGCCACTGCCGTGGCATTGTCTGATTGAATTCTGACAGGGGACCCTTGGAGTTTGGATGTCCATGCTACTAGGGCATACCGGGCTGCTCGTATCTCTAAGAGATTGATGGGCAGGGCCTTTTCTGCATCCGACCATCTGCCCTGGAGAGACCATTGCTCCAGTACTGCTCCCCAGCCTATAAGGCTGGCATCTGTAGTGACCACCTTCCAAGAAATTGGACTGAAGGATTTCCCTTTTTCCAGATTCTGGGGAACCAACCACCAACGGAGGCTCTTGCGCACGGAAGGAGACAAGGACATTGGTAAATCTAGGGCCTGAACTCTTTTGTTCCAGGCTGACAGTATGGCCCTTTGCAGATTCCTTGAATGGAATTGACCGTAGGGTACTGCTTCGAATGATGCCACCATTTTTCCCAGCAGCCTCATGCACAGGCGTATGGATGGCTGTCTTTTTGTACCCACTAGGTGGATCAAATCTCTCAAAGACGACACCTTTTCTTGAGGCAAGAAAATTTTTCTCTGGTCTGAATCCAGCCTTAGCCCCAAGTATTCCAGACTTTTGACTGGTTTTAGGGCTGACTTGTCTCGGTTGATAATCCAACCGTGAGATTCCAGATACTCGATTGTCTCGTGA
This sequence comes from Rana muscosa, assembly GCA_029206835.1. NCBI lineage: Eukaryota > Metazoa > Chordata > Amphibia > Anura > Ranidae > Rana > Rana muscosa. The sequence continues at coordinate 382,083,593 of CM055117.1, forward strand.
ACAACCACTTCTAGTTTTTCCACTGAGTGGTCTATCAGCAACAAGTCGTCTAGATATGCCATTATCGTTACACCTCGTGTTCTTAGATTGGCCAATAATGGGGCCAGAATTTTTGTGAACACTCGTGGTGCTGTGGCCAGACCGAAGGGTAAGGCTCTGAACTGAAAATGGCGCCCTTCTACTGCAAAGCGTAGAAATTTTTGGTGGACTGGAAAGATGGGAATGTGCAAATAAGCATCTTTGATGTCGATCGAGGCTAACCATTCCTCCCCTTGTAGGGCAGTGGCCACCGATCGGATCGACTCCATCCGGAAAGTCCTGATATGTAGGAATTTGTTTAGCCCTTTTAGATTTAATATGGGCCTCACGTCCCCGTTTGGCTTCGGGACTGTAAAGAGGTTTGAGTAAAACCCGAACCCCCATTCTTCCAGGGGAACCTCTATAATTACTGCTTGGAGCAATAATTGTTCTAGTGCCAACAGGAGGGATCCTCTCTTCTGGGGATCCCTTGGCACGTTTGACCTTATAAAATGGGAAGGAGGGGAGTCTTTTAACTCCAATTTGTATCCCAGACTTACTGCGGAGAGCACCCATCTGTCTCTGATCGTGTCCCGCCAGGTCTCTGCGAACAACTGAAGTCTTCCCCCCACCCGATTAAGTGGGGGCAACCCTTCATGCATTTGACTTTGGGGGAGGTTTTGTACCTCTCCTGACCCAGGGTTTCTTGTTACCCTGCGATTGTCCCTGATTTTTACCCCCGGGATTTGACCGAGGAGGCCGTCGGAACTGTTTCACAGCCGATGTCCTAGGGACTGGAGAAGCAGGCCTCTTAAAAGAGGGACCTCTAACTCTGTTTTTAACCGGCAAGAGTGTACTTTTACCGCTGGAAATTTTCTGGATATATTTGTCCAGGTCTTCCCCGAATAAGCGTTCACCATGAAATGGGAAGCTGACCAGCAATTTTTTACAGGGAGCTTCAGCAGACCAGTTTTTGAGCCATAGAAGCCTGCGCATATGTACTACAGACAGCGTAAGGCGGGAGGCCTGATGGATTGAATCCTTTATAGCGTCAACCGCAAAGCATAAGGCTCTAGTTAGATCAGCTAGGGCAAGAGCCTGCTGATCTGGCAAGTCCCTTAAGACCTGTTTCAACTGATCCTTCACTGCTTGGCAGACCCCAATAGCTGCCACTGCTGGTTGTGTCACCAAGTCTGCTGTAGCAAAAGCAGATATTAATAAGGACTCCAATTTTTTATCTATTGGGTCCTTGAACATTTGGACATTATCTACTGGACATGTCAGTGATTTATTCACACAAGAGATGGCTGCGTCCACTGTAGGGACCTTCCATTTTTTGATGAACTTATCCTCCATGGGATAGACCACCTGAAATCTCTTGGGAGGAGTAAATATTTTATCAGGATGTTCCCAATCCTGGTAAATGAGCCCTTCCAGTAAAGGATGGATTGGAAAGGAACAAACAGTCTGGGGGGCTTTTAGCGACCCCAACGAGGAGACAGAAGTGGATGATGGCTCCGCAAGGGGCATTTTAAATGCTGATCGGACCATGTTAGTCAGGGACTGAACCCATAATCTTTCAGCATGTGATGCTGAGAATGGTTCTTCCACTGTTGATTCCTCTACAACAGAATCAACCTCGTCCTGATCCCCTTCAGGTAGGTCGATTCCTGTATGGGACTGTTGCTCCGCTAATAGGTACTCTGAGGGAGGAGACGGAGATCGGGCGCGCTTTCCCTCTGACAGGGAAGCAGCGATCAATGTTGTCAATCTCTCTTCCAGCCCTCCCAGAGGTGAGGAAAAAACCTCCTCTGTTACATACACAGGAGCAGGTGAACTGAGGACAGCCACAGTACCAGGTACTCCTGAGGGTGCTCTAAGGTCACTAACCTCTGATTCTTCAGGGGAGATTGGTGCAGCCGAAGCATGCCCAAGATCCTCAGAGCCCGATGGAGACCCCCTATGCTTCCTGGGATTCTTAGTCCCGGAGTTTTTAGACGGCATATTCCTAAGCCCAAAGCTGAGGTATTCCAGCCGAAATACACCACTTACTGACAATAGTCTAGCACAAATGCTGCTATATAAACAGTTGGTGTCTACTAATGTGCCTTTCTATGGGGATGCCTGCATCAACCGCTTGCTGTATGCCTTTCTTTAAATGTTGCCAGCTCTGTTTCTGCACCAAAGCCAGCTCACAACACATAATTGTGCCTTTTAACCACTTAACGACCGCCCACCGCCGATTTACGTCGGCAGAATGGCACGGACAGGCAGAATCACGTAGATCTACGTGATCGCCTTTGTGCAGTTGGGGGGTCCATCCGGACCCCCCTTCACTGCAGTGAGCGGCCGTTAAGTGTTCGGGAGCAATCAGGCATGAGGGGGCGGCCGCTCGATTCCGCCCCCCCCCCTCGCGATCGCTCCCGGCCAATGAAAATGCTTCCTCCGCCATGTGATGTAAACAAGGCTGGAGGAAGTGATGTCATCTCCCTCGCCGCGGTCTTTCCGTTCCCGGCGCCGAGCAGAGAAGAAGCAGGTTAGTGCACTGACACGTAGGTACACATAGGCACACAAATCACCCCCCAGTCACCCCCAGATCACCCCCCAGGTCACCCCAAAGCCCCCAATCACAGTGTCACTGATTGCAGTGATCATTTATTTTACTGATCACTGCATTTAGTGTTATCTGTGATTGTAAAAAGTTGCAGGGCAGTTAGGATTAGGCCCCTTTAGGTCCAGGGTAGCCCCCTAACCCCCCCCTAATAAAGGTTTAACCCCTTGATCACCCCCCAGGTAACCCTTTCACCCCCTAACTTCAGCGTCACTAAGCGATTGTTTTTCCGATCGCTGTATTCGTGTCGCTGGTGTTTTAGATAGGCAGTTATTTTTTTTTAGGTTCGCCGCAGGTTTTTATGAGTGTCAGGTACCCCCATATATTATTTTAACCCCCTGATTGCCCCTAGAGTTAACCCTTTCACCAGTGATCGCCGTATAAGCGTCACTGGTGTCACTGGTTAGCCAGTAAGTTATTTAGTTATTTAGGTTACCCGTCAGGTTTTTATATAGTGTCAGGTACCCCCATATTTAACCTAATAAAGGTTTTAACCCCCTGATTGCCCCTAGTTAACCCTTTCACCAGTGATCACCATATAAAGGTTACGGGTGACGCTGGTTGATTAGTTTGCTTTTTATAGCATCAGGGCACCCGCCGTATATAACCCAATAAAGGTTTAACCCCCCTGATCGCCCGGCGGGTGAGATCAATTAGGTTTTAGCGCCAGAGAGGGTCTGCGTCGCCCCAGGCAGTGTTAGGTTAGTGACAGTAACGCTAACACCCACGCGCAAAGCATACACCCCCCTTAGTGGTATAGTATCTGATCAGATACTAGCATCCCCAGCGGTTTAGGGTTCCCAAAAACGCAGTGTTAGCGGGATCAGCCCAGATACCTGCTAGCGCCTGCGTTTAGCCCCTCCGCCCAGCCCAGCCCACCCAAGTGCAGTATCGATCGATCACTGTCACTTACCAAACACAACACACATAACTGCAGCGTTCGCAGTGCTTGGTTTTTGGGGCCCTGTACGCGGCTAGGCTCCCAAAAAGTCCCACACATGTGGTATCCCCGTACTCAGGAAAAGCAGCAGACTGTATTTTGGGGTGCAATTCCACATATAACCATGGCATGTGTGAGCAATATATCATTTAGTGACAACTTTTTGTACATTTTTTTTTACTTTTTGTCATTATTCAATCATTTGGGACAAAAAAAAAAATATTCAATGGGGTCAACATGCCTCTCAGCAAATAGCTTGGTGTGTCTACTTTCCAAAATGGGGTCATTTGGGGGGGTTTTGTGCCATCTTGGCATTTTATGGCCTTCAAAACTGTGATAGGTAGTGAGGAGTGAAATCAAAAATTTGCGCCCTTAGAAATCCTGAAGGCGGTGCTTGGTTTCCGGGGTCCCGTACGTGGCTAGGCTCCTAAAAAGTCCCACACATGTGGTATCCCCGTACTCAGGAGAAGCAGCAGAATGTATTTTGGGGTGTAATTTCACATATGCCCATGGCATGTGTGAGCAATATATCATTTAGTGACAACTTTGTGCAAAAAAAAAAAAGTTTGTCATATTCCCGCAACTTGTGGCAAAATATAAAATATTCCATGGACTGAACATGCCTCTCAGTAAATAGCTTGGGGTGTCTACTTTCCAAAATGGGGTCATTTGGGGGGGTTTTGTGCTATTTTGGCATTTTATGGCCTTCGAAACTGTGATAGGTAGTGAGGAGTGAAATCAAAAATTTGCGCCCTTAGAAATCCTGAAGGCGGTGCTTGGTTTCCGGGGTCCCGTACGTGGCTAGGCTCCTAAAAAGTCCCACACATGTGGTATCCCCGTACTCAGGAGAAGCAGCAGAATGTATTTTGGGGTGCAATTCCACATATAACCATGGCATGTGTGAGCAATATATCATTTAGTGACAACTTTTTGTAATTTTTTTTTTTTTTTTGTCATTATTCAATCACTTGGGACAAAAAAAAAAAATATTCAATGGGCTCAACATGCCTCTCAGCAATTTCCTTGGGGTGTCTACTTTCCAAAATGGGGTCATTTTGGGGGGTTTTGTACTGCCCTGCCATTTTAGCACCTCAAGAAATGAGATAGGCAGTCATAAATTTAAAGCTGTGTAAATTTCAGAAAATGTACCCTAGTTTGTAAACGCTATAACTTTTGCGCAAACCAATAAATATACGCTTATTGACATTTTTTTTACTAAAGACATGTGGCTGAATACATTTTGGCCTAAATGTATGACTAAAATTGAGTTTATTCGATTTTTCTTATAACAAAAAGTAGAAAATATCTTTTTTTTTCAAAATTTTCGTTCTTTTTCCATTTATATCGCAAAAAATAAAAATCGCAGAGGCAATCAAATACCATTAAAAGAAAGCTCTATTTGTGGGAAGAAAAGGACGCAAATTTCATTTGGGTACAACATTGCATGTCCGCACAATTTACAGTTAAAGCAGCGCAGTGCCGAATCCCAAAAACAGGCTTGGTCCTAATGGCCCGAAATGGTCCGGGGCTTAAGTGGTTAACATGCTGGGACGCCCGCACATGCGCAGAAGCGCTGCGGCGCGCACAGAGCGTCATCCACCAAGCTCCGCCCCCTTTTCCACTCACCTCTATATAGAGAGGCGCGTGCGCGCGCTCGCGCGCGGGCACGTGCGCCTTCGGCGCTCTTTTTTGAAAAGGGAAACTAGGGACAGGAGACAGGGCCATGTTTGCCGCAGGCCGGGGGATGGATGAACATTGCAACATGGCAGAGGAAGCAGTTTCCCACACGAGAACTCACCATCTGCCTGGACTTGCTCTGATGAAAAGAAAACAGTCCACATGACAAGAAACGTTCCACAGCGGCCTCTAGTGGATTAACACAGGTACCGCAGTCTATATATATATATATATTTTTTTTTTCTTGACCACTATTAAAATTATTAAATTTTTTAGTAGTTACAGGCATGCACAGATATTTAGCGGGAATACTGTTAGGTAACAGGCAAAACGACATATTAGGCTTGGGGGTCCCCTCAATAGAACCAAGTTCCTGAGGGGCCCCCACTTACCTTTTCCCCGCCGCAGGACTCTGTTTGGTCCACAGAAGCCCAAACTTCACCTATCACGGCAGGCATTGTAATTAAACCTTCAGGGACCGGGTTCCCAAGGATTCCACTCCCCTGGACCTGTATAGCACCCTGCACAGAAAACATCTTGGTCGTGGGTATGACCAGAGCTCTGGATCCCAGGGTCCAGCTCTCCTAAGAGAAGCATTACAGGCAAAACCTTGCTCTTCTCTGCAAGGCCCGGGTACCGTTTAGCTATGAAGCTTTTTTGGTCGAATCCGGAATAGCTTACTGAGGCCCAAAAGAACCTGTACGCAAGCTCAGTGAAAAACACATGTTACTTCTTGGCCAACACCTTAGACACTGGCAAAAAACTGAGGTGCTCCCGGATGGGAGGGGCTTATATAGGGGAGGGTACTTCCGGTTTTGGAAGTTGCCAGTGCCAGCACCTGAAGGTATCTATATAACCCACATAGTAATGACTATGCCGCTCTGTGTCCCGTGATGTACGAGAAAGAAAAAGCACCGCTGTCCCCCCCTGCTCTTGCGCAAAGGCGAACGCAAGCGTCGGTCTAGCGTCATATGTAAACAGCAATTGCATCATGCATGTGAGGTATCACCGCGAAGGTCAGATCGAGGGCAGAAATTTTAGCAGTAGACCTCCTCTGTAAATCTAACGTGGTAACCTGTAAAGGCTTTTAAATGCTTTTAATAATGAATGTAGTTTCTCCCCGCTGCGCAATTGTGCGCAATTTTAAAGCATGTCGTGTTTGGTATCCATGTACTCGGCCTAAGATCATCTTTTTATTATTTCATCAAACATTTGGGCAATATAGTGTTTTTTAGTGCATTAAAAATAAAAAAAGTGTGTTTTTCCCCCAAAAAATGCGTTTGAAAAATCGCTGCGCAAATACTGTGTGGAAAAAAAATGCAACACCCACTATTTTAATCTGTAGGGCCTTTGCTTTAAAAAAATATATAATGTTTGGGGGTTCAACATAATTTTCTTGCAAAAAAAAAAATGTTTTCATGTAAACAAAAAGTGTCAGAAAGGGCTTTGTCTTCAAGTGGTTAGAAGAGTGGATGATGTGTGACATAAGCTTCCTAATGTTGTGCATAAAATGCCAGGACAGTTCAAACCCCCCCCAAATTACCCCATTTTGGAAAGTAGACACCTCAAGCTATTTGCTGAGAGGCATGTTGAGCCCATTGAATATTTTTTTTTTTGTCCCAAGTGATTGAATAATGACAAAAAGAAAAAAAAAATGTACAAAAAGTTGTCACTAAATTATATATTGCTCAAACATGCCATGGTTATATGTGGAATTGCACCCCAAAATACATTCTGTTGCTTCTCCTGAGTAAGGGGATACCACATGTGCGAGACATTTTGGGAGCCTAGCCGCGTACAGGACCCCGAAAACCAAGCACCGCCTTCAGGATTTCTATGGGTGTAAATTTTTGATTTCACTCCTCACTGACTATCACAGTTTCGGAGGCCATGGAATGCCCAGATGGCACAAACCCCCCCAAATGACCCCATTTTGGAAAGTAGACACCCCAAGCTATTTGCTGAGAGGTATGTTGAGTATTTTGCAGATCTCGCTTTTTGGCACAAAGTTTTAAAAATTGAAAAAAGAAAAAAAAAATATGTCTTTCTTCATTTTCAAAAACAAATAAGAGCTGTAAAATACTCACCATGCCTCTCGGCAAATAGCTTGGGGTGTCTACTTTCCAAAATGGGGTCATTTGTGGGGGTTTTGGGCTATCTTGGCATTTTATGGCCTTCAAAACTGTGATAGGTAGTGAGGAGTGAAATCAAAAATTTGTGCCCTTAGAAATCCTGAAGGCAGTGCTTGGTTTTCGGGGGCCCGTACGCGGCTAGGCTCTCAAAAAGTCCCACACATATGGTATCCCCGTACTCAGGAGAAGCAGCCAAATGTATTTTGGGGTGCAACTCCGCATATAACCATGGCATGTTTGAGCAATATATCATTTAGTGACAACTTTTTGTACATTTTTTTTTCTTTTTGTCATTATTCAATCACTTGGGACAAAAAAAAAAAATATTCAATGGGCTCAACATGCCTCTCAGCAATTTCCTTGGGGTGTCTACTTTCCAAAATGGGGTCATTTTGGGGGGTTTGTGCTATCTTGGCATTTTTTGGCCTTCAAAACTGTGATAGGTAGTGAGGAGTGAAATCAAAAATTTATGCCCTTAGAAACCTTGAAAACGGTGCTTGATTTTTGGGGTCCCGTACGCGGCTAGGCTCCCAAAAAGTCCCACACATGTGGTATCCCCGTACTCAGGAGAAGCAGCAGAATGTATTTTGGGGTGTAATTTCACATATGCCCATGGCATGTGTGAGCAATATATCATTTAGTGACAACTTTGTGCAAAAAAAAACAAAGTTTGTCATATTCCCGCAACTTGTGGCAAAATATAAAATATTCCATGGACTGAACATGCCTCTCAGTAAATAGCTTGGGGTGTCTACTTTCCAAAATGGGGTAATTTGGGGGGGTTTTGTGCTATTTTGGCATTTTATGGCCTTCGAAACTGTGATAGGTAGTGAGGCGTGAAATCAAAAATTTACGCCCTTAGAAATCCTGAAGGCGGTGCTTGGTTTTTGGGGCCCCGTACGTGGCTAGGCTCCTAAAAAGTCCCACACATGTGGTATCCCCGTACTCAGGAGAAGCAGCAGAATGTATTTTGGGGTGCAATTCCACATATAACCATGGCATGTGTGAGCAATATATCATTTAGTGACAATTTTTTGTAAATTTTTTATCATTATTCAATCATTTGGGACAAAAAAAAAAAATATTCAATGGGCTCAACATGCCTCTCAGCAAATAGCTTGGGGTGTCTACTTTCCAAAATGGGGTCATTTGGGGGGGTTTTGTGCCATCTTGGCATTTTATGGCCTTCAAAACTGTGATAGGTAGTGATAGGTAGTGAGGAGTGAAATCAAAAATTTATGCCCTTAGAAATCCTGAAGGCGGTGCTTGGTTTTTGGGGTCCTGTATGCGACTAGGCTCCCAAAAAGTCCCACACATGTGGTATCCCCGTACTCAGGAGAAGCAGCAGAATGTATTTTGGGGTGTAATTTCACATATGCCCATGGCATGTGTGAGCAATATATCATTTAGTGACAACTTTGTGCAAAAAAAATAAAGTTTGTCATATTCCCGCAACTTGTGGCAAAATATAAAATATTCCATGGACTAATCATGCCTCTCAGTAAATAGCTTGGGGTGTCTACTTTCCAAAATGGGGTCATTTGGGGGGGTTTTGTGCTATTTTGGCATTTTATGGCCTTCGAAACTGTGATAGGTAGTGAGGAGTGAAATCAAAAATTTGCGCCCTTAGAAATCCTGAAGGCGGTGCTTGGTTTCCGGGGTCCCGTACGTGGCTAGGCTCCTAAAAAGTCCCACACATGTGGTATCCCCGTACTCAGGAGAAGCAGCAGAATGTATTTTGGGGTGCAATTCCACATATAACCATGGCATGTGTGAGCAATATATCATTTAGTGACAACTTTTTGAAATGTTTTATTTTTTTTTTGTCATTATTCAATCACTTGGGACAAAAAAAAAAAATATTCAATGGGCTCAACATGCCTCTCAGCTATTTCCTTGGGGTGTCGACTTTCCAAAATGGTGTCATTTGGGGGGGTTTTGTACTGCCCTGCCATTTTAGCACCTCAAGAAATGAGATGGGCAGTCATAAATTAAAAGCTGTGTAAATTCCAGAAAATGTACCCTAGTTTGTAGACGCTATAACTTTTGCGCAAACCAATAAATATACGCTTATTGACATTTTTTTTACTAATGACATGTGGCTGAATACATTTTGGCCTAAGTGTATGACTACAATTGAGTTTATTCGATTTTTCTTATAACAAAAAGTAGAAAATATCATTTTTTTTCAAAATTTTCGTTCTTTTTCCATTTATATCGCAAAAAATAAAAATCGCAGAGGCAATCAAATACCATTAAAAGAAAGCTCTATTTGTGGGAAGAAAAGGACGCAAATTTCGTTTGGGTACAACATTGCATGTCCGCACAATTTACAGTTAAAGCAGCGCAGTGCAAAATTCTGAATTCACCTCTGGTCCTTTAGCTACCAAATGGTCCGGGGCTTAAGTGGTTAAAAGCAAAGCTGGGGAAACTCAGAGCAGAGACAGGATTGAATTGGTTGCAAGAATTACCAATTGCATTGTTCTGTTTGAGAACCACTCCTAGGATCAGTGCCAAGAACAGGTTTGAACTATCCACAGGCCTCAACTAAATCCTATGGCACACTCACTGAGTGTGTGGTAGGATTACAAAGACACCTTAATCAAGTGCATAGAAAAATCTATGCTTCACTCCCAGATCCAGATGACCTTGAGGGGACACACAGGTTGCAACCAGGTGACTGGCTTAAGAAGCACCAAAGGAAAGGTCTTAAGCCTAGGTGGGGAGGACCACATCATGTAGTAATGGTGACCCCAACAGCTGTAAAGCTTGGAGGCAAGGAGGCTTGGGTGCATGCATCACATTGCAAACATGTGCACAAGGCCGTGGTATCTGAGCAATCAGGCTAGCTTAAGGGATGGAGGCCTGTTAGGTCATGTCCTAGCAGCATTAAAAGGAGAAGTGGAAGAGTTAATAGAAATAAGTATACAGGCGATCGACAACCATATGGGTCTAGACATTCAGCTTAAGGAGGATTGTGTACTTATATGGTTGACAATAGCTATGGCATACATGCCCACCTGTTAGCAGTAGAACAATTACAAGGTGATGTACATGATATCCTTGACCATAACTTTGATTTATCTGAGTGGGGTGGAGGTGTGTTGTCATGAACATCTTGGTGGAACCGATTTAATTGGAATTAAGTGAAGTTGTTGAACCACCTATGTGATAGGAGTATTGAGTATTGGAGAAATTGTGTTAGGAGTAATGAAATGATTGCTCCTGTGCTATAACCTAAAAATGTGCTTGCAGAAAGATCTTAAACATGTTAAATCTAAGAAACTCAGATGTGTTTGTCACTTCATTCCAAGGAACAATGGAAAGCAAGAGAAAAATAAATGAGATGCCTAATCTGTCACCAATTCATGAGGTGTCTTTGAAACAGACAGCTCATGAAACAGACATTGATGCATCCCATGATCACCTGTGCCATCCACAACTCTTGATGAAAAAGCAGGCCTGACCATCTGTTCGATGTCGCTGAAGACCCCTCCAATTATAAGTTCTCTTCCAGTAAAGTAAAATGAACTAACTGTGCCTGCATTGGTTGATCTATCACCCACCAGTGCCAGTGGTGGACTGACACATCAGTACTCGGTTTACCCCAATTGTGCTGAAGAAGCTCCAGGACTCGCTCAAGGTCCACAGAAAGTTAAAAAGAATATTATAATGTTGGACATTCATATATGCAGGGCACATTCTGGAGCCATATGGCTGAATATGGAAAATGTGGGGTTAAAATCTGGTGGGTGGGCCAGAGAGGGGGTGACACCTTAGTTTATTAAAAATAATGCGGGGGGATATGCAGCGGATGAGATAACATTTTCAACATGCACAGTTTTTCCACATACAATAAACCGCCCCTTATTAAGAGTTGACCGTGTCAGACATGTACAGGAGTTAAATTGGGAATGGTACAGGGCTCTATGTGAGATTAATGGGATTACATATTACATTGTGGGTTGAAAAATTAGACCAGACCGAATGCATCCAAGGGACACAGGGAGTGACATTTTCTTGCAAGAAATAGTTACTACGTGTCAAAATAGAGGAATTCAGGGGTGACATGTGGGCCAACAATTTTAAGAGAAAAATCTATTCTCCATTAGCTAGAGTGTGAAAGCATTGTGATTGCGAAAATGCAATAATAAAGATGAATGCTTGCTGGTGTGACTGGATAGGGCCAATGTCCCTTCGCTGTGTACCTGCCCCGGTTGGAGGCATTCCTCCGACATGTAGGTGGGGTTAGTTCACCTATATGTCCCGGTAAGGGGCAGGGACAGGATGTTGTCCACCTATAGGCAAGTTAGTAAGGAGGTTTGATGAAACATCTACTGGTGGTGAGCTCCAGAGGCGAAAATGATGCAGAGAGTGAAAAACCATACCTGTGGGATTGGAGTATAAATATAATAAAGGCAAGAACAGTGACACAGGGTTTGCCACCTCTAGCAAGCATGCCGCATGGTCTCGCTAACAGTAGATGAATGATCAGAAAATGGTGGGTTTAGTGATCGACAGGTAGAAGGGGGGTAGAAATGTAGAGAATCCTAGCATTCCCTGCAGCTCTCCTGTGGTCATGTGTGGGTCTGCTGAAATACATATCCTCTGAATATTGTACTTGTTAATGTTAATAAATGATCAATCATGAAGAAGATAAGAAGCAACTACGAGCCTTCCTTGATTACAATGCGTGTCAGGGAACAAGACTAAGATGTATGATCAGTATTATTATTATTTAGGTACTTATATAGCGCCGTCAATTTACGCAGCGCTTTACATATTGTGACAGCAGGAAGGTAAAGTCACCTGGTTGCATCCAGGGGGGTAGATATATTTCGCCCAGATTCAGGCTTTACGCCGATTTATACAGCTAGGTGGAGAGTTGTATAAGCCCAGCTGAGACTAGTGGGCTCATTGATGACTCATACCTCTAGGGAGAGGGCTGGGCGTCGTGCAGGCAGGGAGTTGATGAGGCCAGCTGAAGCCTGTCAGCTCATTTAGGCCTCTATAAGAAACTCCCAGCTTCATTAGATGTTAGCTCATGCCTGGAAGCAGACCTGTGTGGACTGTCTAGGGAGAGTGAACCCCTGTGCGGTGAGAGAAAGCCTGTGTGGCTATATTTTGCTTGGACATTTAAAACCAGGGACTAGGACAGCACTAGGCTGATCCCAGTTGTTAGTTAGGAAACCTGTATGTTTAGTCAGAGGTCAAGTTGACCAGGATTTATTTTGTTTGTTTCTTTTGCTTTGCTGTGTTTTTGTCACTGTAAATAGAAAATAAACGGCACCTTTTTGATTTTGAAAACCACAACCTCCGTCTGCTGGGCCTGTTTTTGTGTGGGGAGCCCATCCCGGGGGTCACACACACCCGCTGCCGAGCTAACCCCCTCACAGTTGGTGGAGAACCAGTGGCAGTTTTTTTTTAAGCCAGCATGGAGGAGATACTGAAACAGCTGGCTCTAGCAAATGCCAATCAACAGCAGACAAATGCAGGTTTGCAAAGGAGCCTTGCAGCCCAGCAGCAAGCTCATCAACAGAGCCTTGCAACTTTACAACAGAGTCTGGAGGCTCAGCAACAAGCCCAACAGCAATCTGAGGCCCGCTTCATAGACCTGTTGCAGAAGCAAGAGCAGAGACTACAACAACAGATGGAAGCAGTAATGCAGCAACGTCCGCAGACCAGTGAGGAAAGCCGTCCCACTAATACCGCGTCCTTTGGGGTGAGTCGTTTATTGACAAAAATGACTGGAGAGGATGATCCAGAGGTATTTTTGACCACGTTTGAAAGGACTGCTGAAAGAGAAAAGTGGCCTGAGGAGCAGTGGGCTGGACTGGTGGCTCCTCTGTTAACGGGTGAATCGCAGAAAGCTTACTATGACCTAGAGCCTGACCAAGCAAAAGACTATGTGATGCTAAAAGCTGAAATATTGGCAAGGCTGGGTGTCACCCTGGCTGTCCGGGCTCAGCGTGTGCATAACTGGACTTTCCAGCTTGGAAAACCCCCCAGGTCTCAAATGTATGATCTCATTCACCTGAGCAGAAAGTGGCTACAGCCAGAGACTTTGTCCGCACCAAAGATTGTGGAACGTGTTGTAATGGATCGGTTTTTGAGAGCTCTTCCTACTGCCATCCAAAAGTGGGTAAGCCATGGAGACCCAGAGACGGCCGATGGTCTTGTGGATCGTGTGGAGAAATACTTGGCTACAGAGAACCTGACGGCCTCTTCCAGAGACACTCGGACTTTCCACCCTAAGACCAGACCATCCCCAGGGGCGGATAAGATGATTCCAAGGGGTAAGGGTGGAGAGAGTGAGAGGGTGGGAGCTCTACCCCAAGTTTGGCGAGAACAGCCTGGGAAATCAGCGGCTCAAGAGGCGGCAAGAAGGATCATTTGCTACCGCTGCCGGCAAGCGGGACATATTGCAGCAAATTGCCCGGTTTTGGAGGAACCCATGCAGTGTGACTTTCTGACGGGCAGACGTCAGTCGCTGTGTGCGACAGTCGCATGCACTGCCATTCGAGGAACTGAGAAACATTTATGCAAAATGTGTATTAATGGTAGAAATGTTGTGGTATTGCTGGATTCAGGTAGCCTTGTGACCCTGATAAAGGCTGAATTAGTTAAAACAGAGGTCTCTGGGAATAGCAAGGTAGCTGTTATTTGTGTGCATGGGGACACCCGAGAGTATCCAGTGACTACAGTGTGTTTCGAGACCCCCAAAGGTACCCTTTCTCATCCAGTGGGCTTAGTGTCTCAGTTACCGCATGACGCCATTGTGGGAAGGGATTTTCCGAAGTTCTGGGAACTGTGGGATGATCCTGAGCCCCCCACTGGTGCCCCTATGTACCAGGAATATGATAGCCAGAACTCCTCTGAGAGTGGTGAGGACTCTCCCGAATTTCCCTTGTCAGTATTGGCAGGGGAGACTCAAGAAACTGGAGAGGAGCCCACCTCCTCAGACGAAAACCTACCGTCTGTGGAGTTTTCTGATCTTGAGGTTCACAGGGAAAACTTTGCCACAGAACAGTTGAAAGACCCCGCCCTAATAAAGGCACGGGAAAACGTAGTGAAAATAGATGGCGAGTTAGTGAACCCAGATAATACCTGCACTTACCCATACTTCAGCGTAGAGAAGGACCTACTGTATCGGGTGGCAAAAAGGGCAGAAGAAACCGTTGAGCAGCTTGTGGTGCCCAAACCTTACAGGAAGTTGGTGTTGGAGTTGGCCCATGGGCACATTCTTGGAGGTCATCTGGGGACAGAGAAAACCCGAGAGAGGGTATTACAGAGATTCTATTGGCCTGGGGTGATGAAGGACATAGAAAATTATTGTTCCTCCTGCCCTGTGTGTCAGAGGTCGGCCCCGATGCCACACTTCCGTAGCCCGCTGGTCCCTCTACCCATCATTGAGGTCCCGTTTGAGAGAATCGCAATGGATTTGGTAGGTCCTATAATCAAGTCCGCTAGGGGGCACCAGTACATATTGGTTATAATGGACTATGCCACCCGTTATCCAGAAGCGATCCCTCTCAGAAATACCTCGGCCAAAACCATAGCCAAAGAGCTATCTCTTGTTTTTAGCCGGGTGGGTATTTGTAAAGAACTGCTTACGGACCAAGGTACACCCTTTATGTCCCGGGTTATGAAGGAGCTGTGTAAATTGTTCAAAGTGACGCAATTACGTACATCTGTGTATCACCCCCAAACCGATGGGCTGGTTGAAAGATTCAACAAAACCCTAAAACAAATGTTGAAGAAAGTGGTGGATAGGGATGGAAAGGATTGGGACTGTCTACTTCCTTATTTGATGTTTGCTATTAGGGAGGTGCCCCAATCCTCTACGGGATTCTCCCCCTTTGAGTTACTGTATGGGAGACACCCAAGAGGGCTGTTGGATATTGCCAAGGAAACTTGGGAAAGTGAGAGTTCTCCCCACAGGAGTGTGATTGAGCATGTCGCCCTGATGCAAGATCGAATTGCACAGGTAATGCCCATCGTGAAGGAACATTTGGCCCAAGCGCAGTTGGCACAGCAGAGAGTGTACAACCGTGGAGCCAAGACCCGTACCTTTTCCCCGGGGGATAGGATATTGGTACTTGTCCCTACGGTTGAAAGTAAATTCCTTGCCAAATGGCAAGGCCCCTACGAGATAATGGAAAAAGTGAGCGAAGTGAATTACAAGGTCAGACAACCAGGAAGGCGAAAGCCCGAACAGATCTATCACGTTAATCTGTTGAAAGCCTGGAGGGATAGAGAGTCCCTAGTCGCAGACACTTGGTCACCAGCTCAAACTGGTTGCGTGATTCCTGAGGTTGGAATCGCAGCCACCTTGTCACAACCCCAACAACAGGAGGTTAAGGAGTTTGTGCTTCGCAACAAGGAGGTATTCTCTGAGCTGCCGGGACAAACATCTGGGGTAGAGCATGACATTATTACCCCGCCCGGTGAAAGGGTGAAGTTAAAACCCTATCGGATCCCAGAGGCCCGACGGGAGGCAATACGGGAGGAAGTACAGAAAATGCTGAACTTAGGGGTGATAGAGGAGTCCCAAAGTGATTGGTCTAGTCCCATTGTGTTGGTGCCTAAACCGGATGGGAGCTGGCGATTTTGTAACGATTTTCGTCAGTTGAACAAAGTTACAAAATTTGACACCTACCCCATGCCACGTATAGATGAGTTGATCGACCGGCTGGGAACAGCCCGATACATGACGACTCTTGACCTCACAAAAGGGTATTGGCAAATCCCCCTGGCCAAGTCAGCCAAAGAGAAAACCGCATTTGTAACCCCAGACGGGGCGTTCCAATATAAAAGAATGCCGTTCGGGTTACAGAATGCGCCGGCCACATTCCAGCGGAAAATGGACCAGATGCTGAGGCCCCATCGGAAGTATGCTGCGGCTTACCTGGATGACGTAATTGTCCATAGCACAGATTGGGCCTCACATCTGCCAAAAGTGCAAGCAGTCCTGGACTCTGTTCGGGAAGCAGGGTTTACGGCTAACCCCAAGAAGTGTACCATTGGGCAGGAGGAGGCCAAATATCTTGGGTACACCATTGGGAGGGGAGTAATAAAACCCCAACTCAACAAAGTCGAGGCCATCCAGAGTTGGCCACGTCCCAACAGCAAGAAGCAGGTACGAGCCTTTCTGGGAATCGCTGGGTATTATCGGCGATTCATTCCCCACTTTGCTTCTAAGGCTGTGCCCCTAACCAACCTGACGAAGGGGAAAGGGTCGGTCATGATTAAATGGACCCCCGAGGCTGAGGCAGCATTCCAATTCTTGAAACAAGCCTTATGTAGCCAGCCAGTGTTGTACTCACCCGACTTCTCTAAAGACTTTGTCGTACAAAGTGATGCGTCAGATGTGGGGTTAGGAGCAGTATTGTCCCAGGTCTGGAACGGGGAAGAGCACCCAGTCATTTACCTCAGCAGGAAGTTGAAGTCCCATGAGGTAAATTACGCCACCGTTGAAAAGGAGTGTTTAGCGGTGAAGTGGGCTCTAGATTCCCTTCGGTACTACCTGCTAGGTAGGCACTTTGACATGGTTACGGATCACGCTCCGTTAAAGTGGATGGCTCAAAACAAGGAAACAAATAGAAGAGTGAATAGGTGGTTCCTGGCCCTCCAGGAATTCAACTTCACAGTAAAGCATCGCCCTGGCGTTCAAATGGGGAATGTGGATGCTTTGTCTCGAGTACATGAATGCCTGATTGCTGGTGTTCCAACCCCGAGGTTAAAACAAGAGGGGGGGGTATGTGACAGCAGGAAGGTAAAGTCACCTGGTTGCATCCAGGGGGGTAGATATATTTCGCCCAGATTCAGGCTTTACGCCGATTTATACAGCTAGGTGGAGAGTTGTATAAGCCCAGCTGAGACTAGTGGGCTCATTGATGACTCATACCTCTAGGGAGAGGGCTGGGCGTCGTGCAGGCAGGGAGTTGATGAGGCCAGCTGAAGCCTGTCAGCTCATTTAGGCCTCTATAAGAAACTCCCAGCTTCATTAGATGTTAGCTCATGCCTGGAAGCAGACCTGTGTGGACTGTCTAGGGAGAGTGAACCCCTGTGCGGTGAGAGAAAGCCTGTGTGGCTATATTTTGCTTGGACATTTAAAACCAGGGACTAGGACAGCACTAGGCTGATCCCAGTTGTTAGTTAGGAAACCTGTATGTTTAGTCAGAGGTCAAGTTGACCAGGATTTATTTTGTTTGTTTCTTTTGCTTTGCTGTGTTTTTGTCACTGTAAATAGAAAATAAACGGCACCTTTTTGATTTTGAAAACCACAACCTCCGTCTGCTGGGCCTGTTTTTGTGTGGGGAGCCCATCCCGGGGGTCACACACACCCGCTGCCGAGCTAACCCCCTCACAATATACATTGTACATTCACATCGGAACCTACCCTCAAGGAGCTTACAATTGAAAGTCTCTAACTCACATTCATATACTAGAGCCAATTTTAGGCCAAAAGCCAATTAACCTAAGATGTCTTTGGAGTGTGGGAGGAAACCCACGCAGGCACAGGCAGAACATGCAAACTCCAGGCAGGTAGTGTTGTGGTTGGGATTCGAACCAGCGACCCTTTTTATTGCTAGGCGAGAGTGCTACCCACTAAATCACTGTGCCACCCAGTAATGATCAGAACAGACAATAATGATCAAAAGAAGGTTTATGTATAAGGATAATAATATGATCTGTACAGGATCATACATCTCAGTGTAAAACACATTTATAGTCAGCGTTATATGCAAAACACATAATAATAATGCTAGTTATAAACATTATATAAAGTGTGGTTGTACAATATAGAAATTAGAAGCTAAAATGGCGATTATGGATTTGTTTGAGAGTACCATCCTGCCAGGTGCTTATCTCGAGTTCTATTAGAAAAACATCTTCGTGCAAGTATTATGAGGAAAACATACCGAAGAGTGCAGACATGCATGGTAGTCTCACTCGGCAACTGCAGCTGGGTTTGTGTGAATTTTATGATTATGGAAGTCTCGCTCAGCAGCTGCAGGTGGGCCCGTGTGAACTTTCTGATAAGGGATCCTACAAAGAGGGGGTATCAAGCTGTATTGAATTCAGAGCATACTGTGACGGCCGTATGTATGTGTGCTCTCAGTAATTATGTAATGTAATTGTGTAACAAATAAATATGATTTGGAACTCTCTCAGTCTGAAGATTATTTCTCAGGTTTCCTGTAAAATAAGGAACCTTGAGGTTATATCCCTATTCACTAGTATGTATGATGCATACATATACTTAGCCCCTAAATGCAAAAATGTACATTTATCATCATTAAAGTGGAAATTCAACCTAAAACTAAAATCTCTAAATCTACTTGCATCCACAATCTAAGACTAACCTATCAAGCCCTGTAAAGAAGAAACAGCTATAAATTCCTTTTCTGAAGCCGCCCCGGTTAGGTCTCCAGTGGCTGAAGCCACCCATAGAGTTACTTTGGGGCTTACGTTGTTGGCTGCCTCCTCTGCACCCGCCTCCACAGAAAAGCCGCCGCTGACAGCTCAGCGTGGGACCGGACCGAAGTGGCTTTAGAAAAAGTATGCATAGCAATTTCTTCTTTACAGGGCTAGATAGGTTAGTCTTAAATTGTGGATGCCAGTATATGTAGAGATTTTAGTATTAGGGTGCACTTCTACTTCAAACCTCATCTGCCACAGAGTTGCCCAATTAAACAGTGCATTGAGGTTGGCTTGTAAGTTGGAGACATCCTGTAAGGACGTTTTCTTTCTCGTACATCACGGGACACAGAGCGACATAGTCATTACTAATGGGTTATATAGATACCGTCAGGTGCTGGCACTGGCAACTTCCAAAACCGGAAGTACCCTCCCCTATATAAGCCCCTCCCATCCGGGAGCACCTCAGTTTTTTGCCAGTGTCTAAGGTGTTGGCCAAGAAGAAACATGTGTTTTTCACTGAGCTTGCGTACAGGTTCTTTTGGGCCTCAGTAAGCTATTCCGGATCCGACCAAAAAAGCTTCATAGCTAAACGGTCGGTACCCGGGCCTTGCAGAGAAGAGCAAGGTTTTGCCTGTAATGCTTCTCTTAGGAGAGCTGGACCCTGGGATCCAGAGCTCTGGTCATACCCACGACCAAGATGGTTTCTGTGCAGGGTGCTATACAGGTCCAGGGGAGTGGAATCCTTGGGAACCCGGTCCCTGAAGGTTTGATTACAATGCCTGCCGTGATAGGTGAAGTTTGGGCTTTTGTGGACCAAACAAAGTCCTGCGGCGGGGAACAGGTAAGTGGGGGCCCCCAGGAACTTGGTTCTATTGGGGGACCCCCAAGCCTAATTTGTCTTTCTGTCTGTTACCTAACGGTATTCCCGCTAATATCTGTGCATGCCTGTAACTACTAAAAAAATGTAATAATTTTAATAGTGGTCAAGAAAAAAAAAAAAAAAAATTTTTTATATATATATTTAATATATTAGACTGCGGTACCTGTGTTTGTCCACTAGAGGCCGCTGTGGAACGTTTCTTGTCATGTGGACTAGTTTCTTGTCATCAGAGCAAGTCCAGGCAGATGGTGAGTTCTCTTATGGGAAACTGCTTCCTCTGCCATGTTGCAATGCTCGTCCATCCCCCGGCCTGCGGCAAAGAGGGGCCCTGGCTCTTGTCCCTAGTTTCCATTTTCGAAATTAGCGCCGAAGGCGCACGTGGCCGCGCGCGTGCGCGTGCACGCGCCTCTATATATAGAGGTGAGCCGGGAAAGGGGGCGGAGCCTGGGGGATGACGCTCTGTGCGCGCCGCAGTGCTTCTGCGCATGTGCGGGCGTCCCAGCATGTTAAAAACCACAATTTTGTGTGATGAGCTGGCTATGGAGTGCAGAGACAGAGCTGGCAACATTTAAAAAAGGCATACAGCAAGCGGTTGATGCAGGCATCCCCTAGAAAGGCACATTAGTAGACACCAACTGTTTCTTATAGCAGCATTTATGCTAGACTATTGTCAGTAAGTGGTGTATTTCGGCTGGGATACCTCAGCTTTGTGGCTTAGGAATATGCCGTCTAAAAACTCCGGGACTAGAAATTCCAGGAGGCATAGGGGGTCTCCATCGGGCTCTGAGGATCTTGGGCATGCTTCGGCTGCACCAGTCTCCCCTGAAGAATCAGAGGTTAGTGACCGTAGAGCACCCTCAGGAGTACCTGGTACTGTGGCTGTCCTCAGTTCACCTGCTCCTGTGTATGTAACAGAGGAGGTTTTTTCCTCAGCTCTGGGAGGGCTGGAAGAGAGATTGTCAGCATTGATCGCTGCTTCCCTGTCACAGGAAAAAAGCGCCCGATCTCCGTCTCCTCCCTCAGAGTGCCTGTTAACAGAGCAACAGTCCCATACAGGGATCGACCTACCTGAAGGGGATCAGGATGAGGTCGATTCGGTTGTAGAGGAATCAACAGTGGAAGAGCCATTCTCAGCATCACATGCTGAAAGGTTATGGGTTCAGTCCCTGACTAATATGGTCCGATCAGCATTTAAAATGCCCCTTGCGGAGCCATCATCCACTTCTGTCTCCTCGTTGGGGTCGCTAAAAGCTCCCGAGACTGTTTGTTCCTTTCCGATCCATCCTTTACTGGAAGGGCTCATTTACCAGGATTGGGAGCATCCTGATAAAATATTTACTACCCCCAAGAGATTTCCGGTGGTCTATCCCATGGAGGATAAGTTCATCAGAAAATGGAGGGTCCCTACAGTGGACGCAGCCATCTCTTGTGTGAATAAATCACTGACATGTCCAGTGGATAATGTCCAAATGTTCAAGGACCCAATAGATAAAAAATTGGAGTCCTTATTAAAATCTGCTTTTTCTACAGCAGGATTGGTGACACAACCAGCAGTGGCAGCTATTGGGGTCTGCCAAGCAGTGAAGGATCAGTTGAAACAGGTCTTAAGGGACTTGCCAGATCAGCAGGCTCTTGCCCTAGCCGATCTACCTAGAGCCTTATGCTTTGCGGTGGACGCTATAAAGGATTCAATCCATCAGGCCTCCCGCCTTACGCTGTCTGTAGTACATATGCGCAGGCTTCTATGGCTCAAAAACTGGTCTGCTGAAGCTCCCTGTAAAAAATTGCTGGTCAGCTTCCCATTTCATGGTGAACGCTTATTCGGGGAAGACCTGGACAAATATATCCAGAGAATTTCCAGCGGTAAAAGTACACTTTTGCCGGTTAAAAATAGAGTTAGAGGTCCCTCTTTTAAGAGGCCTGCTTCTCCAGTCCCTAGGACATCGGCTGTGAAACAGTTCCGACGGCCTCCTCGGTCAAATCCCGGAGGTAAAAATCAGGGACAATTGCAGGGTAACAAGAAGCCCTGGAGCAGGAGAGGTACAAAACCTCCCCCAAAGTCAAATGCATGAAGGGTTGCCCCCACTCAATCGGGTGGGGGGAAGACTTCAGTTGTTCACAGAGACCTGGCGGGACACGATCAGAGACAGATGGGTGCTCTCCGCAGTAAATCTGGGATACAAATTGGAGTTAAAAAACTCCCCTCCTTCCCGCTTTATAAGGTCAAACGTGCCAAGGGATCCCCAGAAGAGAGGATCCCTCCTGTTGGCACTAGAACAATTATTGCTCCAAGCAGTAATTATAGAGGTTCCCCTGGAAGAATGGGGGTTCGGGTTTTACTCAAACCTCTTTACAGTCCCGAAGCCAAACGGGGACGTGAGGCCCATATTAAATCTAAAAGGGCTAAACAAATTCCTACATATCAGGACTTTCCGGATGGAGTCGATCCGGTCGGTGGCCACTGCCCTACAAGGGGAGGAATGGTTAGCCTCGATCGACATCAAAGATGCTTATTTGCACATTCCCATCTTTCCAGCCCACCAAAAATTTCTACGCTTTGCGGTAGAAGGGCACCATTTTCAGTTCAGAGCCTTACCCTTCGGTCTGGCCACAGCACCAAGAGTGTTCACAAAAATTCTGGCCCCATTATTGGCCAATCTAAGAACACGAGGTGTAACGATAATGGCATATCTAGACGACTTGTTGCTGATAGACCACTCAGTGGAAAAACTAGAAGTGGTTGTTCACGAGACAATCAAGTATCTGGAATATCACGGTTGGATTATCAACCGAGACAAGTCAGCCCTAAAACCAGTCAAAAGTCTGGAATACTTGGGGCTAAGGCTGGATTCAGACCAGAGAAAAATTTTCTTGCCTCAAGAAAAGGGGTCGTCTTTGAGAGATTTGATCCACTTAGTGGGTTCAAAAAGACAGCCATCCATACGCCTGTGCATGAGGTTGCTGGGAAAAATGGTGGCATCATTCGAAGCAGTACCCTACGGTCAATTCCATTCAAGGAATTTGCAAAGGGCCATACTGTCAGCCTGGAACAAAAAAGTTCAGGCTCTGGACTTACCAATGTCCTTGTCCCCTTCCGTTCGCAAGAGCCTCCGTTGGTGGTTGGTTCCCCAGAATCTGGAAAGAGGGAAATCCTTCAGCCCGATTTCCTGGAAGGTGGTCACTACAGATGCCAGCCTTATAGGCTGGGGAGCAGTACTGGAGCAATGGTCTCTCCAGGGCAGATGGTCGGATGCGGAAAAGGCCCTGCCCATCAATCTCTTAGAGATACGAGCAGCCCGGTATGCCCTAGTAGCATGGACATCCAAACTCCAAGGGTCCCCTGTCAGAATTCAATCAGACAATGCCACAGCAGTGGCATATATCAATCGTCAGGGGGGCACCAGGAGTCGTGCAGCCCAAAGGGAAGTAAATTACATCCTGAGATGGGCAGAAAGATATGTCCCAGCCATATCTGCGGTATTCATTCCAGGAGTGGAGAATTGGAAGGCGGACTTTCTAAGTCGCCAACAATTATGCCCGGGGGAATGGTCCCTTCATCCGGAGGTTTTCCGGACAATATGTCAGCGGTGGGGAACACCGGATGTAGATCTGCTAGCATCCAGATTCAACACAAAAGTGGACAGGTTTGTCTCTTGGACAAGGGATCCCCTAGCTTGCGGCTCGGATGCCCTAGTGTTCCCTTGGGATCAGTTCAAGCTGATATATGCATTCCCACCGCCACAATTGTTACCTCGATTACTCCGCAGAATCAGGGTAGAAAAGAAACCAGTGATTCTGGTGGCTCCAGCGTGGCCCCGAAGAGCATGGTACGCAGAGATTGTAAAAATGTCTGTGGGGAGTCCTTGGACCCTCCCACATCGTCCGGACCTGCTTTCGCAAGGACCGATATACCACCCTTCCTTACCAGCCCTAGGTTTGACGGCCTGGCTATTGAAGCCCACATTCTAAAAAAGAGAGGGCTCTCTAATGCTGTGGTATCTACCATGATCAATGCCAGGTAGCCGGTATCCAGGCAGATCTACTATAGAATCTGGAAGGCGTACATCGCCTGGTGTGAGGCCAAGAAATGGCATCCACGTAAATACGTAATAGGTAGGATTCTGGACTTCCTACAATGGGCTGTAGATAGGAAGCTTGCCTTGAGTACTATCAAGGGTCAGATTTCGGCCTTGTCAATATTTTTTCAAAGGCCCTTGGCTTCGCATTCACTAGTCAAAGCCTTTATACAAGGAGTGATGCGTATTAGTCCTCCGGTTAATATTCCCATATGTCCATGGGATCTAAACTTGGTTCTGTCGGTTCTACAGAAACAACCATTTGAACCATTACAGCATATTTCTTTGGTGCTTCTCACCAGGAAATTGATTTTTCTAGTAGCCATTTGTTCGGCTAAAAGAGTGTCGGAATTAGCAGCTATGTCCTGTAAGGAGCCATATTTGGTTATCCATAAGGATAGAGTAGTGTTACGTCCTCATCCAGCCTTTCTTCCTAAGGTGGTATCGAGGTTTCATTTGAACCAAGATGTGGTTCTTCCTTCTTTTTTCCCCAAACCTACTTCGGTAGAGGAAAAGTTATTGCATTCTTTGGATGTAGTAAGAGCAGTTAAAGCTTATCTAAAAGCCACTGCTCAGATTCGCAGAACGGATACTTTGTTTATTCTGCCGGAAGGCCCCAGAAAGGGTCAGGCAGCGTCAAAATCTACTTTAGCCAAGTGGATTCGACAGGTCATAATACAAGCCTATGGCTTGAGAAGGAGACCGCCTCCGTTCAAAGTTAGAGCGCACTCCACGAGAGCAGTTGGAACTTCATGGGCAGTGCATCACCAGGCCTCCCTGGCTCAGATCTGTAAGGCCGCAACATGGTCTTCAGTTCACACGTTTACTAGGTTCTACCAGGTGGACGTTAGAAGTCAGGAGGATGTCGCCTTTGGGTGCAGTGTGTTGCAGGCCGCAAAAGATCCTCATGTCTGATAGCGCTCAGCTTATATATGGTGTACCCCCCCCCTCATTGGGCATTGCTTTAGGACATCCCATTAGTAATGACTATGTCGCTCTGTGTCCCGTGATGTACGAGAAAGAAAATAGGATTTTTATAACAGCTTACCTGTAAAATCCTTTTCTTGGAGTACATCACGGGACACAGAGCTCCCGCCCCTCTTTGGGGACACTTATTGCTTTGCTACAAAACTGAGGTGCTCCCGGATGGGAGGGGCTTATATAGGGGAGGGTACTTCCGGTTTTGGAAGTTGCCAGTGCCAGCACCTGACGGTATCTATATAACCCATTAGTAATGACTATGTCGCTCTGTGTCCCGTGATGTACTCCAAGAAAAGGATTTTACAGGTAAGCTGTTATAAAAATCCTATTATTCCACTGCATAGCTTAGTGTCATCTGCAAAGGCTGAAATTGTACTTTTAATGTGGTTGTGTTCTAAGCTACCAAGGTGCTGATAGCAGGAGTTTCAGGAAACAAAGTCAGTACAAGAATGATTGCAGGCAACAAGGTACACCATGGGATATTTAGTCCTTACAAACTGAAATAAAAGCAGCATGCAGGGAATCCCGGAAGTTGTGGAAATAAATGGTCAACAACAGACAGGCAGCAATCACAATATGAAAAACAAATAAAATTAATTATCAAAATTAACTATTGTTTGTATTGTGTATGCAGATCTCTTTTAATAGTTTTAAAGGCTTTTATTAGTTAGGGTTTGACCTAATGAGGCAAATTTACTAACGTTGTAGAGAATCTTCACGCACTAATTTGTGTGATTATTCACTTAAGTTATCCAGTCATGTGAAAAGCAAATGCCTGTTGATGGATTTCATCTAACATGATATGATAATTTAACTGAATAGTACCAATGTCGTGTGTGAAGATTCTCAAAAGCTTTTGTAAATCAGCACTCATCTATATTGTACTATTTAAGTGTTTGTTCCAATCTGATTAGAGATAACAACATTAGAATTTTCTCTTTGGATCATCAAGTTGCTGACTAATGAACATTACACCCCTTTGCCCCTGAAAGTACAGTTAAGGCTATGCATGCCTAAAGAAGCAGAAGAATAATACATAACAATATGAATGATAAAACAATAAAAATGATTACATAAAATAATTAACTAAATGTACTAAGAAATGTATGCATGCAATTGATATTTTTCTATTTACCTGCAGAATGATGCTGTTTGGCTCATTTAGATTTGGTGTACTGAAACTAGTACTACCATGCTTTGAGGCTGTCCATAGGCCCAGTAATCGGCGACCACAGGTTAAAAACCTTGAAACAAGGAATAAAAAAAGTAAAATTATTTAGAAAGACAAATCACATGAACTATTGTCAAAAAGTTATTATGTCTGCAATTACCATAAAGATTACCTGTAAATCTGCCATGAAACCTAGCTTATGATGGGCGGCACAGTGGTGTAGGGGGTAGCACTCTCGCCTAGCAGTAAAAAGGGTCGATGGCTCGAATCACAACCACGACACTACCTGCCTGGAGTTTGCATGTTCTCCCCGTGCCTGCGTGGGTTTCCTCCGGATACTCCGGTTTCCTTCCACACTCCAAAGACATGCTGGTAGGTTACCGTATATACTCGAGTATAAGCCAACCCGAATATAAGCCGAGGCACCTAATTTTACCACAAAAAACTGGGAAAACGTATTGATTCGAGTATAAGTCTAGGGTGTCCATCTGCATGCTTTACTGTGCCTCACTGTGCCCATGACTAGACTGACGTTTAACATGGGTGTCTATGAAAGGGGTGCCTGGCTTTGAAAAATTGATTCTCCCTGGCCGTAGGTCCCCCAGACAAAAAAACTTTGCACATTTATAGAGGAAGAGTGGGGCTACATGTGTGCCAAGTTTGGGGTCTAGAGGACCTACGGCTGACCGGTACCGGCTCCCCAAAATCCAGGAGATCAGGCGCAAAAGGGTGACTCGAGTATAAGCCGAGGGGGGCATTTTCAGCACAAAAAAAGTGCTGAAAAACTTGGCTTATACTCGAGTATATACGGTAATTGGCTTCTGTCTAAATTGGCCCCAGTATATGAATGCGAGTTAGGGACCTTAGATTGTAAACTCCTTGAGGGTAGGGACTGATGTGAATGCACAATGTATATGTAAAGCTCTGTGTAAATTGACGACGCTATATAAGTACCTTAAATAATACTAATAATGATAAAAGGAACTGTATAACAGAATGTATGATTTTATGTACTGGAAGTATAGCTATGTAAAGCTCTTAACAACATAATAAATTTACTTTTGGGACCAAAACCAGGCACTGGCCCTGCAAATCATTTAGTGTTGGCAAGTATGGGGACAGAATTCAGGGCATTTTTAGTAGAGGAACCAGCTAACTTTTGGTCGGTGTGCACTCCTCTCTGTTCAACAGAAGACAAACGATCATGCTGGAAAACCAGTATTTGATCACTGCATGCAACAAATGACTGCAGTGCTGATCTATGTATTATATTCTGATGCGGGGGGGGCAGCTGTAAGAATGGGAAATGGGAAAAAATGGGAAAGCCCTGCATCCACATTACTTGTGTGGATGCAGGGGTCTGTCAGTTTTTTCATTCAACCCGCTGGTTGAAAGTAAAAAAAAAAACGGAGTTACTTACCGGTAACATCCTTTTCCACGAATCTTTCAGGACAGCCACCTTAGAGAGATCCCATCTCCTCCCCTCTCAGGAAACACCGCCTTCAATCAGAGATTTAAGCCTCATTCTCCCGCCAGACCCTCAGTTCTTTGAGAGTACCTCCGGTCTACTGGGGAGACACAAGAACACGTCATTCACATATAAACATCTTACCTGACGGCCTCATACGATGAGCTCATAAAAATATCCAATAGTTGGGTGGGTACCGGTGCTGTCCTGAAAGATTCGTGGAAAAGGATGTTACCGGTAAGTAACTCCGTTTTTCCCTCTTCATCTTTCAGGACAGCCACCTTAGAGAAGATAAGCGAGTACCTTACCTTAGGGTGGGACTACTGCTTGCAGTACTTTACGGCCAAAGGCCTGGTCTTTGGCTGTCAGCAAATCCAATCTGTAGTGTTTCACAAATGTGGTAAAGCTGGACCACATTGCTGCTCTACAGATCTGCTCCGGAGAAGCACCAGCCCACTCTGCTTGAGAGGTTGACATTGCCCTGGTAGAGTGTGCCCTAACACCCTCCGGGGCTTCTAATCCCCCTAATATGTAAGACTTACTAATAGCTATCCTTAGCCATCTGGCTATCGTGCGTCTAGAGGCCTTAGAGCCCTGTCTAGACCCTGAAAATAAAACAAATAAAGAATCACACTTTCTAAACTGTTTTGTAGCTTCTAAATACTGAAGGACGCACCTCCTGACGTCTAAGTTATGAAATTTTTGTTCCTGTTCCCTCACAGGGTTTGAACAAAAGGTAGGCAAAACAATTTCTTGACCTCTATGAAAACTAGAAGATACTTTAGGCAAAAAGGCCGG
Organism: Rana muscosa; assembly: GCA_029206835.1. Classification (NCBI taxonomy): domain Eukaryota; kingdom Metazoa; phylum Chordata; class Amphibia; order Anura; family Ranidae; genus Rana; species Rana muscosa. The sequence continues at coordinate 382,111,772 of CM055117.1, forward strand.
ATCTGTCTTAAAAACTACACGATCCGTAAAAACTTGAAAAAAGGGAGCCCTAATTGAGAGGGCTTCGAGTTCGCTCACTCGCCTTGCCGTAGTGATTGCCACTAGAAACACCGTCTTGAGGGTGATAAGCTCAATTGTGCACGAATCTAGTGGCTCAAAGGGTTCTTCTGTAAGAGCCTGTAGAACCAAGGAAAGGTCCCATACAGGAAAAGAAGGACTTCTGACTGGCCTCTGTCTAGCTAGTGCTTTAAAGAACCTTGCTATCCAAGGGTCCATGGCTAGTTGTTTCTCTAAGAACACGCTTAAGACGGACACTTGCCCCTTAAGGGTGCTAAGGGCCAAGCCCTTATCAGTCCCGGACTGCAGGAACTCCAATACTGCTACTGAACTTTGCTTTCCAAGCACCAACTATTGAAACGCTTCCAAACTTTCAAATAGATAACCTGCGTCTCTTTTTTCCTGTAGTTTAGGAGGGTTGCCACTAGGCGATCCGAGAATCCCTTGCCCCTCAGCAATTCCTCCTCAGAAGCCAGGCTGCAAGGTTCCACCTCTCTATGTGCGGACAACAGACTGGGCCCTGAGTGAGAAGGTTCTTCTGGGTTGGTAGAAACCAAGGTGGTTCTACCGCCAGACTCTTCAGGATGGAGAACCACGGCCTCCTTGGCCAATGTGGCGCAATTAGAATTAGGGTTGTATTCTCCTCCCGGAATTTCCTCAGCACTGCAGGAATCAGGACAGGAGGGGGGAAGGCATAGCACTTGGAGAATGCCCAGGTCTGAGCCAGGGCATCCACCCCTAGTGCCCCATCGTCTGTTCAGGGAAAATAAGAGGTCTGCTTTGGCATTGTGCCCTGAGGCGAAGAGGTCCACACATGGCACCCCCCACTTTTGAGTGACCATGTTGAAGGCCTCCTGGCTCAAGACCCAGTTGCCTTTCCTTAGGGTTTTCCTGCTGAGAAAATCCGCCAACTGATTCTGTTCCCCCTTCAGATGTAATGCTGAGAGGGACAGAACATTGGACTCGGCCCACCTGAGGATGTCTTCTGTAAGACTCCACAGGGACCCACTCCTGGTACCTCCCTGCCTGTTGATGTAGGCCACCGTTGAGGAATTGTCTGATCGGATTCTCACGTGTTGGCCCTGAAGTTCCCCCTGAAAAGACCTGAGGGCCAGTGAGACCGCCCTCAGCTCCCTCCAGTTGGAGGACCTCCTTGCGTCCTCCTTTTTCCAGGTCCCTTGTACTAACTGGGAATCCAGGTGTGCTCCCCAACCTGTGCCACTCGCATCGGTTGTAACTGTCCTGGATATTGGAAGGACCCAATCTAGACCCTGTGTCAGATTTGCCCCCTTTTGCCACCACCAGAGAGACCGCTTGATCTGACCTGGTACTGTGATCATGGAGTCTATAGACTGCTGGCTGTGGTCCCAGACCTTTAGGATAAACAGTTGTAGGGGGCGAAAGTGTAATCCCGCCCACTGAACTGCTGGGAGTGTTGATGTCAGTAACCCTAAGGCTGACATAGCCCTTCTTACCGAGACTAGGCCGCTGCCTTGTAGAACTGACATTGCACTGTTTACCTTCATAACCTTCTCCTGTGGAAGGAAGACTCTCTGACTTACTGAGTCTAACCAGTATCCCAGAAAGATGACTTTCTGGGACGGAACCAGGTTGGATTTTTCCAGGTTCAGGAGCCAGCCCAGATTTTCGAGAATGTCTCTTGCTACCTAAAGGTCCCGAGACAGCTGTTCCGGAGAAGGGGCAAACAGAAGCAGGTCGTCCAAATATGCGATCACTGAGACTCCCTTGAGTCGCATGAACGCTAAGACTTCCGCCATCACTTTGGTGAAAATACGGGGGAAGATGATAGGCCAAAGGGGAGAGCCTTGAATTGGAGATGGACTACCCTTTTTCCCATATTTACTGCCAGTCTGAGGAACTTCTGATGATCCTCTGCGATGGGAATGTGTAGGTACGCATCCTTTAGATCTATGGATGCCATATAACAGTTTGGAGGAAGCAGGGCTTTCACCGAATAAATTGAATCCATCCTGAATCTTTTGTAGATGACTGAAAGATTCAGGGGTTTCAAGTTCAGAATAAGTCTGAACTTTCCTGTCGGTTTGCGGACCACAAAAATGTGGGAGTAGAAGCCTCTGCCCGACTCTTGCGTTGGGACCTGGACTACCACCTCCTGTTCCTCTAACTCCTGAAGGGAGGTCAGAAGGGCAGATGATTTTTCTGCACATCTTGGGAGGTCTGTGATTAACAGTCTGAGTGGGGGAGGATTGGAAAATTCCAGTTTGTATCCTCTCCTGATGATCCCCAACACAAATTGGTTGGATGTGATCATCTCCCACTGTGGGAGGAAGACCCTCAACCTTCCTCCCACCTTGAACCTGTCACTGGGTCTTTTTGGGCTGTTCAGGAGGGCGAAAAATAGCCCCCCCATGCCCTTTTCCTTTTGGTCCCCAAACCCTCTTCTGTTTGGTTTTTGGGGCTTCCTTTTTCCTCTGAGGAGGAAACTTTCTTTTGGTCTGTTCCCCAAACCTCTTTTTAAGGGGAAAGGCCTTTTTCTTATCAGCCGTTCGATCCAAAACGGCCTCCAAGCCTGGTCCAAATAGCAGGTCCCCTGTGAGGGGAATCCCACAGAGTTTTACTTTGGACGCGCTATCTCCCTGCCAAGTCTTAAGCCACAAGGCCCTCCTTGCACAATTGGTCAGGGCAGTAGACCTTGCTGACATGCGTATTGACTCCGTAGACGCGTCTGCAAGGTATGCAACTCCTTTGAGTAGCATGGGGAAAGAGGCAAGAATTGTCTCCTTCGCCGTACCTGCTTCAATGTGAGCTTTGATCTGTGTAAGCCAATACTCCATGTTGCGGGCCACCACTGTGGCCGCCATGGCAGGTTTGAGATTTCCTTGGAATGAATCCCATGACTTTTTTAGAAGGGAGTCCATCCTTCTATCCATGGGGTCAGAAAGGACTCCCATGTCCTCAAAGGCCAGATCCGTGTGCCTTGAGACCTGGGAAAAGGCAGCGTCTAATCTAGGAGATTTATTCCAGACTAGACACTCGTCTTCAGCAAAGGGAAATCTTCTCTTAAAAGTCTTTGAGAAGAAAGGTTTCCTTTCTGGATCCTGCCATTCTCTTTTAATGGCATCGACCAGGACCTCGTGGACCGGGAACACTCTCTTTTTCTGTTCCCCTAAGCCCCTGTACATCTGGTCGTGTAAGGATAGTGTCTTCCTTTCTTCCTGAATACCTAAGGTGGTATGGATAGCTCCTAAGAGCTCCTCCACCTCTTCAAGAGAAAGCTTATACCGCGAGGAGCTTGTGGACTCCCCGTCCAACTCCTCTAGTACTGAATCACTTTCAGAATCTGAAGCTGCATTGTCTGCTTCATCTTCAATTTCCTCTCTGGAATCCTGCGGTTGCTCACCACTACTAGGGAGCATTACCGCAAGGGTGGGGGCAACACTCTGCTGCGCTGGTGGAGGATTACTCTGGGGCTGAGGCAACTGGAAAGAGGAAAAAAGTGCCTGAAAGGACTGGAAGGTGCTGGAAAGCTCCTTTACTGATGCTGCCAGGTCCGCCCCCTGCTCTGCTGCCTGCTCCCTAACTAGTCCATCAATGCACTCCCTACAGAGTGCCTTGGCCCAGGAATCCCCCATGGTGGTTCTACATGAAGGACACTTCTTCCTAGACCCATGGGGTGATTTACTCGTGGCTTTCTGTAAGAGAGAGAGAGAGAGAGCAGTGTAAAACTAAAATCCACCAGCCTAATCAGAGGACCACCAGGGGTGCACCCCCCAGGACCAACCACCACCAGGGTCCCAGACACACCCCTTTACCCCCCCCGACCACTAGGGAGGGATAAAACACCCGTGGAGCTAACGGGGACCAGTAAGGGAACACCACCCCAGGGTTCCTCTTACCTTTGAGTGGCTGGTGCTGCTGTCTCCCGGAGTTGTTCGTGGAGCCTCTGCTTCCGACATCTCCGCGAGGAACGTGGTCACAACAGGCCCTGAATCGCTGTCTCCACAGCTCTGACAAGAGGCCGCACCAGCCAGCGCCTGGTCCACTTTCATATTCCGCGTCCGGAACCGGAAGACGCGGATCCTGTGGAAGGTGCACGCCCCCTCTAGGAACTGACGTCGCCCGTCATCCGGAACAGCCTTCAGGCTCCATGCTGACTGCCGTGAGGCAGGGGGGAACCTAGCGTGACTTCCACAGCGCCACCCTAGGCGAGATGAAGAGCGGACCTCCCCGGCTTCTTCCTTCACTAAGGGAAGCAGGGGCGCGCGAAATTTGAAAACTGGCGTTGCTGACGCTCCAGCCGACCGGATCAAAAAAGACGGTAAGAGAGAGAGAGTGGGACAGCCAAAGAGAACTGTCTCCCTCCCTCCCAGGAAATAGCTCCAGCCTCGCCAGCTGCTCAGCTTGGTTCCTTGGCGGTGTCTCCCCACCGGAGGAAACACCATAACTGAGGGTCTGGCGGGAGAATGAGGCTTAAATCTCTGATTGAAGGCGGTGTTTCCTGAGAGGGGAGGAGCCGGGATCTCTCTAAGGTGGCTGTCCTGAAAGATGAAAAGGGAAAACTGTGCATGTATACTCAAGTTGATGAGTTTATTTAGAGCAGAAGATTCAGACATTCACAGAGAACATTTGTCACACTGATACCACAGCAATGTGATGATCGGTAATGCTCAACATGGTAAATATTTAAAATAAATTGGGAAAATATTTGGGAGAACCAGTGAATTTATGATTGTATTTTTTTCCCACAATTCTTTGCAAACTGAAGAAGAATTAATTTTTTTACAAAATTGTCATATTAACTGGTTATTTTCTCTAACAGAGCATATGCATACAACAAATTACACCCCAAAATACATTCTGCTACTCCTCCTGAGTATGGGGATACCACATGTGTGGAACCTTTACACAGCCTGGCCACATACAGAGGCTCAACATTGAAGTAGCACCATCAGGCGATCTACGAGCATAAATTGCACATCTCATTTCTCAACCACCTATTACACTTTTGAAGGCCCTGGAGCACCATTTGGAATGCTAACACCCCAACGTATAATCTATGAGGCATAATGAGTCTTTTGAACAGTTATTTTTTTTCCAGAAGTTTTTGGAAAATGTGGAAAAAATAAATAAAACACATTTTATTTACACAAAGTTGTCCATTTATAAGATATTTCCAACACATAGCAAATACAAAGCAAAAATGACACCCCAAAATACATTCTGCTACTCCTCCCGAATATGGGGATACCTTGTGTGAGACTTTTACACAGCTTGGCCACATACAGAGGCCCAACATTCAAGTAGCACCATCAGGCGTTCTAGGAGCATACATTACATATATCATTTCCTGGCAACCTATCATTTTTGAAGGCCCTTCATATTTCTAACACATAGCATGTACATACCAAGAATTACAATCCAAAATAAATTCTATTGCGGAAAGGGTAAAAAAAAGTATTACCTGTGCTTTTAGTAGTGTCCACAGAAGAGAGCACTGGTTCAGGCAGCAGTCGGGGATGTGCTTAGCGACAGCAATAGTAATTATCCAGGCAGCAGGCAGGAATATTGTCTATGGTCAGCACAATGATATTGTCAGCACAGCCAAAGCATTTGTCCATAGAAATTGTCCAGGCAGAGACAGCCAGCACAGCCATAATATTGGTCCTGGTTCACCATTAACTGCAGACACTCATTATTGTACCACTCTCAAGCCCTTCATAAACATACTGCCTCTTGCTAAAGCTAATTATTTGCATAGCCCAGGTAGCAGGCAGTGGTGTGGTCTGTTCATGCGGCAGGCAAAGGCATGATGGCAGTAAGTTAGCAGCAGGCTGAGGGCGGCAATCGGTTAAGACCTGTGCACAGGGGTAGAGGCTTCGACCCACCCAAATCTCTATGAAGTCTCCGGACTCCAGACCCTAATCCGGAAATTAAACCCGGAGAAAACAAAAAAATTGTTTTCTCCATCCGAAAAAACTATTATGGAGCCCCTCACATATGTGAGACCCCTGTGTACTACAGTAGCAGGGCAACAGATCAGTCCAAGCGGTAGGCAAAAGCATAGTCCATAAAACAGGCCAGGGTCAGTTCACGTGCAAGCATACCAATCGGTAGGCAGAGGCATAATCACAAAACAGGCCAGGGTCAGTTCACGTGGAAGCAGTCCAAACAGTAGGCAGAGGCATAGTCAAAAAGCAGGCCAAGGTCAGTTCACATGGAAGGCAGTGGCATGGTTATTTGGGGAAGCATGGAAAATGGTCAGCACAGATTATGAAAATGAGGGGAAATGGTTATAAATATGGGCTAATATTTTAGGGATGTGTGATAAAATTTGAAGCATTCACCAATGCAAAGGCCAGGTTGGGAGGGACACCAGGGACAATGGTAGCTGGTATCTTTTCAAAGTCCTCCTTTGCTGCACACGCGACATCTTTTTTGCCATCTTTGGCCTGCTTCGGATGGTGGGATGCTGTACGGGAAGTGCCGTTCATGAAGTCTGCTAACAGCATCAGAGCGAAGGTTTTCTGGGGGGGGGGGGGTGTTCTTTGTTGATAGATAAGGGACGTAACTAATTATTCTGAAAATAGTAGTTAGGGGGCTGGGTTGTATGTGGATTTGGTGTAGACTATGTAGGAATTATAAATGGCCAAATGGATGAGATAAATTGCTACCTTCTTGTACCAGAATCTGGACCTCCTAATGGACAAATAGGGCTGAATCATTTGGTCATTGAAATCCACCCCCCCCCCCCCCCATGTAGAGATTATAGCCCTGGACACATGTCAGCTTTTCAATGGGACCTCGTCGTCTTCGCGGAACTACAACTGCAGTGTCATCATGAATGGTGGACATCATGTGCACGTCCCTGTTATCCTTCCACCTCAAGGCCAGCACTTTGTCGCACCTCAGTGTTGCTCTTTCCCCCCTTCGCAGCTTTTTGTTCACAATTGATTGTGGGAAGCCCTTCCTATTTTTCCTGGAGGTTCCACAGGCCAGGGTTTTTTCGAGGTACAAGTGTCTGAAAAGGGGCAGGCTGGAATAAAAGTTGTCAAGGTATATATGATCCAGTCTGGACACCTGTTGAGAGACAGGGAGGACGTAGTACGGGAGTTTGTATCCTTCTATAAGTCTCTGTACTCACCTATAGATCCCTATGACACGGGTGACCTTGGAGTCACATTGGAGGCCCTGCGGTTGCCCGAGCTGCCAGGGGAATCTCGTAATTTTCTTGATGCCGCGTTCAGGGAGGAGGAGGTGGTCTCCGCAGTTGGGTCGTTTCCTGGTGGCAGGGCTCCGGGTCCTGATGGTCTGCCAATTGACTGGTACCGTCGTTACTCAGAGATCCTGGTGCCTAGACTACTGCAATTGTATGCCGACTGTTTTCAGAAGGAGGGCCTCCCCCCTTCCTTTTATGAGGCTCATATTGTACTGTTGGCCAAGCCGGACAAGGACCCAATGCTATGTTCTTCTTATAGGCCCATTTATTTACTGAATATGGACTTCAAAATACTTACTAAGATGTTGGCTACTAGACTTATGTCGGTCTTGCACCATGTTATTTCCCCTGACCAGACAGGTTTCATGCCCAAGAAAGCCACGGATATCAATCTGCGTAGGGTTTTCACCCACACACAGTTGGGCCCAGACAGTTCCAGTGGCGGGATACTGGTCTTTTTGGATTTGGAGAAGGCCTTTGATTCCGTTGACTGGAATTACATGAGGGTGGTGCTGGAGGTATTCGGTTTCAGGCCTCATTTCAGGAAGTGGATCGACATTCTATATCATTCCCCTACAGCGGCCATTAAGTTAAACAATATGTTGTCGGAATTTTTTTCAGTGCGGAGGGGCACTCGCCAGGGTTGCCCGTTGTCCCCGGGTCTTTTCTCCATCATGATTGAACCCGTGGCTGCGGCCTTGCGGGCCTCCGAGGAGGTGCGGGGGATCATGGTGGGTGACTTTAACGAAAAGACGGCACTCTATGCGGACGACATGGTTCTTTTTCTGCGGGACTCCGAAAATTCCTTGTCGGCAGCACTAGATATCCTAAATTCTTTTGCACGTTTTTCGGGTCTGAAAGTCAACTGGGGAAAATCCCAAATTCTATCACTCAGGACGCCATCCCCCAGGTGTGAGATTCCTGTTGATTGTCCTTTACAGCGGGTGGAGGTGCTCAAATTTCTGGGGTTAAACATTTCTAATTCTGTGTCCAATTTTATTGCCTTAAATGTCTATCCACTTTTGACTAAACTGAAATCCAGGCTACAGGCATGGCAAAACTTACCTTTGACGCTCATTGGTAGGGTGAATTTAGTGAAAATGAAATTTTTACCTTTGTTTTTGTATATATTTCGGAATTCCCCTGTTTGGATACCGAGATATGTTTTTAAAAAAATAGATAGTCTCATAACAACTTTCCTATGGCAGGGACGACGCCCTCGAATTAAATTCCGGGTGTTACAACTGCCGTGGAAACAAGGGGGACTGGCGGTCCCGGACTTCCACCGGTATTTCTTAGCCGGTCAGCTAGTATTTGTCCACAGGTGGTTCACTCTACCTGAGGACGACACTGCTAATACGCTGGAGGCGGCTGTTGTGGGTTCGTATGAGGCACTGAAGCATCTCCCGCTTCGGGGAATCAGGGCTCCGTATAGGCTCACGATATCCATGCGTGCCGCCTGTAGGGCATGGGTGGCAGTGAATAAGGTGGGTGGTGCCTCTGAAATTTCTCCTTACACACCACTTTGGAAGAATCCTCAGCTAGCACACTTTTGTGAGTACCCCGATCCAGTCACCTGGACTAAATATAGCATTAAGACTCTGAGGGACATAGTGGGGGGTGGGAAACTCTTACAGTTTGACGCCCTTAAAGCCAAGTTTGATCTGCCCAACACGCACTTGTTTCGTTTTCTTCAGCTCAGACATGCATTTAAGGCCCAATTTGGAGATATTGGTATCACCATGCAAACTAGTGATATGGAGTCTTTACTGAGAGAGGACACTTTAGACAAGGCCTTGTCTAAAATATATAAACAGCTGTTCAGTGAGGGAGGTGATCTCCTGGCAAAGTGTAGGGCGGCGTGGGGTGTGGTGTTCCCCCAGATGGACAGGGATGACTGGGATGATGTATGGGACATTAATTTTACTAGATTGGTCTCTGCTAGGGACCATCTCATCCAATTTAAATTCCTGCATCGCATCTATCTTACGCCGGCTAGACTGGCCAAGATATTCCCTACACAGTCTCCTTGTTGCTGGTGGTGCAGTTCCCTCACGGCCGATTTCATGCATGTCTTTTGGAATTGCTCATTCATCCAGGGGTTCTGGAGAGGGGTTGCCAACTGCATAGCTGGGGCGACCGCCATCCAGGTACAGCCTTCAATTGAGGTATGCCTCTTGGGACTGGTTCGCAATCTAGCCCCAAGGAGAGCGACTCGTGCTCTGTTAACGATTCTCATATATTACGCCAGGAAACGGATAGTGTTATCATGGAAAAAGCCCAATCCGCCCACTGTATCAGCATGGAAGGGGGTGGTGAATAGAGCTGTACAGCTGTACAAAGCTACGTATGCTAGTAGGGGCGCACCTCAGAAATTTGATAAAGTATGGGGCAGTTGGATGAATAGTGAACTTACGGTGGCTGATTGAGTTGCACCCATTATTATTGCACTTGCAGTAAGAGTTGAATATGATTGTGATTATGTGACATTTCCAAACAACATATAGACTGTGACTGAGTTAAAGTGACTTTATAACTGTATTATTCCTGTTGATGGGTGGGGGTCTGGAGGGAGGGAGAGGGAGCCAATGCTGAAGAATTGTATATAGTTTGTGTTTGTGTATGGCCCACTGGGTCTGTTTGTTATGTCAAAAGCTATAAATAAAACTTTTCAAAAAAAAAAAAAGGTATATATGATATCCTTTTTCTAGAAGTGGGTAAGCCAGGTCCCATACAATTTTTCCAGCTGTGCCCATGTAGGCCAGGCACTCAGGGGGCTGGGCCTGGGAATCGCTTCCTTCATATATGCAAAACGCATTAAGATATCCCGTGGCTCTCTCACATAGTTTGTAAAATTTTACTCCATATTTGGCCTTTTTGCTAGGAATATATTGTTTTATTCCTAGCCAGCCTGAAAAGGGTACCAGGGACTCATCCACACATATATGTTTCTCGCGGACATAGAGTTCTGCAAATCGATCGGAAAGGAAATTTATCAGTGGGCGAAGTTTCTACAGCTTATCGGAAACTGGATGAACTGGAGGGCACTGGGTGTTGTCATTAAAATGAAAGAATCTCATTATCATCTCATATCGGGTCCTGGGCATTACGTAAGAATACATGGGCATGTGGTAGATGAGTTTGATGGACCAATAGGCATGTCCTTGATTTTTTATTTTTTTTGTAAGCCCCATGTTTATGGTGAGGCCCATAAACAATTTTAACTCCTCCAATTTAAAATCTCTCCACTCAAATGGACGGGCATAAGATGATTGGGGGTTTTTGGCAATATACTGCTGGGCATATAAGTTTGTCTGGTCCACAATTAACTGCAGAATAGTGTCGGGAAAAAAAAGTTGAAAATAATCAATCTCTCTGAAATTTTGGGTGTTGGCCTGCACACCTGGCTGTGCTGTGAAAGGGGGAATAATTGGTGATCCCGAGTCGGAAGGCAGCAATGTTGGGTTGGAAAGACCATCTGGCATGTATGTAGCCCTGGCTCTTGGGGGACGTGACACTCCAGTAGTTGGGGGAGTTAAATTTCCTGTGCTGATACTCGGGTGTGATGTGGCAGCACCGGTACCGGCCCTGGGGCTTGAATGTCCAATAGCAGCCATGAGCCACAAGTATGCAGCTCAAACATGTGCTGTTCAGATTTTTCATCATGTCATTAGCACATTTCCAAAGTAGTAATGCAGTTAACACACCTGGTTCTCTGTATACTGGCAGAAGAGTTGCCCGCCTGTTCCTTAAAGGCAACTCCAGAGGCCCAGGACGATACTCTCAAAGCTTTGAATATACACCACTGCCTGACAACCAACAAAGTTTTTTCTTTCACTAGATGCAGGAAAGGTGCTCGACAGGGTGGCCTGGGTCTACATGGAGATGACCCTTCGCTCCCGGACAAATTTTAATGTCCCTTTATGCCTTCCAAACTGCTAAAGTGTCAATGCCTTCTGGATCTACAATGGCACCAGACAGGGGTGCCCCCTTTCTCCGCTTTGGTTTATCATCACCCTGGAACCCTTTCTTCGGCAGCTACGTGAAAACCATCTGATCAAGGGCATCTCAGACAGACTTTAAATTGGCAACATTTGCTGACACCTTTTTTTGACCGATCCCCATTCATCGTTGCCCGCTTTACAACATGACTTAGACCACTTCCAGTTGTTGCCTAATCAAAAAATAAGTATGTGAAATCCAATGCTCCAAATGTTACTCTACCAGCCGAAGAGACTTCGTATTGCAAGAGGCAGTTACCTTTGGCTTGTAAAGAAGACGTCATAACTTATTTGTACATACAGCTTTCGACTGAACTCACCGACCTTCACAACCATAGCTATCTAGCTCTACTGTCTCTTATCATCCAAGACATATTCGTTGGACAAAACTTGTTATTCTTGGTTTGGCAGGGCTGCCATCTTAAAAATAGATCTATTGCCCCACTTGCTTTACATTTTACAAACAGTTCCTATAGCCCTTTAGACAGCATATTTTGCATCCTTGAAGCACGTTATGCTCAAGTTTCTCTGTCAGGGCAAAACCCATCATCTCAGTCATACTCTTCTGACTCTACCAAAAGTACAGGGTGGCCTCTGTCTCCTAGAAATTGAGAAATTCCACTAGGCCCATCTAGTGAGGGTGATTAACCACTTCCCGCCCCGTCAATAGCAGATTGACGTCCGGGAAGTGGTTCAGTTATCCACACTGGACGTCATATGACGTCCTGCGGGATAACAGCCGCCGCGCGCCCGGGGGGGCACGCATCGCGGCGATCGGTGGGTCAGTCTGAGGCGGAGGCTTTTTACCACGTGATCAGCCGTGTCCAATCACGGCTGATCACGATGTAAACAGGAAGAGCCGTTGATCGGCTCTTCCTCACTCGCGTCTGACAGACGCGAGTAGAGGAGAGCCGATCGGCGGCTCTCCTGACAGGGGGGGTTCGCGCTGATCGTTTATCAGCGCAGCCCCCCCTCGGATACCCACACTAGACCACCAGGGAACCCCCCAGGACGCCCCAGGAAGCCCCAAGCATGTGGATGGCCCCCATGGCCATCCACATGTAATAAAATAAAATAAAAATAAAATATGCCAATCAGTGCCCACAAATGGGCACTGACTGGCACTATGATGGCACCACCACAATGTGTGGTGGCTGGCATTGCTGGGCATCAGTGTCCATCAGTGCCACCTACTAGTGTCCATCAGCGCCACCTATCAGTGCCCATCCGTGCCCATCTGTGCCCATAAGTGCCCACCTATCAGTGCCCGTTCGTGCCGCCTATAAGTGCCCATCAGTGCCGCCTATGAGTGCCAATCAGTGCCGCCTATGAGTGCCAATCAGTGCCCCCTATGAGTGCCAATCAGTGCCGCATACCAGTGCCACATATCAGTGCCCATCAGTGCCGCCTATCAGTGCCCATCATCAGTGCCCATCAGTGCCACCTCATCGGTGCCACCTCATCGGTGCCCCCTCATCGGTGCCCATCAGTGTCGCCTTATCAGTGCCCGTCAGTGCCGCCTTATCAGTGCCCGTCATTGAAGTAGAAAAGGTACTTATTTACAAAAAAAATAACAGAAACAAAGAAAAACTTCGTTTTTTTCAAAATTTTCGCTCTTTTTTTATTTGTTGTGCAAAAAATAAAAATCGCAGAGGCGATCAAATACCACCGAAAGAAAGCTCTATTTGTGGGAACAAAATGATAAAAAATTTGTTTGGGTACAGTGTAGCATGACCGCGCAATTGTCATTCAAATTGGGACAGCGCTGAAAGCTCAAAATTGGCTTGGGCAGGAAGCTGTATAAGTGCATGGTATTGAAGTGGTTAATTGGCCAGTGCATATGAGGATCAAACATTGGGTCATGGCAGCACAAATAAATTTCACTGTCCCTTTAAGACTCTCATGTCGATCCCAGCTTAAAAAAAAAAAAACATGTTATACTTACCTCCACTGTGCAGTTTGTTTTGCACAGAGTGGCCCCGATCCTCGTCTTCTGGGGTTCCTCGGCAGCTGTCTCGGCTCCTCCCCGCAAGAGCTAACCCCCATTTGAGAAGCGCTCTCCCAAGGGGGTTAGCTTGTGGGTGTGCTCCCATATGATACAGTCGGCGGCCATAGCCGCCAAGTGTATCACTCGGCCCCGCCCCCCGGCGCACTGCTTCATTCCTTTGATTGACAGCAGCGGGAACCAATGGCTGCGCTGCTATCAATCATCCAATGAAGAGCCCACAGGAGATAGGGGAAAGCAACGTGGGATCGCGCCCACGGAGATTCGGGGCTCAGGAAAATAAAACGGGGGCTGGGGGGGCGGAGACAGCAAGGTGTTGGCTGCATTAAGGTGACAAAACACAAAGCTTTACAACCCCTTTAAAGTTGTATCCTCTTATAGGCCCAAATCTTAGAATTTTCCACTTAGCTTGCAGCATATACTCCATCCCAACCTTGAAGGGTCCTCTTACACCTCTTTGCTTCAACCCAGCAGTTCCTCTATGTCTAAGTGGTAGCATTATAGCTTTCTTTTGATGGTATTTGATCACCTTTGGACAAAAGACCGAAATTTAAAAAAAATATATATATATTTTATACTTTTTGTTATTAAAAATATCCAATAAACTCCATTTTAGTCATACGTTTAGGCCAGAATGTATTCATCCATATGTCTTGGGTAAAAACAAATTCAATAAGCAAATATTTATTGGTTTTCGCAAAAGTTATTGCATCTAAAACTATGGTACATTAACTGGAATTTACACAACTTTTAGTTTATGACTGCCCATTTCAATTCTTGAGGTGATAAAATGGCAGGGGAGTACAAAACTCCTCCAAATTACCCCTTTTTGGAAAGTAGACACCCCAAGGAATTTGCTGAGAGGCATGTTGAGCCCATTTAATTTTTATTAATTTTTTTGTGACATTGTGATTAAAAAATGGAAAAAATAAATAAATAAATCACTGATATTATATATTGCTCACACATGCCATGGGTATATGTGGAATTACATCCCAAAATACATTCTGCTGCTTCTCCTGAGTATGGGAATACCACATGTGTGAGACTTTTTGGGAGTCTAGCAGCGAAGACCCCAAAACCAATCACCGCCTGCAGGATTTCTAAGGGCTTAAATTTTTGATTTCACTCCTACCTATTACAATTTCGGAGGCCATGAAATGCCAAGATAGCACAAAACTAGGGTTGTCCCAATACCGATACTAGTATCGGTATTGGGACCGATACAGAGCATTTGCGCGAGTACTTGTACTCACGCAAATGCTCCCGATGCTTCACCCGATACTTTTTTTTTTAGTGTAGAGTGGCCGGAGAGAGGGCGTCTGGCTGGAGAGGGCGGACAGAGTCTGTGGACGGAGAGTGCAGGCGGAGTTTGGCTGGAGAGGGGGCAGGCAGAGTCTATGAAGGAAAGTGCGGGCGGAGTCTGGCTGGAGAGGGCGGGCACAGTCGGTGGACGGAGTCAGCGGGCGGAGAGCGAGTCCCTCACCAGCAGTTTTACTTGGTAAGCTGGCAGGGGTGCAGGGCGCAGCCGCATCAGGATCAGTGCTGTCACATTCGGTCGCCGTCAGCGGCTGAACGTCCCCACACCCATCTAGGTACACCCTGCACTCGGCTGCAGAAAGCAGCAGCAGTCATCTAGTTACACCCAGCCCGAGCTATATGGGTGTTGCAGCAGTTTTTTTTTTTTTTAAATCCTGTGTAATTTTTCGCAGCATTTCAGTGCCAGCCACCTATCAGTGCCATCTATCAGTGCCCACAAGTGCTACCTATCAGTGCACTCAGTGTCATCTATCAGTGCCCATAAGTGCCACCTATAAGTGCCACCTACCAGTGGCCACAAGTGCCACCTATCAGTGGCCACAAGTGCCACATATCAGTGCAATCAGTGCCCACAAGTGCCACATATCAGTGCAATCAGTGCCACCTATCAGTGCCCACAAGTGGCACCTATCAGTGCTACCAGTGCCCCTAAGTGCCATCTACCAGTGCCTATAAGTGCCGCCTATCAGTGCCAGCCACCTGTCAGTGCCACCTATCAGTCCCCATCTTTCAAACTGTCACATGACATTGAAAAAAAAGAATCGGTAATCGGCGAGTACTTGGAAAAAAGTATCGTTACTTGTACTCGGTCTTAAAAAAGTGTTATTGGGACAACCCTACACAAAACCCCCAAAATGACACAGTTTTGGAGAGTAGACACCCCAAGCTATTTGCTGAGAGATATGTTTAGTATTTTGCAGACCTTGCTTTTTGTCACAAAGTTTGGAAAATTAAAAAGAAATGTAAAATAAATATATTTTCCTTTTCTTTCTTCATTTTCAAAAACAAATGAGAGCTGCAAAATACTAACCATGCCTCTTAGCAAATACCTTGGGGTGTCTACTTTCCAAAATGGGGGCCTTTGGGGGGGTTTGTGTTATCCTGACATTTCAGGGCCTCTGAAACTGATAGGTAGTGAGGAGTAAAATCATAATTTTACGCCCTTAGAAAGCCTGAAGGCGGTGATTGGTTTTCCTGTACGCAGCTAGGCTCACAAAAAGTCTCACATTTGTGGTATCCTCGTACTAAGGAGAAGCAGCAGAATGTATTTTGTGGTGTAATTCCACATATACCCATGCCATGTGTGAGCAATATATAATTTAGTGACAACATTGTGTAAAAAAAGAAAAAAAAATGTGTAATTTTCCAAAACTTCTACCAAAATATAAAATATTTCATGGACTCAACATTCCTTTCAGCAAATAGCTTGGGGTGTCTACTTTCCAAAAATAGGTAATTTAGGGGGGGTTTGAACTGTCCTGGCATTTTATGCCCAACATCAAAAGCTTATGCCACACATCAACCACTCTTCTAACCACTTGAACCACTGAGTCCTTTCTGATACTTTGTTTACATGAAAAAAAAATAATAGGATTTTTATAACAGCTTACCTGTAAAATCCTTTTCTTGGAGTACGTCACGGGACACAGAGCAGCATAGTAATTATTATGTGGGTTATAGAGCTTACCTTCAGGTGATGGACACTGGCACACCCAAGAGAGGAAATCCCCTCCCTATATAACCCCTCCCATATCAGGAGTAACTCAGTTTTGTAGCAAAGCAATAAGTGTCCCCAAAAGAGGGGTGGGAGCTCTGTGTCCCATGATGTACTCCAAGAAAAGGATTTTACAGGTAAGCTGTTATAAAAATCCTATTTTCTTTATCGTACATCACGGGACACAGAGCGGCATAGTAATTACTATGTGGGATGTCCCAAAGCAATGCCAAAATGAGGGGAGGGAGACACCATAACAAGCTGGGCGCCATCAGGCATGAGGATCTATACTGCAGCACACTACGCCCAAAGGCAATATCCTCATGACCTCTTACATCCACCTTATAAAATTTTGTGAATGTGTGGACTGAAGACCAAGTTGCGGCCTTACAGATTTGAGCCAAGGAGGCCTGGTGATGCACTGCCCAAGAAGCACCAACCGCTCTAGTAGAGTGTGCTGTAATTTTAAATGGAGGCACCTTCTTTCTCAGACCATAGGCTTGAATAATAACCTGCCGAATCCACTTAGAAATAGTAGATTTTGACGCTGCCTGGCCCCTTCTGGGGCCTTCTGGCAGAATAAATAAAACATCAGTTTTTCTAATCATAGCAGTAGCTTCAAGATAGGCTTTAACTGCTCTTACTACATCCAAAGAATGTAATAATTTCTCTTCCACCGAACTAGGTTTGGGAAAAAAGGAAGGAAGAACCATATCTTGGTTCAAATGAAAACTTGACACGACCTTCGGAAGAAAGGCTGGATGTGTACGTAAAACCACTCTATCCTTATGGATAATCAAATATGGCTCCTTGCAAGATAAAGCTGCTAATTCCGATACCCTCCTGGCTGAGGATATAGCTACCAAGAACACTAATTTCCTGGTGAGGAGCACTAAAGGAATGTGTAGTAGTGGTTCAAAAGGTTGTCTTTGAAGAACTGATAGAACCAAGTTTAAGTCCCATGGACATATGGGAGACCTCACTGGTGGGTTGATACGAGTCACACCCTGCAAGAAGGTTTTTACTAGCGAATGTGTAGCTAGTGGCCTTTGAAAAAATATCGATAAGGCCGAAACCTGTCCCTTAATAGTATTTAAGGCTAGGTTTTTGACAACAGCCCACTGTAGTAAGTCAAATATTCTGCCTATGACGTACTTCCGAGGATGCCATTTCTTGGCTTCACACCATGCCACATACGCCTTCCAAACTCTATAATATATATGTCTAGATACTGGCTTTCTAGCATTGATCATCGTAGACACCACTGTGTTAAAGAGACCTCTCTCTCTCTTAGAATGTGGGATTCAATAGCCAGACCGTTAAATTTAGAGTTTGTAAAGAAGGGTGGTATATCGGACCCTGCGTGAGCAGGTCTGGCCGAAGCGGAAGGGTCCAAGGCTTGCCTACAGACATTCTTACAATTTCCGTGTACCAGGATCTCCGAGGCCATGCTGGGGCTACCAGAATCACCGGCCTCCTTTCCATCCTGACTCTGCGGAGGAGTCGAGGTAGTAGCTGCAGCGGAGGGAACGCATATATTAGTGCGAACTGATCCCATGGGAACACCAGCGCATCCGATCCGCAAGAGAGAGGGTCTCTCGTCCTGGACACAAAGCTGTTCAATTTCTTGTTGAATCTGGATGCAAATAGATCTACATCTGGTGTCCCCCATCTCTGACATATTGTCTGGAAGATGTCGGGGTGAAGAGACCATTCCCCTGGGGATAACTGCTGCCGACTCAGGAAGTCTGCTTTCCAATTCTCTATTCCTGGATAAAGATAGCGGATATGCATGGGACATGTTTTTCTGCCCATATCAGGATATGATTCACCTCCTTCTGGGCCGCACCGCTCTTGGTGCCCCCTTGGTGATTGATGTATGCCACAGCTGTGGCATTGTCTGATTGGATCCTGACAGGAGACCCATGTAGCTTGGAAGTCCATGCTTCCAGGGCCAACTGTGCCGCCCGAATTTCCAGCAGGTTGATGGGCAAGGTCTTCTCGATATTCAACCACTTTCCCTGGAGTGAACATTGCTCCAGTACTGCCCCCAGCCTAGAAGGCTGGCATCCGTCGTTACTACCCTCCAAGAGATTGGAAAGAACGACTTTCCCTTTTGTAAATTTTGGGGTACCAACCACCAACATAGACTCCTGCGTACTGACGACGCCAGGGACATTGGGAAGTCTAGGGCTTGAACCTTTTTGTTCCAGGCGGATAGGATGGCGTTCTGCAATTTCCTTGAATGGAATTGAGCATACGGAACTGCTTCGAATGAGGCCACCATCTTTCCCAGCAACCGCATGCAAAGACGAATGGATGGCTGTCTCTTTGCACAGATCGCTTGAATTAGTTCTCTTAAGGAAGAGATTTTTGCCTGAGGCAGAAAAACTTTTCTTTGGTCTGTGTCTATGAGTAAGCCTAAATATTCAAGTCTTCTTGCTGGCTGCAAGGCCAACTTGTCCAGATTTAGGACCCAGCCCCGGGATTCCAGGTATTGTACCGTGTTGTGTACAGCAACCTTTAGGTTGGAAGCCGACTGATCTATTATCAATAGATCGTCCAGGTAGGCCCTTATAGATATTCTCCGAGTTCTTAAGTCGGCCAACAGAGGGGCCAAGATCTTTGTGAACACTTGCGGAGCCGTGGCCAACCCGAAGGGTAGCACCACAAACTGATAATGGCGTTATTCCACCGCAAAGCATAGAAGCTTTTGATGACTGGGGAATATAGGAACGTGTAAATAAGCGTCCCGGTTATCGATGGACGCCAACCATTCTCCCCCTTGTAGGGAGGCGGCTATTGACCGAATTGATTCCATACGGAACGATTTGACGATTAGGAATTTGTTTAGACCTTTGAGATCTAGTATGGTTCTTACATCTCCGTTGGGCTTTGGAACAGTAAAGAGGTTTGAGTAAAATCCCAACCTCTGTTCCTTTACCGGAACCTCCACAATTACCCCTTGGGATAATAGTCGGTCTAACGCCGAAAGGAGAGATCTTCTCCTTACTGGATCTTTTGAGACGTTTGATGTTATAAACCGAGGAGGAGGAAATTCCTGTAACTCCAATGTGTATCCCAGGGATACCGTGGAGAGAGCCCATCTGTCCTGGATCGTCTCTCGCCAACCCCCTGAAAACAACAGAAGTCTTCCCCCCACTCGTCTGAGTGGGGGCGACCCTTCATAAGGCCGATTTGGGGGCTGGTTTAGTATTCCTTTGGTTCCAGGGCTTTTTATTACCCTGTGGCTTTCCCTGAGCTCTCCCTCCAGGATTGGATCGGGGAGGCCGTCGGAACTGCTTAGAGGCTCAAGTTCCTGGGACTGGCGAGGTGGGCCGCTTGAAGGCAGGACCCCTGAATTTCCTTTTAACGGAACACCAGCGTAAGGCGGGAGGCCTGGTAAATTGAATCTTTAATGGCGTCAACCGTAAAACATAAAGCCCTAGGTAGATCTGCTAAATTCTGCGCCTGCTGAACTGGCATGTCTTTTAAAGCCAGCTTCATCTGGTCTTTCAAGGCCTGACAGATGTCAATGGCTGCCACTGCAGGCTGAGTTACAGCACCAGCTGTAGAAAACGCAGTCTTTAATAGGGTTTCCAACTTTTTATCTGTTGGATCTTTAAACATCTGTACATTGTCCACTGGACATGTCAGGGATTTGTTCACAGAGGAGATGGCAGCGTCCACAGTAGGAAGGCTCCATTTTTTGGTGAACTTTTCCTCCATAGGATATACCACAGAAAACCTTTTGGGAGGAAGGAACAGTTTATCAGGATGTTCCCAATCCTTATAGATGAGATCTTCTAGCAATGGATGCATTGGAAAAGAACCATTAGCCTGCGGGGCCTTCAAAGAGCCCAATGAAGAAACCAATGTAGTTGCTGGTTCTGAAAGGGGCAGCTTGAAAGCTGACCAAACCATGTCTGTTAAAGACTGAACTAACAATCTTTCAGCCTGAGAGGCCGAAAATGGTTCCTCTAAAGTAGATTCTTCCGAGGCTGCATCATCCTCCTGATCCCCTGCAGGAAAATCAATTTCATCCTGAGACAATTGCTCTGCTGTTAGATACTCTAACGGTGGAGATGGAGATCTGGCATGCTTTTTCCCGGCAGGGAGGAAGCGATTAATGTCGCCAATCTTTGTTCTAATCCTCCCAGAGCAGAGGTAAAAGCCTCCTCTGTCACATATACCGGAGCAGGTGAACTGAGGGCAGCCGCAGCACCTAGCATTCCTGATGGCTCCCCTCGGGTAACTACCTCTGATTTATCAGGGGAGGATATATTAGTAGGAGCAAGCCCCAGATCCTCAGACCCTGATGGCAAACCCTTTAGCCTCCTAGGATTTTTACTCCCAGAGCCCTTGGAAAGCATAGTCCTAGCTCAAGCTAAGGACTTACAGCCAAAAATACACACACTACTAGCTATAGTCTAGCGTACAAGCTTGCTATCAGAGCTAGTCAGGTGACTAAACTAATGTGCCTTGGGGATGCCTGTATCACCACCTGTAGTGTGCCCAATATCAAAAAATAAATGTCGCCAAGGAGCTCTGCTGATGTGTCCGTCCTCTTACAGCATGTAAGGCTGTCTTTTTAAAGCAGAGGACGCCGCACATGCGCAGAAGTACGTGCGCGTCAATGCGCACGCGCCGATGCGTGCGTCAATGCGCATGCACCAATGTGCCAATGCGCGCGCCAGAAACGCTCCCTGGAAGGAATGGGGAGAGGAGCAGGAGAAACTTTCCCTCCATAGGCTTCCCACTGGGAGCTGCAGTTTTACATTGGAGCTAGCTGACACTATAGAGGGAGACCACAGCGCCATGTCTAAGAACGCTGTTTCCAGGTCCCCCTAGCAGGTATGGTAACATTTTTACAGATGGGTACTGCAGAGCTTGTACATAGAAGAATGCTCCTCCATCTGTCTAGGCATTACACTTATAGAAGGTATGCCCAGCTATATAGACATTCTCAAGTATCTCCCTCCTGTGGCCAAAGCGTGGTACTACGTAATGTCCAATAGAACCATGAGAAAATACATTTCAGGTTTATCAAAGATATTTTAGGTATCAGGTACAGTGGGAAATATACCATGTAGGTAAAATACAGGCAAACACATTAGTTTTGAAGGGTCCCTGCTGGACCAAGTTCATCAGGGACCCTCACTTACCTGTCCCCGCCGCAGGACCCTGTTCGGAACAGACAACCCAAACTTCGCCCCTTTGGTGGGCAACGTCATTTGACCTTCAGGGACCGGGGTCCTACTGGAAGGAACACCACTCCCCTGGACCTGTACAGCACCCTGCCAGAAAACCTCTTGGTATTGGGTCTGACCAGAGTACTGGATCCCAGGGTCAAGCCCTCCTAAGAGAGGCATTACAGGCCAAACCTCGTAGATGGTCCACATCTTCTTCCCCGAGGCCCGGGTACCGTCCATTTTGGCGTTGAAGCACTTTGGACGGATCCGGAATAGCTCGCCTTTAGGCCTCGAAGACCATACGCAGAGCTAACTTGAATACATGCTTAACCGTGACCAACACCTTTAGACACTGGCAACAAAACTGAGGTACTCCTGATATGGGAGGGGTTATATAGGGAGGGGACTTCCTGTCTTGGGTGTGCCAGTGTCCATCACCTGAAGGTAAGCTCTATAACCCACATAGTAATTACTATGCCGCTCTGTGTCCCGTGATGTACGATAAAGAAATATATATTTTTTTGCTAGAAAATTACTTTGAACCCCCAAACTTTATATATATATTTTTTTAAAGCAGAAGCCCTACAGATTCAAATGGTGGGTGTTGAATTTTTTTTTTTTTTTCACCAAGTATTTGTGCAGTGATTTTTCAAATGCATTTTTTTGGGAATAAAACCCCTTTTTTTTTTAAATGTATTGCACAAAAACACACTATATTGCCCAAATGTTTGGTGAAATATAAAAGATGATCTTATACTGAGTACAGAGATTCCAACACGATATGCTTTAAAATTACGCACACCCGTGGAGCGGCGACAAACTATATACATTTTTAAAAGCCTTTACAGGTTACCACTTTAGATTTACAGAGGAGGTCTACTGCTAAAATTACTGCCCTCGATCTGACATTCTTGGTGATATCTCACATGCATGGTGCATTTGCCATTTACATATGACAAGAGACCGACGCTTGCATTCACCTTTGAGCGCGTGCACGGGGGGACAGGGGTGCTTTAATTTCAATTTTGTAATTATTAATTTTGCTTCTTATTTTATTTTTACAATTTCCCTTTCATTGAATTTTTTTTATCATTTTTTTTAATTACGGGGAATGTAAATATCCCCTATTATAGCAATATGTAGTGACAGGTACTCTTTTTTGAAAAAAAAATGGGTCTATTAGACTCTATATCTCTCCTCAGCCCTTAAAGCATCTGACAACACCAAGATCTGTGTGATAAGATGCTTTCCCAATGGCGCTGTTTATATCCGGCAAAACCGAGGTCATGAAATGCTTGTAGCTTCCGGTTTCTTAGGCCATAGAGATTATTGGAGCCATTCTATCAGCTCTATGGTCAGGTGGCGGAACCACCGGCTGCATTTTCAGGTTCCCCGGTGGGACAGGAGAACCCGAGAAAACCATGGAAGGCGACGGGAGGGGGGACGTTCCCTCCCACTGCTTTTAAAAGCAGTAAAGCGGCTAATTAGCCACTAGGATTGCTTTTACATGAAAGCCAGCTGCCAGCTGAAAAAAACAATACCAAGATGATACCTAAACCTGCAGGCATCATTCTGGTATAAACAAAGCCCAGCAACATACCAGTACATCGCTGGTCCTTGATGGGCATGCATTGTAATATTATTTTTTTTCTTGCAGCCTGTGGGTTAAATGAATAAAATTAACCTAACAGATTCCTTCACTCAGTCTGATCGATCAATCAGTGGCATGCCCAGAATACCGCCCTGCATCCACCCACTACTAATGATGGGCATACATGCACCGTTTTTTTTTTTTTTTCGTTCAGCCCATGGGCTGAGTGAAAAAAAAGAAAGAACCTACCAGATTCCTCCGATCACATTGAAAGAAATCTCTGCCAAGAAAAGTAAATAAAAATATATGCAGAAGCATAGGGGAATTCCGCCCCTAATGTCCACCCCTGCCCCTATGCTTCGGCATATATGCTCTTTTTTTAACTGTGGTGGTGAAATCACCTCTTACAGCGCTGGAGTCACGGATTTATGTATTGTGAGAGCAAAACCCTGTCAAAATAAATAAACCCGTGCTGCAGCTGAATGGCGTACCTGCAAAGCAACAATAAAACACAGTAACATTACAGTATAGCTATTTTTATATGAGGCATTATTAGACGCCATTACTAATACATGTCAGGTAAAAGTTTGATTCTTGCATTTTTTGTATCTTTTGTTTATTTTTTTCTCTTCTTTCTTTCTTTTTACCTACCTACCTTTTCCATGTGATATGCTTTTGCAGGCATCAAGGATTGGGATTAGTAGACAACGGACTACAATCTTGTTGGTATTGAAGGGACTTGACATGGCTGACCCAAACATGGCCCAACAATCTAAATAGCTCGGGCAAGCACTCTTTCTTATTAGAAACAGGTTTTTAGCACTGGTATACTATTCCCAACATTATTTTTATGAGTGCATTTCACATATGGGTAAAGGCTTTTTTGTGGAATGTTTACTGTATATGTTATATGATAGATAGTACGGTATGTACAATTTATTTTATTTTTTTTATTGCAGTATGCTTGTTTTTTTGCATACGTATACTATCTATTGTTGTATAATTTTTTGTATGAAAATTAATACATTTAGGATTTAAACATTACAGTATAACAGTAGGACATACCTGCAAAGCAAACACGATAACACACAGTAACAATAAAATTACAGTTAAGCATAAAATACAGTAAAACGGAGCAGAACAACAGAGAGAGAGAGAAATAGAGATAGAATAATAATAAAACTACAACTATTTTGGGCATTTTTATTATGTATTTATTTTTTATTTTATTTGCATTTTTTTTTTGTTTATTTTTTGTTTTAGATTTCTTTTCTTTTTTTTTTCCACTTTTATTGTAACTATAAACATTCCAGCTTAGGGTCTCTCAAAATAAGATGGCCATCTAACATCTTTCGAGACCCTGTGTGAAAGTGTGCCCCAGGACTGTGCCGTTCTGTACCCTATCGATGCGATGGAAACAGTCACCGTTGCAGAGACCAGGTTGGTCAGGACAGGAGGGACAATAAAAGTGGGTGTCACGCCTATATCTGCATTTTCTACAGACACATCTTCTTTGGGGTGATATTTGGGTAGATGTACCACAGAGGACATCTGGATAATGCCTCTAATGGAGCTGGCTCACTGCATTTGGATTGGGAAGTTGGGCCACAGCACCGTCTGGAAACAGATAGGTTGTGATGATCTCTTCCTGGAATTTTAGGAAGGATCCAGTTGTTCCTGACACTTTGTATAGCACATAATCGTTCAGCAGAGCCAATTGGAATAAGTATACAGACACTTTTTAATACCAGTGTCTGGCCTTGCAGGCAATAAGTACGGCGCCATCATCTGGTAGTTGAAGTCCACCCCTCCCACGTTAAGGTTGTATTCATAGACACAGAGGGGCTTCTCAACAATACCAGTCACCGTTGTAATTTGGACTGTTGTATCTGCGTGAATGGAGGACAGAACAAAAACATTCCTGTCCCTCCACTTAACCGCAAGCAATTTATTACACTTTAAGCAGGCTGGCTTGTTCTTGTGGCCAACAATATGTTGGCTGGACAACCAGACAATTATGTGTAAGAATTAGAGAACATCTAAACCAGGGGTAGGCAACCTTAAAGAGGTGGAGATATACCCGACCAACATGGGAGAAGTCAAAGATCACCGGGCACAGTGTTGTCTCCTCACACCTGATTTAATCCTCTAATTGCCGTACTACCATGTCATAATTGTGTGTATTGCACAGCAATTGTGGCTTTAAATCAGGGGGTGAGGAGGCAACATATTACCTCCATACCACCTGTCAAACACACTTGGGTCACTTTTCAGAGCAGGGGCTGCTGCACTTGTGAACGAGCCCTTTGTTTCATTCGGCAGCGGCACCCTTAGGGCTCGTTCACGCGTAAAGTTGGGGGGTGGTAAAACCCTGCAGTCGAGTTTACCACCTAAAATCCCTACCCTCTTTAGCTGCTGAGGTAGCAGCCAAAGGTGTACAAATGCTGCAGCAGGAATTAAGTCCCTTGTTCCTTTTGGTGGGTGCTGCTGCATGCCAACTGTGACCCATTCAAGTAAATGGGGCCACTCTGCAAGCGCCCTGCAACTGCATGCTTCTGCAGGGTCCAGTGGGTTAAAGCAGGGGGTGAGAAAGCAACAGAATGCTGTCTGCTTGTTTGCTGCACTGCACAGGTTGCAGGGCACTTGCAGAGTGGCCTCATTCACTTGAATGGGTCATGCTTGACAGATGCTATACGCACCAACCATGGCAGGGCGTATAACTTCTGCTGCAGCTGTGACATGTGTACACCCCTGACCACTGCAGCTAAAGGGGGTGAGGTTGGGGTGGAGGTGGAGTAGGTAAAAACACATCTTAACTATAGGGTTTTACCAGCCCCTAAACTGTAACTGAACCCTTACTGTTCTGAGCCCCCTATAAGGCTGCTTTCACACTGATGTGCTGCGGTTTACCTGCACCGTGGGTGCAGCGCAGTACATCTGGGACTTTCCTGGGTTAGCTGCACTTTGCAATAGAATTATATTATATCCTGCAGGTGTGGTGCACTTTTTGAAAGTGCACAAAAAAACTCCTGCATTCAGAGAATGCACCAATCCCACAGAATATAATAAAAATATATGGCTAAGCGCAGCAAACACGCATTAAAGCTGCAGGTACAGCACATCAGTGTGAAAGCAGACCTATACTATTATGCCCAGTGTATTGATTCACACCAAGCTGAAGATCTCTTCTTTCCTGCTGCTGGCACCACTCCACGGATTGGTACTATATGCAGTACCATGTCGCCCTTCTGCGGTGGATACATGCAGGTGTACATTGGAAACATTTTCATCAATTCCCACATCTCAGTTATTTCTAGACATGCCGCATCTAAACACAGAACTCTAAGAACTTTTCCTTTACTAACGATGTGGAGGGACTCATTTGCTAAGGCGTGAGAGGCCGAGAAACTTAAAGAGACCTCTACCTCAGAGGCAACTGACAAGATTTGCGGCTCCCCCTGAGCACTGCAAATCGCATGTGTCACCCTCATCCTCTCACTTTCAGCAACACTGAGCCCTTCCAGGTCGCTATCCATTACCTCATCAACCTGACGCTCAACATTACTCATCTCTTTTACTGTGGACAAAACCTCTGCCATGTATGCGCCCTTTTCAGATCCTTCCAACTGGAGAGGGTTCATTTCTGCAAAAGCCAACGCACCCGTGTCTACCGGCCCTGCAGCCTCTCCATTTAGCACAGCAAAAATTGTGTCCACTCCACTGTTACCCACTGAGCCTTCCTTGTTTAAATGCACTTGTGGAAAAACATTTTTAAACACAACAGGCTGCAATAACATAACTTCACCACTTTGCTCAGGTGGTGCTTCATTAAACCCATTATCACTACAAGTAATTTCAAACATTTGAGTTTTACCATTTTTTCTCATCACCAAGGTCAAGTACCCTCTTATCCATCACAGCGGCACCACAGTTGTCCCAGGCAACCTCTGGCTCCAACACACAGAGCTCCCTGGAGGTTTCTAAGGACACCTCTGCAGCCTTATATACTGTTGCCAAGGGGAATCGCATATCCTGTTTAGCGATCACCCCTACCTCATTAAGCATCACATTACCATAAGTACATGTATCATCAGCAATATCTTCATCATCAGCATTCATAACCATAGCAGTTTTACAAGCTCTATCAAATTGACTTGTGTCATAACGCATGGCACCCTGGGTGCCACTCAGCACACCACCCTTCCTCTCCAAAGGAATTCTTTTGCCCACTAGGGCTGTAACGACACCCCAAATATGAAAGGGGTTTAACACCGTTTTAAATATCTTCCCTCTCCTGGACACAAATTCACTGTCGATCCTCCACAGTCAGACGAACCCCTTCCCATAGGAATTACTCCTTCTGGAAGAACGAGACACACTCTGTATCTTCCTAGGATCGAATGACTTTATTGAGAAAAACATTGTAACTTTTATACCCATCCAATACTGCATTAATCTAAAATGAACAATGGTCCAGCTCCACCCACAACATAACAAGAGCCAATACACATTATTTTGACGTCTGCTAGGAGACAACAGGTTCTAATCCCCTTTATGTTTGAATGACTATGCATGACCTTTATATTCACCAGACTGTCTGATACTTTACAATACACACAAGGACAGACTTAATTTCCCCAATCCACATCACCACAAACAATGAACAGGTCTTCTAGAAGCTGGAATTCATTAGCATTACACTAGGCAGACAGGTGATTGAGGCTGAACACCTCAGTATCTCTCAATTAACCTGTTAAGTTCAGAATAAAACAATATTGTGGACTAATATTACTATTTCAATTTCAAGCAATCCAAGCCATATTCTTAATGTCCATGGTTTCCTGGCTCACCCTGTGTCCAACGTGACCCTCCTGTCACAAGGGCGTCTTCACAGTTGTCCTGAGAAACCACTTGCCTCACCCCTGCAGGCTCCTTGGTGGTTTCCCTTGGCAACTGTGCAGCACCTGTCACTGTCACTAGGGAACATGGCATATCAACTGCTTTGGTCACCCCTAGCACATCTCTCCCAGCACTCTGCTGGATTACCTTTGGTGTACCCAGAGTCCATATGTCCTTTGTCCTGCTGGATTACCTTTGGTGTACCCAGAGTCCATATGTCCTTTCTGACCTCCACGTGCACCAACCTCAGCCTGTTTACCGACGATGCCTCTGCCTGCCGATTTAAACCACGTTTCTGACTTCCACGTGTACCGACCTTGGCCTGTTAATCGACCATGTTTTTGCCTGCCACTTGGACTGATCTTTTGGCCATCTACTTTTAGTACACAGGGGTCTCACATATGTGAGGGGCTTCAGAATAGCGTTCTGAGTAGAGAAAACCAGTTTTTCGTTTTCTGTGCTCCAAGAACAGGGTCTGGTTGCCCGGAGGCTTCAAAGCGATTTGGGTGGGAGAAGCCTCTACCCCTGTCCCCCTGGCCCTAAGCTTGATGGACCTTCCCGCTGTCTGGACCAATAATTTGGCTGTGCTGACCATATTACTGCCTGTAATGACCCATGACATTATGGACCATGTTTCTTCCTGCTGCTTGGACCAATACTTTGGCTGTGTTGACCATATATCTGCCTGCTGCCTCTACTGACTTTGGACAGCATTTCTGCCGGGACACCTCTGCCTGCTACCTGGACCTGTGCTTTGGCTGTGCTCTGGCTGTGCTGACAGTATCTCTGCCTGTGCGAACAGTATTCCTGCCTGCTGCCTGGATGATTGCTTTTGCTGTCGCTGACCTCATCCCTGCCTGCTGCCTGGACCGATGCTCTCCTCTGCGGACCACTGCACTTCTAAAACCACAGGTAATCTTTTGTTATTTGGTATGTACCTGCTATGTGTTAGATATATGAAGGGCCTTCAAAAATGTGATCGGTAGTCAGAAAATGATATGTGCAATTAATGCTGCTAGAATGCCTGGAGGTGCTACTTGGATGTTGGGCCTCTGTATGTGGCCAGGCTGTGTAAAAGTCTCAAACATGTGGTATCGCCATACTCAGGAGGAGTAGCAGAATGCATTTTGGGGTGTAATTTTTGCTATGTACATATTATGTGTTAGAAATATCTTATAAATTGACAACTTTGTGTAAAAAAAAAAAAATGCATTTACATTTTTTTGACCTCGCTGCAAGCAGGGTTTTAACCTGTGTCTCCCCACTGATCTGGGTAGCACACTGCAGCAAGTTCATTTTTACACCTTCAGTGGATCTCCCCTCCGGGGTCACTTCCACTTCAGCGTGAGAAACCACACAGTCAGTCTTTCCCATGATTTTAACAGGAACAGTCTTACCATTCTCTTTAGCAGGGGTTGAAGGCTTCAATTGAGGGTGTTGTCCCTTCTTTGCTGTGCTCTCACAAGCAGACGCCCCCTCCTGGACACAGGGTAACATTACATCCCTCTTGGATTTTCCAACATCGCCTGTAGGCAAAACAAATTTCCTGTTGCCAGGGTTAACAGCAGACCTACATACCTGGTCATACCCCTTGCAGGATGCTGGATATGATACGCTCTTCTCTGGGCTTGCAGGCAAAGCATTAAGCCCAACAACACGATCAGCAGCTGTATTCCACAACCTTGGACAAGAAAAGATCCCGTGGCCCAGCTGACCACATTCCAGGCATGGCACTTGGCGACTTTCTCCTGTTGCCAAGGAAGACGGCACTCTCCCAACATGCAGACTTTCACTGGTATCTCTATGAGGATGGTGGTATACCTCCTCTCTGTAGCTCCTCCTTTCTGAAAACATACTTTTTCCGGTTGCTATGTGAGACCACATTCTCCCCGCTGATCTTTTCCAGTGCTCTCTAGACTGGATTGCTTCTAGAAAATTGTCGTAGTCATCTCGGTTACTATACATCCCACGGTACACCTCCTGGTACTCTTCCATCAGAAAAGGTTGCACCAACTCAACCCAGCGACTTTGGGCCATCTTCTGTAGGAAGCAATCATCGCAAATTCATCCAAAAAGTCTTCAACATATTCCGAAGGTAACATAGGCCGTATAAAGTCAGCTGTACGGATTTCTGCTTTGTCGCCACGGGCAACCGCACCCATCTTCTCACTCTTTACACTCAGAGCAGGCTTCTCATACCTTTGCTTTGCTGGAACCTGGGACAAAGGGCACTTGGAAACTTTATGCCCTCACTCACTGCACCGCAAACAGCGCACTGGGTTCTTAGCACTTTGCACATTGATAGCTGGCCATCTTGCACCAGCGATGCCAGGGGCAACAGCATGCACTTCCCCTTTAACTTGGTTCAGTGCAGCCAAATGTCGCCTGCACCAATCCACTGCAGACTCTGATGAGCTCTCCATACTTGCAGTCACCTGTGCACTCCTTGCACCAGTGTTACTAGGAACACCCGCTCTGTCTCTCATCTCAGCAAACATTGCTTCCTTTTTGCGTTTTGACGGCGCCATCTCTACAGTCAGGCCAACAACGGTTTTTAACACAGTTCTTTTTAACACAGGAAAATTTGAGGTACTGTCTCCAAGACTTGCAAACAGCACACTTTCACATGCAGACTTCTCTCTTTGCGATTCCGCTTGAACCATCCACTCACTGGACCTTCTTAAGTGGATACATCTTCTCAGGCCACGCTGAGCTCACTTCCACAGGTACACCACCTGTATTCAACACAGTACATCAATTGAACTCCTGTGCAATGCAGTTCGCCTGGCTGCCCATCACAGCATTGCTGCTAAACACTCAGTTTATTTTTACTCACTGTTTTTGGTATGCAAGGATCTGGAACTCTTCCAAAACTGCCAGATAATACCTCCACCATATGTAAGATTGGGGGTTGTTAGCTCTCGTGGTAGTTGCGTTTTTCCAGTGATTCCAGCCAGTCAGGAACTATTTTTAAGGGCATGGTAGCCCACTTTTATTTAAAAGCACAAAAAGTTCACAAATACATCAGTAGCCCTCACAGGGGGTTCCACCATTACTGTATCTTGCATACTCAACAGTTTAGCCTCCTGGCTTTCATTCTAGCAATCCGGCTGTCTCAGGCCTTTAGCCTAGGCCTAAAGTCTGCTCCTCAGAACAAACAGTTTCCTAGAGATAAGCTCACACCTCGCTTACTCCCGGTCAGCACCTTCTTGCTTACTTCAGCAATGAAGTCTGCCTCCTGCAGACATGCATACTCTGGCTGCACCCATGCAGCATAGATAGCCTCTGACTTCTATCAGAGGGATTGGAGTCCAGCTGACTCCCATGCACACAGACTTCCTGTCTGTTGGGTGGGGCCCTGATCCATAGTCATGTCAGAACTAAATAGCCCAAGACACAGCTGTTCAATCAGCATGTCTTTCTCTACAAAATCTAGCGTAAACCAACACTCTTTAACCACTTAAGCCCCGGGCCATTTTGTAGCTAAAGGACCAGAGGTGTTTTCAGAATTTTGCACTGCGCTGCTTTAACTGTAAATTGTGCGGACATGCAATGTTGTACCCAAACGAAATTTGCGTCCTTTTCTTCCCACAAATAGAGCTTTCTTTTAATGGTATTTGATTGCCTCTGCGATTTTTATTTTTTGCGATATAAACGGAAAAAGACTGAACATTTTGAAAAAAAAAGATATTTTCTATTTTTTGTTATAAGAAAAATCGAATAAACTAAATTTTAGTCATACATTTAGGCCAAAATGTATTCAGACACATGTCTTTAGTAAAAAAATTTCAATAAGCGTATATTTATTGGTTTGCGCAAAAGTTATGGCGTCTACAAACTAGGGTACATTTTCTGGAATTTACACAGCTTTTAATTTATGACTGCCTATCTAATTTCTTGAGGTGCTAAAATGGCAGGGCAGTACAAAACCCCCCCAAATGACCCCATTTTAGAAAGTAGACACCCCAAGGAAATTGCTGAGAGGCATGTTGAGCCCATTGAATTTTTTTTTCTTGTCCCAAGTGATTGAATAATGACAAAAAAAAAAAAAATACAAAAAGTTGTCACTAAATGATATATTGCTCACACATGCCATGGTTATATGTGGAATTGCACACCAAAATACATTTTGCTGCTTCTCCTGAGTATGGGGATACCACATGTGTGGGACTTTGTAGGAGCCTAGCCACGTACGAGGCCCCGAAAACCAAGCACCGCCTTCAGGATTTCTAAGGGCACAATTTTTTTTTTTTAATTGTTTTTATTGAAAAGAATTTCAGACAAGATGATACAGATAAAGGAAGTAAACAAAGGGTAATTTTCACTGCTTGACATGTCTATATTACTACATGCATATCAAAAGAAAATAATAGTCCCAAAGGGGGATCAATGAACAGATTCAATAACAACAGTGGGAGGTGAAAACATCATGGCCTATGAAAGGAAGAACAGGAGGATAAGAAGGGGGGAAGGAAAAGGGGGGGAAGGAGAGGGAGGGGGGGAAGTGGGGAGTAAGGGCGGGGGGAAGAAGGAGGAAGGGGGATGGGCGAGGGAGGGAGTGGTTGATCTCTAGTGAACATGCTAGGTCATCAAGTACAAGAAATAATTTACCGAACATGAAATACAATTATTCATTTAGGTACATTTGAAACGTGTGTCGTATAGTGCATTTTAAGAAGGACTTTTATGCCAGGTTGACCAGATTTCCCAGTGTTTGTTAAACCTAAGTTGATTGCCAAGTCTGTTGGCCATCAGAGATTCGTAGACGTAGTTTGTTTGGGTGATAAGCAGTACTTCGGAAACATTTGGTGCTTTGTCTGATTTCCAGTTTCTTGCAATTAGCGTCCTGGCAGCTAAGAGAATATGAGTTATCACTGTTCTGTAGTCGGGAGGGAAAATTTCAATTCCTACATTTAGAATGGCTAGGGCGGGATTAGGGCGGGTCAAAACCCCCGTAATTCCTGAAATATGACGAAAAATGGAGTTCCAGAAACTGGTCAGGTGTCTGCAAGCCCATAGCATATGGAGTAGGTTGCCTGTTGTACCGCAGTTCCTCCAGCATAGTGGGGAGCTTTGGGACCCAAACTTGGAAAGCCTGTAGGGAGTGAGATACCACCGAAGTGCTATCTTTTGGGATAGTTCCCAATGGTTAACGCATCTAGATGCCTTATAGAGTGAACGAAATGCGTGTTGCCACTGGGAAACAGAAATATTTTGACCCAAGTCTACCTCCCATTTCTCAAATGGTTGGGATTTTATAAACGTCATTTTATGTTGGAATAAATTATAGAATAGGGAGATTCCCTTAGTGGGGGTAGGATTAGTATTATAGAAGCGCCACACCACTCTCGGGAGGCAAAGCCTGCATGTGCTTAGTGGTCTGAGAAAATGGGAGATTTGTATATACTTGTATAGGTCTGTGGAAGGCAGTGAGAATGTGTTTTGCAGGGCAGTGAATGAGAGAAGGACATCGTCTTGGTAAAGATCATCTATGGTCTTAATACCTCTATTCTTCCAGCTTTTGATGGAGAGATTAGGTACAATCTGGGATAGAGTTTCAATAGGTGCAGGGATATCTATCAGGTCGGTGTGTGGGACTTGGAGATTTCTCAGGTCTCTCCAGACCTGTAGGGAGGCCTGGATGGTAGGGGGCAGATCTCGTAGAGGCAGTCGTCTCCACATATCTGCAAAGAGGAGGGATTTCAGGTCTGCGGATGGTATGAGTGACTGTTCAATGTCTCTCCATATGGAAGGAGTTGTTGGATCAATCCAACTCTTAAGTTGTGTTAGGAGAGAGGCACGATAGTAGTCTCGGATATCAACCAACCCCATCCCTCCCGCTAAGCGGTGTTTAACTAGAAGGGTTTTGGAACATCTTGGTCTCTTTGTTTTCCAAATGAAATGAGAGAGAAGAGTGTTAAGCTTTTTAATATGTATGGGGATAGAGGAATGGGAAGTGTCCGAAATATATAGAGCATCTGAGGGAGGATTAACATTTTAAATGCCGCCAAGCGCCCAGACCAAGTCAGTTCAACATTGGAGAGACGTGTCAGTTCTACTGTTAATTTGTTGATCAGAGTGGAATAGTTAATCTCAGCTAGCAGTGAGGGGTCTGAGGTAATTTTAATACCTAGGTAGTGTGACAGCAGGAAGGTAAAGTCACCTGGTTGCATCCAGGGGGGTAGATATATTTCGCCCAGATTCAGGCTTTACGCCGATTTATACAGCTAGGTGGAGAGTTGTATAAGCCCAGCTGAGACTAGTGGGCTCATGGATGACTCATACCTCTAGGGAGAGGGCTGGGCGTCGTGCAGACAGGGAGTTGATGAGGCCAGCTGAAGCTTGTCAGTTCGTTTAAGGCCTCTATAAAAACTCCCAGATTCATTAGATGTTAGCTCATGCCTGGAAGCAGACCTGTGTGGACTGTCTAGGGAGAGTGAACCCCTGTGCGGTGAGAGAAAGCCTGTGTGGCTATATTTTGCTTGGACATTTAAAACCAGGGACTAGGACAGCACTAGGCTGATCCCAGTCGTTAGTTAGGAAACCTGTAAGTTTAGTCAGAGGTCAAGTTGACCAGGATTTATTTTGTGTTTGTTTTTTTTGCCTTGCTGTGTTTTTATCACTGTAAATAGAAAATAAACCGCACCTTTTTGATTTTGAAAACCACAACCTCCGTCTGCTGGGCCTGTTTTTGGGTGGGGAGCCCATCCCGGGGGTCACACATACCCGCTGCCGAGCTAGCCCCCTCACAGTTGGTGGAGAATGCGGGCAGTTTTTTTTTTTAAGCCAGCATGGAGGAGATACTGAAACAGCTGGCTCTAGCAAATGCCAATCAACAGTAGACAAATGCAGGTTTGCAAAGGAGCCTTGCAGCCCAGCAGCAAGCTCATCAACAGAGCCTTGCAACTTTACAACAGAGTCTGGAGGCTCAGCAACAAGCCCAACAGCAATCTGAGGCCCGCTTCATAGACCTGTTGCAGAAGCAAGAGCAGAGACTACAACAACAGATGGAAGCAGTAATGCAGCAACGTCCGCAGACCGGTGAGGAAAGCCGTCCCACTAATACCGCGTCCTTTGGGGTGAGTCGTTTATTGACAAAAATGACTGGAGAGGATGATCCAGAGGTATTTTTGACCACATTTGAAAGGACCGCTGAAAGAGAAAAGTGGCCTGAGGAGCAGTGGGCTGGACTGGTGGCTCCTCTATTAACGGGTGAATCGCAGAAAGCTTACTATGACCTAGAGCCTGACCAAGCAAAAGACTATGTGATGCTAAAAGCTGAAATATTGGCAAGGCTGGGTGTCACCCTGGCTGTCCGGGCTCAGCGTGTGCATAACTGGACTTTCCAGCTTGGAAAACCCCCCAGGTCTCAAATGTATGATCTCATTCACCTGAGCAGAAAGTGGCTACAGCCAGAGACTTTGTCCGCACCAAAGATTGTGGAACGTGTTGTAATGGATCGGTTTTTGAGAGCTCTTCCTACTGCCATCCAAAAGTGGGTAAGCCATGGAGACCCAGAGACGGCCGATGGTCTTGTGGATCGTGTGGAGAAATACTTGGCTACAGAGAACCTGACGGCCTCTTCCAGAGACACTCGGACTTTCCACCCTAAGACCAGACCATCCCCAGGGGCGGATAAGATGATTCCAAGGGGTAAGGGTGGAGAGAGTGAGAGGGTGGGAGCTCTACCCCAAGTTTGGCGAGAACAGCCTGGGAAATCAGCGGCTCAAGAGGCGGCAAGAAGGATCGTTTGCTACCGCTGCCGGCAAGCGGGACATATTGCCGCAAATTGCCCGGTTTTGGAGGAACCCATGCAGTGTGACTTTCTGACGGGCAGACGTCAGTCGCTGTGTGCGACAGTCGCATGCACTGCCATTCGGGGAACTGAGAAACATTTATGCAAAATGTGTATTAATGGTAGAAATGTTGTGGTATTGCTGGATTCAGGTAGCCTTGTGACCCTGATAAAGGCTGAGTTAGTTAAAACAGAGGTCTCTGGGAATAGCAAGGTAGCCGTTATTTGTGTGCATGGGGACACCCGAGAGTATCCAGTGACTACAGTGTGTTTCGAGACCCCCAAAGGTACCCTTTCTCATCCAGTGGGCTTAGTGTCTCAGTTACCGCATGACGCCATTGTGGGAAGGGATTTTCCGAAGTTCTGGGAACTGTGGGATGATCATGAGCCCCCCACTGGTGCCCCTATGTACCAGGAATATGATAGCCAGAACTCCTCTGAGAGTGGTGAGGACTCTCCCGAATTTCCCTTGTCAGTATTGGCAGGGGAGACTCAAGAAACTGGAGAGGAGCCCACCTCCTCAGACGAAAACCTACCGTCTGTGGAGTTTTCTGATCTTGAGGTTCACAGGGAAAACTTTGCCACAGAACAGTTGAAAGACCCCGCCCTAATAAAGGCACGGGAAAACGTAGTGAAAATAGATGGCGAGTTAGTGAACCCAGATAATACCTGCACTTACCCATACTTCAGCGTAGAGAAGGACCTACTGTATCGGGTGGCAAAAAGGGCAGAAGAAACCGTTGAGCAGCTGGTGGTGCCCAAACCTTACAGGAAGTTGGTGTTGGAGTTGGCCCATGGGCACATTCTTGGAGGTCATCTGGGGACAGAGAAAACCCGAGAGAGGGTATTACAGAGATTCTATTGGCCTGGGGTGATGAAGGACATAGAAAATTATTGTTCCTCCTGCCCTGTGTGTCAGAGGTCGGCCCCGATGCCACACTTCCGTAGCCCGCTGGTCCCTCTACCCATCATTGAGGTCCCGTTTGAGAGAATCGCAATGGATTTGGTAGGTCCTATAATCAAGTCCGCTAGGGGGCACCAGTACATATTGGTTATAATGGACTATGCCACCCGTTATCCAGAAGCGATCCCTCTCAGAAATACCTCGGCCAAAACCATAGCCAAAGAGCTATCTCTTGTTTTTAGCCGGGTGGGTATTTGTAAAGAACTGCTTACGGACCAAGGTACACCCTTTATGTCCCGGGTTATGAAGGAGCTGTGTAAATTGTTCAAAGTGACGCAATTACGTACATCTGTGTATCACCCCCAAACCGATGGGCTGGTTGAAAGATTCAACAAAACCCTAAAACAAATGTTGAAGAAAGTGGTGGATAGGGATGGAAAGGATTGGGACTGTCTACTTCCTTATTTGATGTTTGCTATTAGGGAGGTGCCCCAATCCTCTACGGGATTCTCCCCCTTTGAGTTACTGTATGGGAGACACCCAAGAGGGCTGTTGGATATTGCCAAGGAAACTTGGGAAAGTGAGAGTTCTCCCCACAGGAGTGTGATTGAGCATGTCGCCCTGATGCAAGATCGAATTGCACAGGTAATGCCCATCGTGAAGGAACATTTGGCCCAAGCGCAGTTGGCACAGCAGAGAGTGTACAACCGTGGAGCCAAGACCCGTACCTTTTCCCCGGGGGATAGGATATTGGTACTTGTCCCTACGGTTGAAAGTAAATTCCTTGCCAAATGGCAAGGCCCCTACGAGATAATGGAAAAAGTGAGCGAAGTGAATTACAAGGTCAGACAACCAGGAAGGCGAAAGCCCGAACAGATCTATCACGTTAATCTGTTGAAAGCCTGGAGGGATAGAGAGTCCCTAGTCGCAGACACTTGGTCACCAGCTCAAACTGGTTGCGTGATTCCTGAGGTTGGAATCGCAGCCACCTTGTCACAACCCCAACAACAGGAGGTTAAGGAGTTTGTGCTTCGCAACAAGGAGGTATTCTCTGAGCTGCCGGGACAAACATCTGGGGTAGAGCATGACATTATTACCCCGCCCGGTGAAAGGGTGAAGTTAAAACCCTATCGGATCCCAGAGGCCCGACGGGAGGCAATACGGGAGGAAGTACAGAAAATGCTGAACTTAGGGGTGATAGAGGAGTCCCAAAGTGATTGGTCTAGTCCCATTGTGTTGGTGCCTAAACCGGATGGGAGCTGGCGATTTTGTAACGATTTTCGTCAGTTGAACAAAGTTACAAAATTTGACACCTACCCCATGCCACGTATAGATGAGTTGATCGACCGGCTGGGAACAGCCCGATACATGACGACTCTTGACCTCACAAAAGGGTATTGGCAAATCCCCCTGGCCAAGTCAGCCAAAGAGAAAACCGCATTTGTAACCCCAGACGGGGCGTTCCAATATAAAAGAATGCCGTTCGGGTTACAGAATGCGCCGGCCACATTCCAGCGGAAAATGGACCAGATGCTGAGGCCCCATCGGAAGTATGCTGCGGCTTACCTGGATGACGTAATTGTCCATAGCACAGATTGGGCCTCACATCTGCCAAAAGTGCAAGCAGTCCTGGACTCTGTTCGGGAAGCAGGGTTTACGGCTAACCCCAAGAAGTGTACCATTGGGCAGGAGGAGGCCAAATATCTTGGGTACACCATTGGGAGGGGAGTAATAAAACCCCAACTCAACAAAGTCGAGGCCATCCAGAGTTGGCCACGTCCCAACAGCAAGAAGCAGGTACGAGCCTTTCTGGGAATCGCTGGGTATTATCGGCGATTCATTCCCCACTTTGCTTCTAAGGCTGTGCCCCTAACCAACCTGACGAAGGGGAAAGGGTCGGTCATGATTAAATGGACCCCCGAGGCTGAGGCAGCATTCCAATTCTTGAAACAAGCCTTATGTAGCCAGCCAGTGTTGTACTCACCCGACTTCTCTAAAGACTTTGTCGTACAAAGTGATGCGTCAGATGTGGGGTTAGGAGCAGTATTGTCCCAGGTCTGGAACGGGGAAGAGCACCCAGTCATTTACCTCAGCAGGAAGTTGAAGTCCCATGAGGTAAATTACGCCACCGTTGAAAAGGAGTGTTTAGCGGTGAAGTGGGCTCTAGATTCCCTTCGGTACTACCTGCTAGGTAGGCACTTTGACATGGTTACGGATCACGCTCCGTTAAAGTGGATGGCTCAAAACAAGGAAACAAATAGAAGAGTGAATAGGTGGTTCCTGGCCCTCCAGGAATTCAACTTCACAGTAAAGCATCGCCCTGGCGTTCAAATGGGGAATGTGGATGCTTTGTCTCGAGTACATGAATGCCTGATTGCTGGTGTTCCAACCCCGAGGTTAAAACAAGAGGGGGGGGTATGTGACAGCAGGAAGGTAAAGTCACCTGGTTGCATCCAGGGGGGTAGATATATTTCGCCCAGATTCAGGCTTTACGCCGATTTATACAGCTAGGTGGAGAGTTGTATAAGCCCAGCTGAGACTAGTGGGCTCATGGATGACTCATACCTCTAGGGAGAGGGCTGGGCGTCGTGCAGACAGGGAGTTGATGAGGCCAGCTGAAGCTTGTCAGTTCGTTTAAGGCCTCTATAAAAACTCCCAGATTCATTAGATGTTAGCTCATGCCTGGAAGCAGACCTGTGTGGACTGTCTAGGGAGAGTGAACCCCTGTGCGGTGAGAGAAAGCCTGTGTGGCTATATTTTGCTTGGACATTTAAAACCAGGGACTAGGACAGCACTAGGCTGATCCCAGTCGTTAGTTAGGAAACCTGTAAGTTTAGTCAGAGGTCAAGTTGACCAGGATTTATTTTGTGTTTGTTTTTTTTGCCTTGCTGTGTTTTTATCACTGTAAATAGAAAATAAACCGCACCTTTTTGATTTTGAAAACCACAACCTCCGTCTGCTGGGCCTGTTTTTGGGTGGGGAGCCCATCCCGGGGGTCACACATACCCGCTGCCGAGCTAGCCCCCTCACAGTAGGTAATGTGTGACTTGCTCCAAGAGTAAGGATAGGTATTCTGGAGATGATTTTTCAGATTGGGTGGGATGCCTAGATCTAAGATAACTGATTTTGAGAAATTAACTTTGTAAAAGGAGATAGCACTGAATTCAGTGAGAGTTTCGTGGGCGTTACGTAGGGATACGGAAGGGGCGGTCAGGAACAGAATGATGTCATCTGCAAATAGGTTGATATCATGGTATTTGCCTTGGATAGGAAAGCCTGTAATGTCTGGATGGGACCTGATCCTCTCGGCCAGCGGCTCAATAAGAAGGTTAAAGATTGAGGGGGAGAGGGGGCACCCCTGTCTTGTGCCATTGGAAATAGAGAAGGTATTTGAAAGCATGTTAGATGTGTAGACCTGGGCACAGGGGGAGGAGTATAGAGCCAGTATGGCAGAGAGGATGGACCCCGAGAATCTGAATTTCTGCAGGGTTTGGTTCATGTAGCCCCAGTGTACCCGGTCGAACGCCTTCTCCGCATCCAAGGATAGGAGCAGGGAAGGCGTTCGACAGAGATTGGCAGATTGAATCACTCCCAACACCCTTCTCGTGGCATCCGATGTTTGTCTACCCCGGGTGAAGCCGGATTGATCCGGGCCAAGTAGCAGGGGGAGGATAGGCATTAATCTGTGCGCTAAGAGTTTAGCATATATCTTAACGTCGGCGTTGAGAAGGGATATAGGCCTGAAATTAGCTGGATCAGTATGTTCTTTCCCAGGTTTAGGGATAGTGACAATATACGCCTTAAGCATCTCTGGAGGAAAGGAGGCAGAGGACATTGCAGCGTTGAACACCTCTTGAAGAGTTGGTGTTAAATTACTTAGGAAGGCCTTATAATAGTCGTTAGGAAGTCCATCAGGACCCGGGGATTTGCCTAGGGGGAGTGTTTGTATGACCTCCTTGATTTCACGCTCTGTAATAGGCGAATTAAGAGAGTGGAGGTGATCGGGAGACAAGGAGGGAAGGTTTAATTTCTCTAGGAATTTCTGTATAGCCTCTCCTGTGGGTTGGGGGGTGTTAGGGTCAGCCTGTAAATTATAAAGAGAGGAGTAGTAGTCGGCGAAAGAGTTAGCTATTTCTCTGGGATTGAGTATTTTCTGGTGATTACTTGGGTGTAGTAGGAACGGGATTTTTGTTTTGACCCTAGTACTTTTAAGCCTTTGGGCCAGACATTTGCCTGCTCGGTTACCCGAGGCGTAGTGATTTAACTTTAAGTACTGAAAGTGCTTAGAATGTTGTTCAATAAGAAACAACCTGAGCTCAGCACGATGCTGTGATAGCTGTTGGGAAATCTGTGTATCAGGGGAAGATTTGTTCAATGCCTCCAACTTCTGAATAGTAGTAAGGAGTTGCTCTAGCCTGTGGGTCCTCCGCCTCTTTTCCCCCGCACAAATTTGTAATATTATACCTCTAACAAATGCCTTATGGGCACACCATAACATTGCAGGGTCCGAGACCGAGCCCACATTATCTTCAAAGAAGGTAGCCAATCTGCTAGTTATAGTAGAGACATGTGTGGGCATACCAAAGACACGAGAGTTGGCCCTCCATATGTAAGCAGGACTAGGGGTGTATCCCTCCATCACCGTGATTGAAACAGGTGCGTGGTCGGACCACGTGATATCATGGACGCTGGAGGAGGACACCGCCTGCAGAAGTATTTTATCTACAAGGATCAAGTCTATTCTCGAATAAGAGTTATGCCGAGTAGAGTGGAAGGTATAGTCTTTTTCATTACCATGTTGGCATCTCCAGACATCAAAAAGGTCTTCTGAGTGGAGAAGGTTTTGGAGTTGGGGTATTGGGCGCTTGGATTCAGAGGAAGAGTCGAGTACGTAATCCACAGTTAGGTTGTGATCCCCACAGATGACCAGAGACCCTTGTTTAAGCTCAGCAACCTTGCTGTACAACCTTTTCAGGAATCTAAGTTGGTGGGAGTTCGGAGCATACAGGTTGACAAGGGTGAAGGGCTTGTTGTTGAACTCACCTATCAGTATGAAGTACCTCCCTTCTGGGTCAGCATGTGAGTCCAACAAGGTAAAGGCTACTGAGTCTCTAACCGCGATAAGGACACCTTTCTTTTTGGAAGATGCCGAGGCAGAAAAGATATGAGGGAATCGGTTGTGGCGAAAATAGGGAGGACTGTCTGAGAGGAAGTGTGTCTCTTGAATACATAGGACATCAGCCTGAAGTTTGAGAGCCTCTCTCCAGACTGAGGCCCTCTTGGCCGGGTGATTCAGGCCATTCACGTTGAAAGACTATCTTAAGCGCCATGTATTAATGAGGAGCGTATATGATGAACGTACCTCCTGTCAGCCGAGATGACCAATATCTCAGGGTCAGGCGATGGTGTGGAGATGCAATGTTGTTGTTCTTGAGACGAGTAGGACTGCAGATTCTCTGAGGCAGGATCAACCAGGAACAGGCTTGAGTAGGTGGGATAATGGGGGACAAAGAGATTAAGACAGAGGGGGGGGGAGGTAGAAAAAAAGCAACAATACACAGTTCATTGTGCAAAAGGTAAAAAGAAAGTTCAAACAAGAACCAGAGGGAAGTCTCGCTTCCCATAACTTGACGGGAGGGTATCAACTTGAAAGAGTCAGTGGGCTACATACTCCAGAACATACCGGGAACCTTGAAGTACCTGAGTCATACTAAGGTGCGGGCTAGTTGGTTAAGATGTTTGTTTTTTGTTGCTCTTCTTTTTCGACACCATTTGCCATTCATATTGTGGGTCAAGCTTAGGTGGGGGTGAAGGCCCTGCAGAAGATTTCACTGGCAGAATATCTAAGGTGCGCAGGAAGGAGAGACCTTCC
This sequence comes from Rana muscosa, assembly GCA_029206835.1. Classification (NCBI taxonomy): domain Eukaryota; kingdom Metazoa; phylum Chordata; class Amphibia; order Anura; family Ranidae; genus Rana; species Rana muscosa. Next base: position 382,154,320 of record CM055117.1, read on the forward strand.
TCTATATCCGTGATAACTGTGGACTTGCCCTCATGTGTGACCGTGAGCTTAACTGGGTACCCCCACCTATAGGGGATGTTGTGGTTGCGGAGTGCTTTGGTCACTGTCAGGAGGGATTTGCGCTTGTGCATGGTGAATTGTGACAGATCCGCAAACAGTTGAATATGTGAGAACTGAGCAGTTGGTTGCTGATTTTTGCGAAATGCAGTCATCAGTTGGTCCTTCACTTGTGTGAGGGGGTTAGCTCGGCAGCGGGTGTGTGTGACCCCCGAGATGGGCTCCCCACACAAAACAGGCCCAGCAAACGGAGGTTGTGGTTTTCAAAATCAAAAAGGTGCGGTTTATTTTCTATTTACAGTGACAAAACACAGCAAAGCAAAAGAAACATAAACAAAATAAATCCTGGTCAACTTGACCTCTGACTAAACATACAGGTTTCCTAACTAACAACTGGGATCAGCCTAGTGCTGTCCTAGTCCCTAAGTCCCTGGTTTTAAATGTCCAAGCAAATAGCCACACAGGCTTTGTCTCACCGCACAGGGGTTCACTCTCCCTAGACAGTCCACACAGGTCTGGTTCCAGGCATGAGCTGACACCTAATGAATCTGGGAGTTTTTATAGAGGCCTAAATGAGCTGACAAGCTTCAGCTGGTCTCATCAACTCCCTGTCTGCACGACGCCCCACACTCTCCCTAGAGGTATGAGTCATCCATGAGCCCACTAGCCTCAGCTGGGCTTATACAACACTCCACCTAGTTGTATAAGTCGGCGTAAAGCCTGAATCTGGGCGAAATATATCTACCCCCCTGGATGCAACCAGGTGACTTTACCTTCCTGCTGTCACATACCCCCCCCCTCTTGTTTTAACCTCGGGGTTGGAACACCAGCAATCAGGCATTCATGTACTCGAGACAAAGCATCCACATTCCCCATTTGAACGCCAGGGCGATGCTTTACTGTGAAGTTGAATTCCTGGAGGGCCAGGAACCACCTATTCACTCTTCTATTTGTTTCCTTGTTTTGAGCCATCCACTTTAACGGAGCGTGATCCGTAACCATGTCAAAGTGCCTACCTAGCAGGTAGTACCGAAGGGAATCTAGAGCCCACTTCACCGCTAAACACTCCTTTTCAACGGTGGCGTAATTTACCTCATGGGACTTCAACTTCCTGCTGAGGTAAATGACTGGGTGCTCTTCCCCGTTCCAGACCTGGGACAATACTGCTCCTAACCCCACATCTGACGCATCACTTTGTACGACAAAGTCTTTAGAGAAGTCGGGTGAGTACAACACTGGCTGGCTACATAAGGCTTGTTTCAAGAATTGGAATGCTGCCTCAGCCTCGGGGGTCCATTTAATCATGACCGACCCTTTCCCCTTCGTTAGGTTGGTTAGGGGCACAGCCTTAGAGGCAAAGTGGGGAATGAATCGCCGATAATACCCAGCGATTCCCAGAAAGGCTCGTACCTGCTTCTTGCTGTTGGGACGTGGCCAACTCTGGATGGCCTCGACTTTGTTGAGTTGGGGTTTTATTACTCCCCTCCCAATGGTGTACCCAAGATATTTGGCCTCCTCCTGCCCAATGGTACACTTCTTGGGGTTAGCCGTAAACCCCGCTTCCCGAACAGAGTCCAGGACTGCTTGCACTTTTGGCAGATGTGAGGCCCAATCTGTGCTATGGACAATTACGTCATCCAGGTAAGCCGCAGCATACTTCCGATGGGGCCTCAGCATCTGGTCCATTTTCCGCTGGAATGTGGCCGGCGCATTCTGTAACCCGAACGGCATTCTTTTATATTGGAACGCCCCGTCTGGGGTTACAAATGCGGTTTTCTCTTTGGCCAATTTGGCCAGGGGGATTTGCCAATACCCTTTTGTGAGGTCAAGAGTCGTCATGTATCGGGCTGTTCCCAGCCGGTCGATCAACTCATCTATACGTGGCATGGGGTAGGTGTCAAATTTTGTAACTTTGTTCAACTGACGAAAATCGTTACAAAATCGCCAGCTCCCATCCGGTTTAGGCACCAACACAATGGGACTAGACCAATCACTTTGGGACTCCTCTATCACCCCTAAGTTCAGCATTTTCTGTACTTCCTCCCGTATTGCCTCCCGTCGGGCCTCTGGGATCCGATAGGGTTTTAACTTCACCCTTTCACCGGGCGGGGTAATGATGTCATGCTCTACCCCAGATGTTTGTCCCGGCAGCTCAGAGAATACCTCCTTGTTGCGAAGCACAAACTCCTTAACCTCCTGTTGTTGGGGTTGTGACAAGGTGGCTGCTATTCCAACCTCAGGAATCACGCAACCAGTTTGAGCTGGTGACCAAGTGTCTGCGACTAGGGACTCTCTATCCCTCCAGGCTTTCAACAGATTAACGTGATAGATCTGTTCGGGCTTTCGCCTTCCTGGTTGTCTGACCTTGTAATTCACTTCGCTCACTTTTTCCATTATCTCGTAGGGGCCTTGCCATTTGGCAAGGAATTTACTTTCAACCGTAGGGACAAGTACCAGTATCCTATCCCCCGGGGAAAAGGTACGGGTCTTGGCTCCACGGTTGTACACTCTCTGCTGTGCTAACTGCGCTTGGGCCAAATGTTCCTTCACGATGGGCATTACCTGTGCAATTCGGTCTTGCATCAGGGCGACATGCTCAATCACACTCCTGTGGGGAGAACTCTCACTTTCCCAAGTTTCCTTGGCAATATCCAACAGCCCTCTTGGGTGTCTCCCATACAGTAACTCAAAGGGGGAGAATCCCGTAGAGGATTGGGGCACCTCCCTAATAGCAAACATCAGATAAGGAAGTAGACAGTCCCAATCCTTTCCATCTCTATCCACCACTTTCTTCAACATTTGTTTTAGGGTTTTGTTGAATCTTTCAACCAGCCCATCGGTTTGGGGGTGATACACAGATGTACGTAATTGCGTCACTTTGAACAATTTACACAGCTCCTTCATAACCCGGGACATAAAGGGTGTACCTTGGTCCGTAAGCAGTTCTTTACAAATACCCACCCGGCTAAACACAAGAGATAGCTCTTTGGCTATGGTTTTGGCCGAGGTATTTCGGAGAGGGATCGCTTCTGGATAACGGGTGGCATAGTCCATTATAACTAATATGTACTGGTGCCCCCTAGCGGACTTGATTATAGGACCTACCAAATCCATGGCGATCCTCTCAAACGGGACCTCAATGATGGGTAGAGGGACCAGCGGGCTACGGAAATGTGGCATCGGGGCCGACCTCTGACACACAGGGCAGGAGGAACAATAATTTTCTATGTCCTTCATCACCCCCGGCCAATAGAATCTCTGTAATACCCTCTCTCGGGTTTTCTCTGTCCCCAGATGACCTCCAAGAATGTGCCCATGGGCCAACTCCAACACCAACTTCCTGTAAGGTTTGGGCACCACAAGCTGCTCAACGGTTTCTTCTGCCCTTTTTGCCACCCGATACAGTAGGTCCTTCTCTACGCTGAAGTATGGGTAAGTGCAGGTATTATCTGGGTTCACTAACTCGCCATCTATTTTCACTACGTTTTCCCGTGCCTTTATTAGGGCGGGGTCTTTCAACTGTTCTGTGGCAAAGTTTTCCCTGTGAACCTCAAGATCAGAAAACTCCACAGACGGTAGGTTTTCGTCTGAGGAGGTGGGCTCCTCTCCAGTTTCTTGAGTCTCCCCTGCCAATACTGATAAGGGAAATTCCGGAGAGTCCTCACCACTCTCAGGGGAGTTCTGGCTATCCCATTCCTGGTACATAGGGGCACCAGTGGGGGGCTCAGGATCATCCCACAGTTCCCAGAACTTCGGAAAATCCCTTCCCACAATGGCGTCATGCGGTAACTGAGATACTAAGCCCACTGGATGAGAGAGGGTACCTTTGGGGGTCTCGAAACACACTGTAGTCACTGGATACTCTCGGGTGTCCCCATGCACACAAATAACAGCTACCTTGCTATTCCCAGAGACCTCTGTTTTAACTAACTCAGCCTTTATCAGGGTCACAAGGCTACCTGAATCCAGCAATACCACAACATTTCTACCATTAACACACATTTTGCATAAATGTTTCTCAGTTCCTCGAATGGCAGTGCATGCGACTGTCGCACACAGCGACTGACGTCTGCCCGTCAGAAAGTCACACTGCATGGGTTCCTCCACAACCGGGCAATTGGCTGCAATATGTCCCGCTTGCCGGCAGCGGTAGCAAACGATCCTTCTTGCCGCCTCTTGAGCCGCTGATTTCCCAGGCTGTTCTCGCCAAACTTGGGGTAGAGCTCCCACCCTCTCACTCTCTCCACCCTCACCCCTTGGAATCCTCTTATCCGCCCCTGGGGATGGTCTGGTCTTAGGGTGGAAAGTCCAAGTGTCTCTGGAAGAGGCCGTCAGGTTCTCTGTAGCCAAGTATTTCTCCACACGATCCACAAGACCATCGGCCGTCTCTGGGTCTCCATGGCTTACCCACTTTTGGATGGCAGTAGGAAGAGCTCTCAAAAACCGATCCATTACAACACGTTCCACAATCTTTGGTGCGGACAAAGTCTCTGGCTGTAGCCACTTTCTGCTCAGGTGAATGAGATCATACATTTGAGACCTGGGGGGTTTTCCAAGCTGGAAAGTCCAGTTATGCACACGCTGAGCCCGGACAGCCTGGGTGACACCCAGCCTTGCCAATATTTCAGCTTTTAGCATCACATAGTCTTTTGCTTGGTCAGGCTCTAGGTCATAGTAAGCCTTCTGCGATTCACCAGTTAACAGAGGAGCCACCAGTCCAGCCCACTGCTCCTCAGGCCACTTTTCTCTTTCAGCAGTCCTTTCAAATGTGGTCAAAAATACCTCTGGATCATCCTCTCCAGTCATTTTTGTCAATAAACGACTCACCCCAAAGGACGCGGTATTAGTGGGACGGCTTTCCTCACTGGTCTGCGGACGTTGCTGCATTACTGCTTCCATTTGTTGTAGTCTCTGCTCTTGCTTCTGTAACAGGTCTATGAAGCGGGCCTCAGATTGCTGCTGGGCTTGTTGCTGAGCTTCCAGACTCTGTTGGTGAGCTTGATGCTGGGCTGCAAGGCTCTGTTGATGAGCTTGCTGCTGGGCTGCGAAGTTCTGTTGTTGAGCTGCAAGGCTCTTTTGCAAACCTGCATTTGTCTGCTGTTGATTGGCATTTGCTAGAGCCAGCTGCTTCAGTATCTCCTCCATGCTGGCTTAAAAAAAAAACTGCCACTGGTTCTCCACCAACTGTGAGGGGGTTAGCTCGGCAGCGGGTGTGTGTGACCCCCGAGATGGGCTCCCCACACAAAACAGGCCCAGCAAACGGAGGTTGTGGTTTTCAAAATCAAAAAGGTGCGGTTTATTTTCTATTTACAGTGACAAAACACAGCAAAGCAAAAGAAACATAAACAAAATAAATCCTGGTCAACTTGACCTCTGACTAAACATACAGGTTTCCTAACTAACAACTGGGATCAGCCTAGTGCTGTCCTAGTCCCTAAGTCCCTGGTTTTAAATGTCCAAGCAAATAGCCACACAGGCTTTGTCTCACCGCACAGGGGTTCACTCTCCCTAGACAGTCCACACAGGTCTGGTTCCAGGCATGAGCTGACACCTAATGAATCTGGGAGTTTTTATAGAGGCCTAAATGAGCTGACAAGCTTCAGCTGGTCTCATCAACTCCCTGTCTGCACGACGCCCCACACTCTCCCTAGAGGTATGAGTCATCCATGAGCCCACTAGCCTCAGCTGGGCTTATACAACACTCCACCTAGTTGTATAAGTCGGCGTAAAGCCTGAATCTGGGCGAAATATATCTACCCCCCTGGATGCAACCAGGTGACTTTACCTTCCTGCTGTCACACTTGGTAGAAGTGAACCCGCATCAGGACATCTCTGGGGATGTTATCCGGGAGATAAGATGGTTTGGGTAATCTATGGATGCGGTCAATTTGCATTTCCACTTCTGGGACAGAGGGCAGGAACTGTTTCAATAGGTCACGGGCATATTGTTGGAGTTGGGTTGGAAAGATGGACTCCGGTACCCCTCTAATTTTCACATTGTTCCTCCTTGACCTATCTTCAAGGTCAGCGACCTTTGCCCTGAGCCAAGAGAGTTCCTCTGAGTGATCAGCGTGTGCATCAATCAAAGTGTTGTGGGATGCTGCAAACTCTCCCATTTTCCCCTCAATATGGTCTACTCTGCCTGCTAAGTCTCCTATGTCAGATTTAAAGTTCTGCATGCATTGCATCAGGTCTGCGTGCATAGAGCTGCGGAGGGAGACAAGCATGTCTTTGAGAGTAGTGTCTGATACAGGGTGACCTGTCGTGGGGAATGAGGTGAAAGGGTCGACCAGCTCCCTCGTATCCTCCATAGGACTGTGTGTGTTGCTCACCTGCTGACCGTTGCCATCCAGACGAGGCTTAGATTTCGCTGGGCTGCGAGATAGTGGGGTAGAGGCCGGCGGAGGTGTCTGAGTGTGATTCAGAGGCGATCCTGGGCTGGCGGCCGCAGATCGCGTGCTGCTGGAGGAGGATGGTGAGATATTCCCCCCGTCTGCACCATCTTGGATAGGCCCTCGGCCTCTCGACGGGAAGAAATCCTCCAGTTTCTTGGGCTGAGTGTGGTCTTTCCTCTTTCGGGTCATTCCCCAAGTGTACTGAGGCTCTCGGATGCGATGTAGTGGGGAAAGTAGCGGCCGGTGTCGCGCTATTCGTCAGTGGTTCCCGTGTCTGGAGCGGAGCTATGCAGTCAGACGTCCATGCAGTAGCTCGGTAGCCACGCCCCCTTAAGGGCACAATTTTTTGATTTCACTCCTCACTACCTATCACAGTTTTGAAGGCCATAAAATGCCAAAATAGCACAAAACCCCCCCAAATGACCCCATTTTGGAAAGTAGACACCCCAAGCTATTTGCTGAGAGGCATGTTGAGTATTTTACAGCTCTCATTTGTTTTTGAAAAGGAAGAAAGTAAATAATTTTATTTTTTTTATTTTTTCAAAACTTTGTGACAAAAAGCGAGATCTGCAACATACTCACCATACCTCTCAGCAAATAGCTTGGGGTGTCTACTTTCCAAAATGGGGTCATTTGGGGGGGTTTTGTGCCATCTGGGCATTCCATGGCCTCTGAAACTGTGATAGGCAGTGAGAAGTGAAATCAAAAATTTACACCCTTAGAAAGCCTGAAGGCGGTGCTTGGTTTTTGGGGTCCCGTACACGGCTAGGCTCCCAAAAAGTCTCACACATGTGGGATCCCCGTACTCAGGAGAAGCAACAGAATGTATTTTGAGGTGTAATTCCACATATGCCCATGGCATGTTTGAGCAATATATCATTTAGTAACAAATTTGTGCAAAAAAAATTAAAATAAAAAATAAATTGTCTTTTTTCCGCAACTTGTGTCAACATATAAAATATTCCATGGACTCAACATGCCTCTCAGTATATAGCTTGGGGTGTCTACTTTCCAAAATGGGCTCATTTGGTGGGGTTTTGAACTGTTCTGGCATTTTATACACAACATTAGGAAGCTTACATCCACTCTTCTAACCATTTGAAGACAAAGCCCTTTCTGACACTTTTTGTTTACATGAAAACATTTTTTTTTTTTGCAAGAAAATTATGTTGAACCCCCAAACATTATATATTTTTTTAAAGCAAAGGCCCTACAGATTAAAATGGTGGGTGTTGCATTTTTTTTTTCCACACAGTATTTGCGCAACGATTTTTCAAACGCATTTTTTGGGGAAAAAATACACTTTTTTTTTTAATTTTAATGCACTAAAACACACTATATTGCCCAAATGTTTGATGAAATAAAAAAAAAGATGATCTTAGGCCGAGTACATAGATGCCAAACACGACATGCTTTAAAATTTCGCACAAACGCACATTGGTGACAAACTACATACATTTTTAAAAGCCTTTACAGGTTACCACGTTAGATTTACAGTGGAGATCTACTGCTAAAATGACTGCCCTCGATCTGACCTTTGTGGTGATACCTCACATCCATGGTGCAATTGCTGTTTACATATGACGCCAGACCGACGCTTGCGTTCGCCATTGCGCAAGAGCAGGGCAGGACAATGGTGCTTTTTTTTTATTATTATTAATTTTGCTTTTTTATTTTATTTTTAAACTGTTCCTTCCATATTTTTTATTTTTTTTAAATAATTTTTATTGTTATCTCAGGGAATGTAAATATCCCCTATGATAGCAATAGGTAGTGACAGGTACTCTTTTTTTGAAAAAACTGGGGTCCCTAGATCTTTCCTCTGCCCTCAAAGCATCTGAACACACCAAGATCGGTGTGATAAAATGCTTTCCCAATTTCCCAATGGCGCTTTTTATATCCGGGGGGTGACAGTCCAGAGGCTAATTAGCCGCTAGGATTGCTTTTACATGAAAGCTGGCCGCTGGCTGAAAAGAATGATACCAAGATGATACCTAAACCCGCAGGCATCAATCTGGTATAACCATTCAAAGTCCAGCAACATACCAGTACGTTGCTGGTCCTTGTTGGACATGTATTGTGTGACAGCAGGAAGGTAAAGTCACCTGGTTGCATCCAGGTGGGTAGATATATTTCGCCCAGATTCAGGCTTTACGCCGACTTATACAACTAGGTGGAGAGTTGTATAAGGCTAGTGGGCTCATGGATGACTCATACCTCTAGGGAGAGTGTGGGGCGTCGTACAGACAGGGAGTTGATGAGACCAGCTGAAGCTTGTCAGCTCATTTAGGCCTCTATAAGAACTCCCAGATTCATTAGGTGTTAGCTCATGCCTGGAACCAGACCTGTGTGGACTGTCTAGGGAGAGTGAACCCCTGTGCGGTGAGGCAAAGCCTGTGTGGCTATTTGTTTGGACTTTTACTAAACCAGGGACTTAGGGACTAGGACAGCACTAGGCTGATCCCAGTTGTTAGTTAGGAAACCTGTATGTTTAGTCAGAGGTCAACTTGACCAGGATTTATTTTGGTTATGTTTCTTTTGCTTTGCTGTGTTTTGTCACTGTAAATAGAAAATAAACCGCACCTTTTTTTGATTTTGAAAACCACAACCTCCGTTTGCTGGGCCTGTTTTGTGTGGGGAGCCCATCCCGGGGGTCACACACACCCGCTGCCGAGCTAACCCCCTCACAGTTGGTGGAGAACCAGTGGCAGTTTTTTTTAAGCCAGCATGGAGGAGATACTGAAGCAGCTGGCTCTAGCAAATGCCAATCAACAGCAGACAAATGCAGGTTTGCAAAGGAGCCTTGCAGCCCAGCAGCAGACAAACGCAACTTTGCAACAGAGTCTGGAGGCTCAGCAACGAGCCCAGCAGCAATCTGAGGCCCGCTTCATAGACCTGTTGCAGAAGCAAGAGCAGAGACTACAACAACAGATGGAAGCAGTAATGCAGCAACGTCCGCAGACCAGTGAGGAAAGCCGTCCCACTAATACCGCGTCCTTTGGGGTGAGTCGTTTATTGACAAAAATGACTGGAGAGGATGATCCAGAGGTATTTTTGACCACATTTGAAAGGACCGCTGAAAGAGAAAAGTGGCCTGAGGAGCAGTGGGCTGGACTGGTGGCTCCTCTGTTAACTGGTGAATCGCAGAAAGCTTACTATGACCTAGAGCCTAACCAAGCAAAAGACTATGTGATGCTAAAAGCTGAAATATTGGCAAGGCTGGGTGTCACCCAGGCTGTCCGGGCTCAGCGTGTGCATAACTGGACTTTCCAGCTTGGAAAACCCCCCAGGTCTCAAATGTATGATCTCATTCACCTGAGCAGAAAGTGGCTACAGCCAGAGACTTTGTCCGCACCAAAGATTGTGGAACGTGTTGTAATGGATCGGTTTTTGAGAGCTCTTCCTACTGCCATCCAAAAGTGGGTAAGCCATGGAGACCCAGAGACGGCCGATGGTCTTGTGGATCGTGTGGAGAAATACTTGGCTACAGAGAACCTGACGGCCTCTTCCAGAGACACTCGGACTTTCCACCCTAAGACCAGACCATCCCCAGGGGCGGATAAGAGGATTCCAAGGGGTGAGGGTGGAGAGAGTGAGAGGGTGGGAGCTCTACCCCAAGTTTGGCGAGAACAGCCTGGGAAATCAGCGGCTCAAGAGGCGGCAAGAAGGATCGTTTGCTACCGCTGCCGGCAAGCGGGACATATTGCAGCCAATTGCCCGGTTGTGGAGGAACCCATGCAGTGTGACTTTCTGACGGGCAGACGTCAGTCGCTGTGTGCGACAGTCGCATGCACTGCCATTCGAGGAACTGAGAAACATTTATGCAAAATGTGTGTTAATGGTAGAAATGTTGTGGTATTGCTGGATTCAGGTAGCCTTGTGACCCTGATAAAGGCTGAGTTAGTTAAAACAGAGGTCTCTGGGAATAGCAAGGTAGCTGTTATTTGTGTGCATGGGGACACCCGAGAGTATCCAGTGACTACAGTGTGTTTCGAGACCCCCAAAGGTACCCTCTCTCATCCAGTGGGCTTAGTATCTCAGTTACCGCATGACGCCATTGTGGGAAGGGATTTTCCGAAGTTCTGGGAACTGTGGGATGATCCTGAGCCCCTCACTGGTGCCCCTATGTACCAGGAATGTGATAGCCAGAACTCCCCTGAGAGTGGTGAGGACTCTCCGGAATTTCCCTTATCAGTATTGGCAGGGGAGACTCAAGAAACTGGAGAGGAGCCCACCTCCTCAGACGAAAACCTACCGTCTGTGGAGTTTTCTGATCTTGAGGTTCACAGGGAAAACTTTGCCACAGAACAGTTGAAAGACCCCGCCCTAATAAAGGCACGGGAAAACGTAGTGAAAATAGATGGTGAGTTAGTGAACCCAGATAATACCTGCACTTACCCATACTTCAGCGTAGAGAAGGACCTACTGTATCGGGTGGCAAAAAGGGCAGAAGAAACCGTTGAGCAGCTTGTGGTGCCCAAACCTTACAGGAAGTTGGTGTTGGAGTTGGCCCATGGGCACATTCTTGGAGGTCATCTGGGGACAGAGAAAACCCGAGAGAGGGTATTACAGAGATTCTATTGGCCGGGGGTGATGAAGGACGTAGAAAATTATTGTTCCTCCTGCCCTGTGTGTCAGAGGTTGGCCCCGATGCCACATTTCCGTAGCCCGCTGGTCCCTCTACCCATCATTGAGGTCCCGTTTGAGAGGATCGCCATGGATTTGGTAGGTCCTATAATCAAGTCCGCTAGGGGGCACCAGTACATATTAGTTATAATGGACTATGCCACCCGTTATCCAGAAGCGATCCCTCTCCGAAATACCTCGGCCAAAACCATAGCCAAAGAGCTATCTCTTGTTTTTAGCCGGGTGGGTATTTGTAAAGAACTGCTTACGGACCAAGGTATACCCTTTATGTCCCGGGTTATGAAAGAGCTGTGTAAATTGTTCAAAGTGACGCAATTGCGTACGTCTGTGTATCACCCCCAAACCGATGGGCTGGTTGAAAGATTCAACAAAACCCTAAAACAAATGTTGAAGAAAGTGGTGGATAGAGATGGAAAGGATTGGGACTGTTTACTTCCTTATTTGATGTTTGCTATTAGGGAGGTGCCCCAATCCTCTACGGGATTCTCCCCCTTTGAGTTACTGTATGGGAGACACCCAAGAGGGCTGTTGGATATTGCCAAGGAAACTTGGGAAAGTGAGAGTTCTCCCCACAGGAGTGTGATTGAGCATGTCGCCCTGATGCAAGATCGAATTGCACAGGTAATGCCCATCGTGAAGGAACATTTGGCCCAAGCGCAGTTGGCACAGCAGAGAGTGTACAACCGTGGAGCCAAGACCCGTACCTTTTCCCCGGGGGATAGGATATTGGTACTTGTCCCTACGGTTGAAAGTAAATTCCTTGCCAAATGGCAAGGCCCCTACGAGATAATGGAAAAAGTGAGCGAAGTGAATTACAAGGTCAGACAACCAGGAAGGCGAAAGCCCGAACAGATCTATCACGTTAATCTGTTGAAAGCCTGGAGGGATAGAGAGTCCCTAGTCGCAGACACTTGGTCACCAGCTCAAACTGGTTGCGTGATTCCTGAGGTTGGAATAGCAGCCACCTTGTCACAACCCCAACAACAGGAGGTTAAGGAGTTTGTGCTTCGCAACAAGGAGGTATTCTCTGAGCTGCCGGGACAAACATCTGGGGTAGAGCATGACATCATTACCCCGCCCGGTGAAAGGGTGAAGTTAAAACCCTATCGGATCCCAGAGGCTCGACGGGAGGCAATACGGGAGGAAGTACAGAAAATGCTGAACTTAGGGGTGATAGAGGAGTCCCAAAGTGATTGGTCTAGTCCCATCGTGTTGGTGCCTAAACCGGATGGGAGCTGGCGATTTTGTAACGATTTTCGTCAGTTGAACAAAGTTACAAAATTTGACACCTACCCCATGCCACGTATAGATGAGTTGATCGACCGGCTGGGAACAGCCCGATACATGACGACTCTTGACCTCACAAAAGGGTATTGGCAAATCCCCCTGGCCAAGTCGGCCAAAGAGAAAACCGCATTTGTAACCCCAGACGGGGCGTTCCAATATAAAAGAATGCCGTTCGGGTTACAGAATGCGCCGGCCACATTCCAGCGGAAAATGGACCAGATGCTGAGGCCCCATCGGAAGTATGCTGCGGCTTACCTGGATGACATAATTGTCCATAGCACAGATTGGGCCTCACATCTGCCAAAAGTGCAAGCAGTCCTGGACTCTGTTCGGGAAGCAGGGTTTACGGCTAACCCCAAGAAGTGTACCATTGGGCAGGAGGAGGCCAAATATCTTGGGTACACCATTGGGAGGGGAGTAATAAAACCCCAACTCAACAAAGTCGAGGCCATCCAGAGTTGGCCACGTCCCAACAGCAAGAAGCAGGTACGAGCCTTTCTGGGAATCGCTGGGTATTATCGGCGATTCATTCCCCACTTTGCTTCTAAGGCTGTGCCCCTAACCAACCTGACGAAGGGGAAAGGGTCGGTCATGATTAAATGGACCCCCGAGGCTGAGGCAGCATTCCAATTCTTGAAACAAGCCTTATGTAGCCAGCCAGTGTTGTACTCACCCGACTTCTCTAAAGACTTTGTCGTACAAAGTGATGCGTCAGATGTGGGGTTAGGAGCAGTATTGTCCCAGGTCTGGAACGGGGAAGAGCACCCAGTCATTTACCTCAGCAGGAAGTTGAAGTCCCATGAGGTAAATTACGCCACCGTTGAAAAGGAGTGTTTAGCGGTGAAGTGGGCTCTAGATTCCCTTCGGTACTACCTGCTAGGTAGGCACTTTGACATGGTTACGGATCACGCTCCGTTAAAGTGGATGGCTCAAAACAAGGAAACAAATAGAAGAGTGAATAGGTGGTTCCTGGCCCTCCAGGAATTCAACTTCACAGTAAAGCATCGCCCTGGCGTTCAAATGGGGAATGTGGATGCTTTGTCTCGAGTACATGAATGCCTGATTGCTGGTGTTCCAACCCCGAGGTTAAAACAAGAGGGGGGGGTATGTGACAGCAGGAAGGTAAAGTCACCTGGTTGCATCCAGGGGGGTAGATATATTTCGCCCAGATTCAGGCTTTACGCCGACTTATACAACTAGGTGGAGAGTTGTATAAGGCTAGTGGGCTCATGGATGACTCATACCTCTAGGGAGAGTGTGGGGCGTCGTACAGACAGGGAGTTGATGAGACCAGCTGAAGCTTGTCAGCTCATTTAGGCCTCTATAAGAACTCCCAGATTCATTAGGTGTTAGCTCATGCCTGGAACCAGACCTGTGTGGACTGTCTAGGGAGAGTGAACCCCTGTGCGGTGAGGCAAAGCCTGTGTGGCTATTTGTTTGGACTTTTACTAAACCAGGGACTTAGGGACTAGGACAGCACTAGGCTGATCCCAGTTGTTAGTTAGGAAACCTGTATGTTTAGTCAGAGGTCAACTTGACCAGGATTTATTTTGGTTATGTTTCTTTTGCTTTGCTGTGTTTTGTCACTGTAAATAGAAAATAAACCGCACCTTTTTTTGATTTTGAAAACCACAACCTCCGTTTGCTGGGCCTGTTTTGTGTGGGGAGCCCATCCCGGGGGTCACACACACCCGCTGCCGAGCTAACCCCCTCACAATTGTAATCTTTTTTTTTCATGCAGCCTGTTGGCTGAACAAAAAGAAGAGATTGATCGGTGGGTATGCCCACCATTAGAATACCGCCATTCATCCACCCACTTCTAATGATGGGCATACATGCACCATTTATATATGCCGAAGCATTGGGGCATCCTCCCGCAAAAATTATGCCGCACACGCATGGTCGTACTTTTCCACGGGCATGCCTCCGTCGAAATTTCCACCGTATGTATGCGGCATTAGGAGCAAAATCGCTCCTCCACTGCTCCGCCCCTGCAGCCCCAATGCTTCGGCATATATGCTTTTTTTTTAACTGTGGTGGTGAAATCACCTCCTACAGCACTGGAGTCGCAGGGATCAGGCCTGTCTCTGCGAACGCTGCAGTTATGTGTGTTGTGTTTTGTAAGTGACAGTGATCGATCAATACTGCACTTGGGTGGCCTGGGCTGGACGGAGGGGCAAAACGCAGGTGCTAGCAGGTATCTGGGCTGATCCCGCTAACACTGCGTTTTTGGGAACCCTAAACTGCTGGGGACACTAGTATAGATCTGATCAGATCAGATATTGATCTGTTCAGATACTATACCACTAAGGGAGGTGTATGCTTCACGCGTGGGTGTTAGCGTTACTGGCACTAACCTGGCGCTGCCTGGGGTGTGACGCAGGGTTAACTAGGGGCAATTAGGGGGTTAAAACCTTTATTAGATAATATATGGGGGTACCTGACGCTATAAAAACCTGCGGTGAACCTAAAAAAAATAACTGGCTATCTATCGGCACCAGCATAAGTAATACAACGATCAGAAAAATGATTGCTTAGTGACACTGGCAAAAGGGGGTGAAAGGGTTACCTGGGGGGCGATCAAGGGGTTAAACCTTTATTAGGTAATATATGGGGGTACCTGACGCTATAAAAACCTGCGGCGACCCTAAAAAAAAAAAACTGGCTACCGATCGGCATCACCGACACTAAAACAGCGATCAGAAAAATGATGGCTTAGTGACGGCGGTGCAAGGGGGTGAAAGGGTTATCTGGGGGGTGATCAGGGGGTTAAACCTTTATTAGGGGGGTTAGGGGGCTACACTGGACCTAAAACCAACTGTAGTGACACTTTTACAGTCACAAATGTCACTGATTGCAGTGATCAGTAAATAAATGGTCACTGCAATCAGTGACACTGTGACTGGGGGCTGGGGGGTGATCTGGGGGGGCGATTTATGTTCCTATGTGTCCTGGTGTCAGTGTACTGTTTGTGCACTAACCTGTGTGTCTTCTCTTGTACGGCGCTCGGTATATGTGAGTGCCGCATGAGAGATGACATCACTTCCTCTGCCTGTGTAAACACTACACAGCAGAGGAAGCTTTCTCAGTCGCCGGGAGCGATCGCGGGGGAGTGGCCGGAATTGAACGGCCGTCCCCTCATCCCGGATCGCTCCCCAACGGATAACGACCGCTCACTGTATAGAAGGGAGGTCCGATTGGACCCCCCAACTATACAAAGGCAATCACGTACACTGTACGTGATTGTGCCTGTCGGTGCCATTCTGCCGACGTATATATACAGTGAGCGGTCGTTAAGTGGTTAAGGACGCATAGGGTCCCACTGTCACAATATACACATTTATATAAACACACACACACACACAGTTGTGATCAAAAGTTTGCATACCCTGGCAGAAATTGTGACATTTTGGCATTAATATTGAAAATATGACTGATCATGCCAACTAAATGTCTTTTATTTAAGCATAGTAATCACATGAAGCCCTTTATTATCACACAGTTTTTTTTTTCTTGATCCTTTTTAAATTATAATGATAAACAGAAATCACCTAAATGGCCCCAATTAAAAAGTTTACATACCCTGGAATGTGTGACCTTGGTACAGACACAGAAGCTGGCACACACAGGTTAAAATGTGTTGTGGCTGCAATCTTTCTTGATCTACCTGACCTCGGCTTGGTATCAAGAGATACCCAAATTTATCACTTCTTATTAAGTGATTGAACAGTACTGACTGGCATATTCAAGACTTTGGATATCTTTTTATATCCTTTTCCAGATTTGTAAAGTTCATTACTTTGTTACGCATGTCTTTTGACTGTTCTTTTCTACCTCCTCATGGCTCGGTGTCTAGCCTGCTTAGTGCATCCATGTGAGAGCTAACAAACTCATTGACTATTTATACACAGACACTAATTGTGAGTTAAAAAGCCACAAACGTGGGAAATTAACCTTTAATTGCCATTTTACCTTTGTGTGCCATCTTCTGTGTCTGTACCAAGGTCAAACATTCCAGGGTATGTAAAATTTTTATCAGGGCCATTTGGATGATTTCTGTTAGTTTTTTGGACCCTTTTTAATATAAAACATATCCAATGAATTGAGCATGCCAATCAGCAGTGTTTAAACTCTAATCAAGAAGTAAAAAATGAGGGGTTCTGTTGAAACCAAAACACGGTCAGGTAGACCAACTAAAATTTCAGCCACAACTGACAGGAAAATAGTTTGGGATGCAAAGAAAAACTCACAAATAACTTTGGGTGAAATACAGGACTCTCTGAAAACATGTGGTGTGGCTGTTTCAAGATGCACAAAAAACAGGCACTTGAAGAAAGATGGGCTGCATGATCGCCAGAAGAAAGCCATTACTATGCAAATGCCACAAAGTATACCACTTATAATACGCCAAACAGCACAGAGACAAGCCGCAAACCTTCTGGCACAAAGTCATGAGGCCAAAATTTAGATTTTTGGCCACAACCATAATCGCTATATTTGGAGATGAGTCAACAATGCCTATGATGAAAGGTACACCATTCCTACTGTGAAACACAGAGGTGGATTGCTGATGTTTTGGGGATGTGTGAGCTACAAAAGGCACAGGAAATTAGGTCAAAATTGATGGCAAGATGAATGTAGTATGTTATCAAAAAATAATGGAGGAACATTTGCATTCATCAGTCAGGAAGCTGCACATGGGACATACACTCTAACATGACAATGATCCAAAACCCAAGGCCAAGACGACCTGTCATTGGCTATAGCAGAATTAAGTGAATGTTCTGGAGTGGCCATCTCAGTCCCCTGACCTCAATATCATTGAGCCACTCTGGGGAGATCTCAAACGTGAAGTTCATGCAAGACAGTCCAAGAATTTACAGGAACTGTAGAATTTTTGCCAAGGAATGGGCAGAGGAATGGGCAGCTTTACCATCTGAGAAGATAAAGATCCTCATCCACAAATACCACAAAAGACTTCAAGCTGTCATTGATGTTAAAGGGTATTACACAGTATTAAGAACTGGGGTATGTAGACTTTTGATCAGGGTAATTTGGGTAGTTTCCGATGTCATTATGATTTAAAAAGAGTACAGACGGTTGATTAAAAATAAATAGCTTCAGCCAAACACTAACCATGAGTTAAAAAAAAAATAATTGTGTTCAGCATTCTATGAAAAATGGCCAAGAAATCAAATTCTGCCAGGGTATGTAAACTTATGAGCACACCTGTGTGTATATTAATTATATATCTATATATATATATATATATATATATATATAAAATTATATACCACAAGTGCTGTAATTTTTATACGAATAAACCCAAAAGGATTTTATACTATGAGAGGCTGTCTCTCCATTTATTTTTCAGCTGCATAATAACGTTTTGGAAGAACCTTAGGGATCGCAACAGGAAGGAGTCTG
Organism: Rana muscosa; assembly: GCA_029206835.1. Classification (NCBI taxonomy): domain Eukaryota; kingdom Metazoa; phylum Chordata; class Amphibia; order Anura; family Ranidae; genus Rana; species Rana muscosa. The sequence continues at coordinate 382,172,133 of CM055117.1, forward strand.
GACCTGTGGGAGTCACTAGAGGACATCAGGGAGAGTGTGACAGGTTCCCCAAAAAAGACCTATAAGCCCAGTTGACTTTCCTTGCTATACAGTAAGGAAATCACCAACATCTGGTGAGTGCGGAGTGAACACACCATTGCATTTGATGGATACACAGGGGATAACCTGGGAACAAGGCACAAAGCACTTAACATTGCGCAAAAAAAAAAAAATCACTGTCACTGTTTTACTTATGAAGAACATTACTGAAATATTGTTTGATATCACTATTATAGTGGTACTCATATCATTCACTACAGTAATTTTAGTTTAAATCATATGCTTATGGTAAGCAAGAGCTGCCTGACATTTGTTCATATAGTATGACACACAGTCTATTTCTGGTGATCATAAATAATGTGACAAATTTTCAAAAGATATTGCATGTCCTCCTCCATCCCTTCAAAGTGCTCACTCACAGGAGTTATTGGACCTCTTAATAATACAGCTGGTAAACTAAGTATCAAACACCACACCATTTTTCTAGGTAAATAGATTTCTGAGAGCCGTTTCACACAGGGGCGACTCGGGATCCGAATTCAAGTCGCCCCAAGTCGCGCTGTTTTTAAAACTAATGGAAGTGAATGGAGTCGTCTTAATGTACACGACTGCAGTCGCTCCGACTTCAAAAAAAGGTTCCTGTACGACTTCAATCCGACTTGTACCCATTGATTTTAATGGAAGCCGCCTCCAAGTCAGATCCCCGTTCATAGAGAGGCAACTTTACAGCAAGTCGCCCCTCTGTGAACCGGCTCTAAGGCAAACCCCTCCCACGGAGCTGGTATTTGGTATTAATCATGAGGGGGAACTCCACGCCAAATTTTAAATAAAAAACCAGCATGGGTTCCCCTCCAAGGGCATACCAGGTCCTTAGGTCTGGTATGGATTTTAAGGGGAACCCCCTACGCCGAAAAAAACGGTGTGGGGGTCCCCCCCAAAATCCATACCATACCCTTATCCGAGCACGCAGCCCTGCCGGTCAGGAAAGGGGTGGGGACGAGCGAGCAGGGGTCTCTTCCGACTTCGGGGGTCTCTTCTGACTCTCCGGTGCCTTCTCCCGCTCTCCTGTGCTTTCTTCATCATCATCTTCTTCCCTCTTCTCTCCTGGAGATGTTGACACAACAAGGTCTCCTGCTGTAATGCAGTGTGTGCGGCATGCAATAATTTATATAGTGTGACAGCAGGAAGGTAAAGTCACCTGGTTGCATCCAGGGGGGTAGATATATTTCGCCCAGATTCAGGCTTTACGCCGACTTATACAACTAGGTGGAGAGTTGTATAAGGCTAGTGGGCTCATGGATGACTCATACCTCTAGGGAGAGTGTGGGGCGTCGTGCAGACAGGGAGTTGATGAGACCAGCTGAAGCTTGTCAGCTCATTTAGGCCTCTATAAGAACTCCCAGCTTCATTAGATGTTAGCTCATGCCTGGAACCAGACCCTGTGCGGTGAGACAAAGCCTGTGTGGCTATTTGCTTGGACATTTAAAACCAGGGACTTAGGGACTAGGACAGCACTAGGCTGATCCCAGTTGTTAGTTAGGAAACCTGTATGTTTAGTCAGAGGTCAAGTTGACCAGGATTTATTTTGTTTGTTTCTTTTGCTTTGCTGTGTTTTGTCACTGTAAATAGAAAATAAACCGCACCTTTTTGATTTTGAAAACCACAAACCTCCGTTTGCTGGGCCTGTTTTTGTGTGGGGAGCCCATCTCGGGGGTCACACACACCCGCTGCCGAGCTAACTCCCTCACAGTTAGTGGAGAACCAGTGGCAGTTTTTTTTTAAGCCAGCATGGAGGAGATACTGAAGCAGCTGGCTCTAGCAAATGCCAATCAACAGCAGACAAATGCAGGTTTGCAAAAGAGCCTTGCAGCTCATCAACAGAGCCTTGCAGCTCAACAACAGAACTTCGCAGCCCAGCAGCAAGCTCATCAACAGAGCCTTGCAGCCCAGCAGCAGACAAACGCAACTTTGCAACAGAGTCTGGAGGCTCAGCAACAAGCCCAGCAGCAATCTGAGGCCCGCTTCATAGACCTGTTGCAGAAGCAAGAGCAGAGACTACAACAACAGATGGAAGCAGTAATGCAGCAACGTCCGCAGACCAGTGAGGAAAGCCGTCCCACTAATACTGCGTCCTTTGGGGTGAGTCGTTTATTGACAAAAATGACTGGAGAGGATGATCCAGAGGTATTTTTGACCACATTTGAAAGGACCGCTGAAAGAGAAAAGTGGCCTGAGGAGCAGTGGGCTGGACTGGTGGCTCCTCTGTTAACTGGTGAATCGCAGAAAGCTTACTATGACCTAGAGCCTAACCAAGCAAAAGACTATGTGATGCTAAAAGCTGAAATATTGGCAAGGCTGGGTGTCACCCAGGCTGTCCGGGCTCAGCGTGTGCATAACTGGACTTTCCAGCTTGGAAAACCCCCCAGGTCTCAAATGTATGATCTCATTCACCTGAGCAGAAAGTGGCTACAGCCAGAGACTTTGTCCGCACCAAAGATTGTGGAACGTGTTGTAATGGATCGGTTTTTGAGAGCTCTTCCTACTGCCATCCAAAAGTGGGTAAGCCATGGAGACCCAGAGACGGCCAATGGTCTTGTGGATCGTGTGGAGAAATACTTGGCTACAGAGAACCTGACGGCCTCTTCCAGAGACACTCGGACTTTCCACCCTAAGACCAGACCATCCCCAGGGGCGGATAAGAGGATTCCAAGGGGTGAGGGTGGAGAGAGTGAAAGGGTGGGAGCTCTACCCCAAGTTTGGCGAGAACAGCCTGGGAAATCAGCGGCTCAAGAGGCCGCAAGAAGGATCGTTTGCTACCGCTGCCGGCAAGCGGGACATATTGCAGCCAATTGCCCGGTTGTGGAGGAACCCATGCAGTGTGACTTTCTGACGGGCAGACGTCAGTCGCTGTGTGCGACAGTCGCATGCACTGCCATTCGAGGAACTGAGAAACATTTATGCAAAATGTGTGTTAATGGTAGAAATGTTGTGGTATTGCTGGATTCAGGTAGCCTTGTGACCCTGATAAAGGCTGAGTTAGTTAAAACAGAGGTCTCTGGGAATAGCAAGGTAGCTGTTATTTGTGTGCATGGGGACACCCGAGAGTATCCAGTGACTACAGTGTGTTTCGAGACCCCCAAAGGTACCCTCTCTCATCCAGTGGGCTTAGTATCTCAGTTACCGCATGACGCCATTGTGGGAAGGGATTTTCCGAAGTTCTGGGAACTGTGGGATGATCCTGAGCCCCCCACTGGTGCCCCTATGTACCAGGAATGGGATAGCCAGAACTCCCCTGAGAGTGGTGAGGACTCTCCGGAATTTCCCTTATCAGTATTGGCAGGGGAGACTCAAGAAACTGGAGAGGAGCCCACCTCCTCAGACGAAAACCTACCGTCTGTGGAGTTTTCTGATCTTGAGGTTCACAGGGAAAACTTTGCCACAGAACAGTTGAAAGACCCCGCCCTAATAAAGGCACGGGAAAACGTAGTGAAAATAGATGGCGAGTTAGTGAACCCAGATAATACCTGCACTTACCCATACTTCAGCGTAGAGAAGGACCTACTGTATCGGGTGGCAAAAAGGGCAGAAGAAACCGTTGAGCAGCTTGTGGTGCCCAAACCTTACAGGAAGTTGGTGTTGGAGTTGGCCCATGGGCACATTCTTGGAGGTCATCTGGGGACAGAGAAAACCCGAGAGAGGGTATTACAGAGATTCTATTGGCCGGGGGTGATGAAGGACATAGAAAATTATTGTTCCTCCTGCCCTGTGTGTCAGAGGTCGGCCCCGATGCCACATTTCCGTAGCCCGCTGGTCCCTCTACCCATCATTGAGGTCCCGTTTGAGAGGATCGCCATGGATTTGGTAGGTCCTATAATCAAGTCCGCTAGGGGGCACCAGTACATATTAGTTATAATGGACTATGCCACCCGTTATCCAGAAGCGATCCCTCTCCGAAATACCTCGGCCAAAACCATAGCCAAAGAGCTATCTCTTGTGTTTAGCCGGGTGGGTATTTGTAAAGAACTGCTTACGGACCAAGGTACACCCTTTATGTCCCGGGTTATGAAGGAGCTGTGTAAATTGTTCAAAGTGACGCAATTACGTACATCTGTGTATCACCCCCAAACCGATGGGCTGGTTGAAAGATTCAACAAAACCCTAAAACAAATGTTGAAGAAAGTGGTGGATAGAGATGGAAAGGATTGGGACTGTCTACTTCCTTATCTGATGTTTGCTATTAGGGAGGTGCCCCAATCCTCTACGGGATTCTCCCCCTTTGAGTTACTGTATGGGAGACACCCAAGAGGGCTGTTGGATATTGCCAAGGAAACTTGGGAAAGTGAGAGTTCTCCCCACAGGAGTGTGATTGAGCATGTCGCCCTGATGCAAGACCGAATTGCACAGGTAATGCCCATCGTGAAGGAACATTTGGCCCAAGCGCAGTTAGCACAGCAGAGAGTGTACAACCGTGGAGCCAAGACCCGTACCTTTTCCCCGGGGGATAGGATACTGGTACTTGTCCCTACGGTTGAAAGTAAATTCCTTGCCAAATGGCAAGGCCCCTACGAGATAATGGAGAAAGTGAGCGAAGTGAATTACAAGGTCAGACAACCAGGAAGGCGAAAGCCCGAACAGATCTATCATGTTAATCTGTTGAAAGCCTGGAGGGATAGAGAGTCCCTAGTCGCAGACACTTGGTCACCAGCTCAAACTGGTTGCGTGATTCCTGAGGTTGGAATAGCAGCCACCTTGTCACAACCCCAACAACAGGAGGTTAAGGAGTTTGTGCTTCGCAACAAGGAGGTATTCTCTGAGCTGCCGGGACAAACATCTGGGGTAGAGCATGACATCATTTCCCCGCCCGGTGAAAGGGTGAAGTTAAAACCCTATCGGATCCCAGAGGCCCGACGGGAGGCAATACGGGAGGAAGTACAGAAAATGCTGAACTTAGGGGTGATAGAGGAGTCCCAAAGTGATTGGTCTAGTCCCATTGTGTTGGTGCCTAAACCGGATGGGAGCTGGCGATTTTGTAACGATTTTCGTCAGTTGAACAAAGTTACAAAATTTGACACCTACCCCATGCCACGTATAGATGAGTTGATCGACCGGCTGGGAACAGCCCGATACATGACGACTCTTGACCTCACAAAAGGGTATTGGCAAATCCCCCTGGCCAAGTCGGCCAAAGAGAAAACCGCATTTGTAACCCCAGACGGGGCGTTCCAATATAAAAGAATGCCGTTCGGGTTACAGAATGCGCCGGCCACATTCCAGCGGAAAATGGACCAGATGCTGAGGCCCCATCGGAAGTATGCTGCGGCTTACCTGGATGACGTAATTGTCCATAGCACAGATTGGGCCTCACATCTGCCAAAAGTGCAAGCAGTCCTGGACTCTGTTCGGGAAGCGGGGTTTACGGCTAACCCCAAGAAGTGTACCATTGGGCAGGAGGAGGCCAAATATCTTGGGTACACCATTGGGAGGGGAGTAATAAAACCCCAACTCAACAAAGTCGAGGCCATCCAGAGTTGGCCACGTCCCAACAGCAAGAAGCAGGTACGAGCCTTTCTGGGAATCGCTGGGTATTATCGGCGATTCATTCCCCACTTTGCTTCTAAGGCTGTGCCCCTAACCAACCTGACGAAGGGGAAAGGGTCGGTCATGATTAAATGGACCCCCGAGGCTGAGGCAGCATTCCAATTCTTGAAACAAGCCTTATGTAGCCAGCCAGTGTTGTACTCACCCAACTTCTCTAAAGACTTTGTCGTACAAAGTGATGCGTCAGATGTGGGGTTAGGAGCAGTATTGTCCCAGGTCTGGAACGGGGAAGAGCACCCAGTCATTTACCTCAGCAGGAAGTTGAAGTCCCATGAGGTAAATTACGCCACCGTTGAAAAGGAGTGTTTAGCGGTGAAGTGGGCTCTAGATTCCCTTCGGTACTACCTGCTAGGTAGGCACTTTGACATGGTTACGGATCACGCTCCGTTAAAGTGGATGGCTCAAAACAAGGAAACAAATAGAAGAGTGAATAGGTGGTTCCTGGCCCTCCAGGAATTCAACTTCACAGTAAAGCATCGCCCTGGCGTTCAAATGGGGAATGTGGATGCTTTGTCTCGAGTACATGAATGCCTGATTGCTGGTGTTCCAACCCCGAGGTTAAAACAAGAGGGGGGGGTATGTGACAGCAGGAAGGTAAAGTCACCTGGTTGCATCCAGGGGGGTAGATATATTTCGCCCAGATTCAGGCTTTACGCCGACTTATACAACTAGGTGGAGAGTTGTATAAGGCTAGTGGGCTCATGGATGACTCATACCTCTAGGGAGAGTGTGGGGTGTCGTGCAGACAGGGAGTTGATGAGACCAGCTGAAGCTTGTCAGCTCATTTAGGCCTCTATAAGAACTCCCAGCTTCATTAGATGTTAGCTCATGCCTGGAACCAGACCTGTGTGGACTGTCTAGGGAGAGTGAACCCCTGTGCGGTGAGACAAAGCCTGTGTGGCTATTTGCTTGGACATTTAAAACCAGGGACTTAGGGACTAGGACAGCACTAGGCTGATCCCAGTTGTTAGTTAGGAAACCTGTATGTTTAGTCAGAGGTCAAGTTGACCAGGATTTATTTTGTTTATGTTTCTTTTGCTTTGCTGTGTTTTGTCACTGTAAATAGAAAATAAACCGCACCTTTTTGATTTTGAAAACCACAAACCTCCGTTGCTGGGCCTGTTTTTGTGTGGGGAGCCCATCTCGGGGGTCACACACACCCGCTGCCGAGCTAACTCCCTCACAGTAGGCATGGTCACCGGGTGAGTGACCCGCCCCCTTATGACGTCACAGTCCCATAATGCCCCGGGCTGTGACGTCATAGAGGGGTGGGGTCACCGGGTGACATCACCCGATGACCACGCCCCATGCGTATATAAATTATTGGGTGCCGCGCACACTGCATTACAGTGGGAGACCTTGTCATGTCAACATCTCCAGGAGAGAAGAGGGAAGAAGATGACAATGAAGACCGGGCCCCCAGTAGCAAAAGAGCTGGAAGAAGATAGCGGAGGGGCCGGCAGAAGGCAGAAACCACCGGAGAGCGGGAGAAAAACCGGAGAGCGCGGAGAAGGTACCGGAGAGTCGGAAGAGACCCCCTAAGTTGGAAGAAGACCCCAAAAGTCGGAAGACGGCCCCAAAGTCGGGAGACCACCCCCGAAGTCAGGAGACCACCCCCGAAGTCGGAAGACCACCCCCGAAGTCGGAAGACCACCCCCGAAGTTGCCTAATAAATTACTAATAAATTACTTTAAAAAGCTGTCTAGTGTGTTTTTTTTTATTGACACTTTCCCCCCAGGTGAATGGGTAGGAGTACGATGTACCCCATATGCATTCACATAGGGTGGGGGGCCGGGATCTGGGGGCCCCCTTATTAAAGGGGGCTCCTGGATTCCGATAAGCCCCCCACCCGCAGACCCTGACAACCAACGGCCAGGGTTGTTGGGAAGAGGCCCTTGTCCCCATCAACATGGGGGCAGGGTGCTTTGGGGTGGGGGGGCTGCAGGGTGCCCCCCTGCCCCAAAGCACCCACCCCCCATGTTGAGGGCATGCGGCCTGGTACGGTTCAGGAGGGGGGGGCGCTCGCTCGTCCCCACCCCCTTTCCTGACCGGCCGGGCTGCGTGCTCAGATAAGGGTCTGGTATGGATTTTTTTTTCGGCGTAGGGGGTGCTCTTGGAGGGGAACCCATGCCGGGTTTTTATTTAAAATTTGGCGTGGAGTTCCCCCTCATGATTCATACCAAACACAGGGGACAGCCTGTCCTGGAGGCGACTTCAAGTCGCTCCAGGTCGCGCTGTGGTTCAGGCTCAAGTCATGTCCAAGTTGCCTCGCAGAGTCGCGCTCAAAGTTGTGTTGCCCCTGTGTTAACCCGGCTCTAAAGGTGCTATTGACATGAAATTTTCACCACATGTCGGTAAAAACCCGTGCAATGCATACATACAAAACCAAAACAAATAAGTTCAGGAATTAAGTTTAGTTATGTGTAATAATATGGAATGAACAGGAAAAAAAATTTGAACACGCTAACTGAAATGTATTTAATACTTCGTACAAAATCATTTGTTAGTAATGACAGCTTCAAGACACCTCCTGTATGGAAAAATAGGATTTTTTACTCACCGTAAAATCCTTTTCTCTGAGTTCATGGACCGACACAGCTTCTCTATTGACCAAGTGGGTATTATCCGTTAATTAGGAGTGACTAGGCAGAAAACTTGTAAAAAGTATTGCATCACACCTTCTACAGTACCGCCCAGGGGGCGGACCCTCTGGGTATATCGCCTCAGTCTGCGTCTCGCAGATCAGTTCGTCAAAAAGCAGTACAAACTTAAAAGGAGGGGTGGGTGCTGTGTCAGTCCATGAACTCAGAGAAAAGGATTTTACGGTGAGTAAAAAATCCTATTTACTCTTTCGTTTATGGACCGACACAGCTTCTCTATTGACAAAGTGGGACGTCCCAAAGCAGTGTCAGAGAAAAAAAAACAAGGGGTGGTAACAGAATTAAAAACTTCACCCCAAACAGAGCTCCTCCAAGGAGGAGTTGCAACTCTAAACGGCCGCCTGCAATATCTTGCGGCCGAAGGAAGCATCCAAAGATGCACACACCTTAACTTGTAAAGTTTAGTGAAAGTGTGGACGGACGAGCAGGTCGCTGCCTTACACACCTGGTGAAAACAGACACTTGATGCTCTCAGAGCTCGGACAGCGTCCAAAATATACAACTTTTTTTCCTTAGGATTCGACAGGTGAGGACACAAGGATGGCAGTACAATGTCTTCCTTGATGGAAGGTCAAAAGACCTTAGGAAGAAGAAGGCTGCGGACGCAGCACCACCTATCCTTGTGGAAGATCAGATAAGGAGCCCTGCATGACAAGGCTGCCGGCTCAGAAAACTGTCTTACTGACGTAACACCAAGAGCCATCTATTGCCCTGGTTGAATGCGCCGGAATGGAGGCGCCTGACCCTTCATGGCGTAAGCCTGATCACAATCTGTCGGATCCACCTAGAATGGTGGCCGACAAGACCGCTGGGCCCTACTGGGGACCAGCCACTGAAAAATAAACAGTGAGCCTGGATTCTGGAACGGAGCAGTACCAGAGAAGCATTCTCTCAGAGTTTGGACCACGTACAAGTATGCAGCGTCGTCTCCTTAGGATTCGATGTATGAGGACACAAGGATGGCAGTACAATGTCTTCCTTGAGTATGAAAGTCGAACACGACTTCTTAGGAAGAAAAGAAGGCTGCGGACGCAGCACCACCTTATCCTTGTGGAAGATCAGATAGGGAGGCTTGCATGACAAGGCTGCCCGCTCAGAAACCCGTCTTAGCTGGCGTAACAGCCACCAAGAGGACTACTTTCTAAAAAAAAAATATAATGTCAACAAGGGAATCTCCCTGATGTTCTAAAACAGTGGTTTCTGAGACACTTAGAGGCCATGCCGTTGAAGCCATAGCCTGCAAGTAGGATGGCATATGGGACCCTGCACCAGCAGGTCCTCTCGTAGTGATAGACGCCAAAAGGACGTCTGCTACACAAGCCCCTCGGAGGTAGTGGAGGGAGGGCCGGAGGGGCCGCCTGCCGAACCCACTGTACAAATGTTCTCACTAGAGAGTGAGCCACTAGGGGTTGTTGAAAGGACAGCCAGGGCAGATATCTGCCCCCTAATTGTACTTAACAGCAGAATTGTTGGCCCGTTCCCTGCTGAGAACAGCAGGACTCTGGAACCAAATAAGTACGCGGATGACACCTCATTTCCTCACAAATGGATGTGTAGGTCTTCCAAGTGCAACGGTAAATCTTCCTAGGGGATGATTTCCGAGCACTCCTCATGGTAGATATCACTGAGTCTGACAGGTCCCGGTCTCTTAGCACCTGGCTCTCAGGCCATGCCCTCAAGCCAGTGACTGTAAAACAGGATGGCGTCTGGACCTTGCGACAACTGGTCCTTCCTTAGCGGTAGCTGCCAAAAGGCGCCTGCTAGCAGACGCACTAGATCAGCGTACCAAGGACGCCAAAGCCAATTCAGAGCAATTGGGCCCATTGTAATCCTCTCTGTTTCCAATCTGTAAAGCAGATGAGGAAGGAGTTTCCGAGGAGGAAGCCATAGATTAGTCGGTACTGACTCCACAGTGCCATCAACGCATCTGTCGTGTTTGTCCATGGGTCACTTGACCTGGCCACAACCTCAATACCTTCCGATTGAATTGAGAAGTCAGGAGATATACGACTGGCGTGTTTCCCCTCTGGTAAGGGAGCCCCTTAGAAGGTGAGCGACCTCCAATGCTGCAGCAGAGTTGCTTGCTCCTCCTTGATGATTGACATACGCCACAACTGTGGTGTTTCTCCAACTGGATTCTGACTGGACGCCCTTGTAGCCTCTGAGACCATGTGGAGAGGCAAAGCCAGATCCCCCGACTTTCAGGCCAATGATCTGCAATTGGATTCCTCCGGAGTCCAGCGACCCAGGTTGACTGAGCTCTTCAGACTCCTCTGCAACCGGAAGACAGGTGTCCACGGTGACCACTATCCAGTAAAAGGAAGGAACAACTTCCCAGACAGAATGCCGGTGAAGTCGACCACCAACTAGGGAAGCCCTGTTTAGGTGGCTCACCCGGATCTGATAATCCAGGGATGAAGGGCACTTGACCCTTCAGGACAGAGTTACCCTCTGTAACACTCGCGTGTGAAATAGTGCCTATGGTACCGCCTCGAAGAAGGCTACCCTAAGGCTTTGGACTCGTCTGCAAAGGTGGCATGACAACCCCTCCTTGGGATGTCAACTGCCGCACCGCAAACCGACGGGTCTGCAACTTTCCCCTAGGGGGAAAAAAACTTGCGCCTCTGAGGAGTCCAGAATCAACCATAGATATACTAGGAGTTGGGACGGTACCAATACTGACTTCTGAGTGTTCAGCACCCAGCCAAGTATCGGAGGGTCTGACAGGTTATAGACCCGCTCACTTCTAAATTTAAGTTTGAAGTGACTTTCAGAAGAAGATCGTCCAAGTTGCCCATGATAGCGATGCCACACTGTCTTAGTAGGGCCAGAATCGTGGCAAGCACCTTGGTGAACACCCTTGGTGCTGATGCCAGGCCAAAGGGGAGAGCCACCATTGGTAGTGGTCTTCCCCGGCCGCCAACGCAGACATCTCTGATGCCTGCTGCATCTGGAGACATGCAGCATGCGTCCTTGATGATCAAGGATGCCAGAAAATCCCCTGGATGGAGGGCAGCGACAACAGAGCGAGCCAACTCCTTTCCAAAATCTTTGTACTCTTACAAAGCAGTTGAGGGTCCAGATAGCCAAGATAGGATGAACCCTCTCCAGTACTACGAACAGATTTGAGTAGAACCCCTAAACCTGATCATGTACTAAGACAGGAAGGTTTACACTGCGTATCAGCAGGTTTTGTACCGCCCCATGTAGGGCTTCCCGACAAGTCGGCAGAAGTTGGCGGTTAAGAGGGAAATATCTGTTCGGTAGGCAAGCCAGGTTGGGCTTGCAAACCCAGGGACGCTTCTGTCCCTCAGCAGGCACTTTATCGGCCTGGGGTTGTTTACTTGCCGCAATAGGCGGACGAAGGGACCGCTTGTATGTGGTGAAGGAGGGCCCTAGCCTATGGCGTGGCTCCTTACCCTTATTTGGATTGCCGAAGCAATGTGCTCTTACCTCCTGTGGCATCTTAAATGATGTCATCCAGCGAGGTCCCAAAAGTCTGTCGCCCTAAAAGGGCAGATCCAACAGGGCCTTCTTGGAAGCTTGGTCCGCAGACCAGCACCTTAGTCAGATAAGGTGGCGTAGCGCCACCGCATGAACTGAGACTCAAGACAGCAAGGGGATAGTATACATGTCTGACTTGCAGACAGACTCAAGGCCCTGTACCAACTGGTCGGCCAGAGCTACCTCGTACGGAGGAGCCTCCTATGCTTTTAACCCTTGGAGTAGGTACCTTGCCTACTCAGTAAGTGTCTGAATCATCAGACAAACCCAAGCCAATGCTGGACGTACCTCTGAGCCCCCCACTGTGTATAGGTAGCGAGTGACCCTGAAGACAGGAGCCCCCTCCACTGGAATCGTGGTAACTTGTTAAGTCTGGACACAGGGGGGTCCACTATCGGGGGAGAGGTTTATCTTTTCAGGAACTCTCCTCAAGGGGTACCGGATCGCCCAAAAAAATAAAGAAATTTTTTAGGGCTGAAAAAGGAAAAAACCTCAGTGGGATTTCCCACTCCTTGTACAAGAGCTTATTAATATAAAAGACACACAAGGAACACCTTAGCGGTGCGGGCTGGCTTTAGGGAACCCAAAAAGGGGACCGGTGTCTCTGCTGCTTCTGTAGCATTCTCTATTCTTAGCGTACTCCGCACTGCAGTAATAGGTCACATACCAAAGCCTTTTTGTGTGCTGACCTGGACTCTGTTGCATCATAATCTGGGTCATGAGCCATAGCTGGACCTGGTTCTGCATCACAATTATCCCCAGAAGATTGCAGGGGATGGGGGCGTTTACTACCCCCTGTATTCCGGTGTGCTGCTTCCACCCTGGCAGCAAAAGCCTCTAGGATTGCCGACATAGCGCCCATAGACACATCAGGGGCACCAGCTGCTAAATCTGGTGTTTCAGGGGAAAAAACATCTGGCTCAGACGCCATGCTGACCAGGCGCTGACACCCACCGGGCTCCAGGCAAGATATCAATAGGCCACCCTCCTAGCTGATCAGAGATGCTGGGTCACCCAGAGAACTCACCACCCTTGGATCGGTACCGCTATGCTGCCGTGTGCTGCGCCTGTGATGCTATCCCACCACTGCTGTGTCAGTCATAGTTTATCAGCGTTTTCTGTGTAAATTTTTGCGCTAGTGTAATGCAACCTAGAGGCCGGAGACTATCGCAAAATGGCCGCCAAGTGACTGTATGGAAACATGTGGGCTCCAAGAAAATGACGGCCGAGCCGAATATAGAGGCAAAAGCGGCTGCGGACCCCAAAAAGATGGCCACCGAGCGACGGTTAACACATACAGCGTGAATCCTAGGAAACATGGCCGCCGAACAGTCGATAGAGGCCAAGCAGGTGCGGACCACAAGAAAATGGCTGCCAAGCGGCGATATATACATATAGGCGCAAAACTACAAGAAAATGGCCGCCGGGCAGTCACTAGAGGCCGAAACAGGAATAGACCACCGCAAAATGGCCGCCAACAGCATGGAGGGGGAAGAAGCACACACACAGGTAAGCAGAAAAGACATCTTTTAAATGACAGTTACAGCCAGCCCCGCACCAGATGGAACCCCTTAGGTGCCCCTTAGCACCCAGCAACCTTAGCTCAGAGCCCAGGGAGGAGGGAAGGCAGAGAGAGTAGACAGAAAGGGGCCACAACCAATTACTTGATCTCTCCAGGAATGTCCAGCCAAGTCACCCTGCCGAAGCGGGGGAGCTACTTACCTATCCTGCATGTCTCATGCTGGAAGACATTCCAAAACAGATCATCATCCGTGCACGGAAGGTGACTGTCAGCCAGGCATGCTGTGATTGGAGCCTAGGGAACAATCCTATGTATGCCCTGTAGCGCAACACTCACCAGACAGGCTGCTGCACCTCGGCCATAAGGTCAGCCGAAGCTGAGCGGTCCGATGCAAAGCTTGTAGCGTAAGCTCACCGGACAGGCTACTGCGACTCGGCCGTAAGGTCAGCCGAAGCTGATCGGTCCGATGCAGGCCCTGGAGTGTAAGCTCACCGGCCACCTGTAGAGCGACGGGTATGTCGTGGAAAACCCAGCGCGTAGCTAGGGTCGGCACACACTCAATGGCCGAAACTGGGGGGACTACAAGGATCGAGGATCCAGCCTGTCACCCAGTCGGCAATTGATCGAAGATCGCAGGAAACAAACAAAAAAAACAAAATGTAGAAAAAAAAATTTCTTCCCCTGGACCAACATGGGCCCGAAGGGAGCCACGTCCTACTCCTTGCTAGACAGAAAAAAAACTGATCTGCGAAATGCAGACTGAGGGGATATACCCAGAGGGTCCGCCCCCTGAGCGGTACTGTAGAAAGTGTGATGCACTTTTTACAAGTTTTCTGCCTAGTCACTCCTAATTAATGGATGATACCCACTTTGTCAATAGAGAAGCTGTGTCGGTCCATGAACGAAAGAGTAAACTAGTTGCATGCATTGCTCAGGTGTGTTTTTTTGGCCCATGCTTCCACACAGTCTGTAAATCTTGAAGGTTCAGTGGGCCTCTTCTGTGAACTCTGATAATTAGTTTTTTCCATAGATTTTATATTGGATTCAAGTCTGATTGGCTGAGCCATTTTAGCAGCTTGATCTATTTTCTTGGAAACCAGTTGAGAGTTTCCTTGGCTTTGTGTATGGGATCATTGTCTTTCTGAAATGTCCACTGTTGTTTCATCTTCATTATCCTGGTGAGTGGCAGCAGATTTTTATCAAGAATGTCTTGGTACATTCTGTCCATTCATCCTTCCTTCAATTACATGAAGTTTGCCAGTACAGTACTGAAAAACACACCCTGATGTTCCCACCTCCAAAATTCACTGTTGGTACAGTGTTTTTGGGGTGATGTGCAGTGCCATTTGATCCCCAAACATTGTGTGTAAAAAGTTGAATATTGGTCTCATCTGACCAGACTATATTCTCACTGTATTTCACAGGTTTGTCTAAATGTTGTGCAGGAAACTTTAAACAAGCTTCAACATGATTTTTCTTTAGCAACAGAGTCTTGCGTGGTGAGCCTGCATACAGGCCATGGTGGTTGAGTGCATTACCTATTGTTTTCTTTGAAACAGTTGTAACTGTCAATTCCCAGTCTTTCCTAAGCTCTCCACAAGTGGTCCTTGGCTTTTGGACAACTCTTCTCACAAAATTTCTGACAGGAGTGAAAAGAATGGTCAGGAGTACCTGGTTGTGGCCGGTTTATGGTGAAATTATGTTCTTTCCACTTCTGGATTATGGCTCCAACAGTGCTCGCTGGAACATTCAGAAGTTCGGAAATCCTTCTGTAACCAATGCCATCAGTATGTTTTTCAACAATTAGGTTGCAAAGGTCTTGAGAGCGCTCTTTGCTTTTACCCATCATGAGATGTTTCTTCTGTGACACCTTGGTAATGAGACACCTTTTTATAGGCCATCAGTTGAGACTGAACCAGCTAATATTTATTTGCACTGACAAGGGGCAGGATTGCTTTCTAATCACTGATAGATTTCAGCGGGTGTTTTGGCTTTCCATGCCTTTTTGCACCTCCCTTTCTTCGCGTTCAATACTTTTTCCCCATGGCATTCCATCTTATTACACATAAACTTAATTTCTGAACACATTTCTTTGTATGTATGGATTGCATGGGTTGTTACCGACATGTGGTGAACATTTCATGTCAATAGCACCTTTAGAAATATATTTACCTATAAAAATGGCGACATGTTCAATACTTATGTTGACCACTGTAAATAAGCAGGTCTAAATGCGCTACAAGCAAAATAGAATACTTAGTTCTATTTCTCCAAAAGTTCACAGTTAGGCCCCTTTCACACGGAGGTCCGTTCAGGTCCGCCTGTCAGTTTTTTAGGCGGACCTGAAACGGATCCTCCATGTACCCCTATGGAGGCACGGATGTCAGCAGAGACATGTCCGCTGACATCCGCTCCGCTCCGCCAAAGTGTGACGGAGGAAAACCCTATTTTTCCTTCCGTCGGCGGAGCGGATCGGATGACAACGGACTCTACGGTCCGTCATCATCCGATTCCCCATAGGGGAGAGCGGCGCTCTGACAGGGCGGTCCCTGCACAGTGTGCGGGGACCGCCCAGTCATCCGTCGGCTCAGCGGGGATCAACGGAGCGATCCCCGCTGAGCAAGCGGAGCTTCACGGGGCGGATCTGCACGGATCCGCCCCGTGTGAAAGAGCCCTAAGGCTACTTTCACACTGGGGCGGGGGGGGGTGTAAGCGGTAAAGCAGCGCTTTTCGGCCGCTAGTGGGGCACTTTTAACCCCCGCTAGCAGCCGAATATAGGGTTAAAAGCGCCCGCAAAGCGCAGCTTCTCGACGCGCTTTGCAGGCGCTTCGGCAGTGGTCCCCATTGATTTCAATGGCAGGAGCGGTGTATACACCACTCCGCCACCACCCGAAAGATACTGCTTGCAGGATTTTTTCTAACGTCCTGCAAGCACACCACCCCAGTGTGAAAGCACTCCGGCTCTCACACTGGGGCTGCAGGGATGGCGCTTTACAGGCGCTATTTTTAGCTCAAAAGTACCTGAAAAAGCCACAGTGCGAAAGGGGACTAATAATGAGAGAATGGACACAAGCAAGCGCTGTAGTTCATCTTATGTGTTCAGAAGATGTAGGAAACAAAGACCAGAAATGCCATCATTGCATACCTAATGCATTTGCAGGTCCATGGCAGGGCTCCATAGAGTCGGATAAACTTCTCCACTCTCTCCAGAAGCAATGGTCCAGACTGAGCATTATGAAGGCTTCCAAACACCCAATACAATACAACTGCACAACATCAACAATTTGAGCCTAGATTCACACTGATGCGGTGCGGGAAAATGCATGTGATTCAGACAGAAATGGCACTGCATTCCTGTTCAAATCCGATGCGATTCTTTGCAGTGAGATTTGTGCCCTTTCATTCTGTATGGCTCCAATCCCTCCGCACCCGCACCTAAAAGGTGTATGCACCTAGGCTAAATAACCAATTCATCCTCCTACAGCTAATGTTTTTTTAAAGATTTGGCATGTTGTTTATGATCACCAGAAGTGATATACTGTCTGGCACACTAGTTTGAACATTTGACATTTCTTTATTTTGTGCACAAGATAATATTGGAATTTGTATTTTGCAAATTGATATTGATCCAAGCACCTTATTTTCAAATAATGTTTGTATTTTTTTTTCTTTGTAAGTGGTGTGATAACACAATAGCACAGTTCACATTATAGATATTTTCTTTTTTTCTCATCTCATTGGTAGACAGCTGTCTGTATATTAACCTGAAACTTCCTGGGATTTATGATATGCGTATCCCAGGAAATAGCAGACAGCTGTATGTCATTCTCACCTAGGTGAGAAATATGTTAAGAGAGGGCCAGGTACTTGAAAAAGGTGACCTAAAGAGTAAGTCCACTCTTGTTGAAAAAAAACATTCTGCAATGGGGATGCTCAAAATCTGACTTTTATCTTAATGCAGACTTCTGGAAAAATCTGTAAGCCAATAAGATAAGCAGGAAATTACATATGTGGGGCATTCTGTACAAATCTGTGTACAAAACTCCTCCAGGTCCAGGTAGCCATATTGCATTGCATTTTACAGAAAATTACAGCGCTGCAGAATGAAAAGGAAAGGTAATTTTTTTATAATGTTTAATTACAATATGACTTTTGTCACCATTGTATACACAATTTTATTTTTAATTTGCCATTTTCTTCCCACTAAAATGGAGATATGCTTTAACAAAAAAAAAAAAAAGTGATTCTGTCACAGGAGGGAGTAAAAAAAGTAATGTAAGTGAATGTGAACAATAAGGGTGAAGGTCCGCTTTGCACTGCCTATCATAAATGCACTGTGGCACTGCCATTTTCCCATAGAAACAACCAGCCTGACACACAGATGACAAGCCCCAGGTCTTTACCTGCATTTAATTAGGCTCCTCGAAGGCAGAGAGAGGCTCACCGCACCACAGGCCCGTACCCTCCTGTATGAGGAGATTGATCGGTGTTAGTTTTCGGGCCTGCCTGCGGCTGAAAGTTGAATCCTCCCGAGGATGATTCTCACCTCTAGCTTGAATAGATGCAAGTCCTTATTTTCCCCAGTAATGTAACTGTCTACACCATGGATATGCAATTAGCGGACCTCCAGCTGTTGCAAAACTACAAGTCCCATCATGCCTCTGCCTCTGGGTGTCATGCTTGCTGCTGTCAGAGTCTCGCTATGCCTCATGGGACTTGTAGTTTGGCAACAGCTGGAGGTCCGCTAATTGCATATCCCTGGTCTACACCAACTGAAAGTCCAACTTCTATATTTATTTCACATGGATAATAAACAGTCTCTTTAACAGCAGACAGGTTGGAACAAGACACAGGACAGCTTAGGTGGGAGGACGTCCAGGTACAAACTCAAATGATTTCTTCAGACTGTTTAGGTTTCACAACAGTTTTGGCGCACGATCTCTGCCACAGACCGTGAGGTTGGTCTCTGCCACAGACCTGGTGAATAAAAGTCAGTGCCACTGACTTGGAGAACAGGTCACTGCCACTGACCTGGTGAATAGGGCCTTGCCCTATGAAGTCACTGCCACTGACTTGAAGCGAGTAGGGTCACTGCCACTGACCTGGTGAACTTCCTTCTTGAAGTATTTGGCCCATGTCAAGGAGAAAACCATCCCTCCGGAGAGTTACCAGAGGCCCTCACTGTCACCACGACTCTGCGCTGGGTCTTCGGAAAGGGTTACATCCCTGGCCTCCTCATCTCAGATACGGGTCCCCTCGCAAGGCGGCACCCTGGGAGCTCTCGATCCCTAGCGGACCCCAGCCGAAGGTTGCTGGGCCCCGGGCCTTCAAAATAGTACCTCACCCCAGACTGAAGGTGTCTGGGATGGAACAGGAATTCCACCTCCGGGCCTAGGGCACCCAGAGACGACCCTCCTCGCGCCCAGGCCAAAGGCGCCTGGGCATGGACGAACGACCGACCACGACAATGGTAGAAGGCCGCCCCTTTTTATACCCTCTCCCGACAGGCACAGCAGGTTCCTCGCCCCGCCGCAATACTGCCGAGAGAGGACAAAAATAGCACAGCCTTGTGTCAGTGGTTCAACCCTAGCCTACGGCAACAGTGTCACCTGTAGGCCACAGGGAATTGCACACCAACACCATCTCCCATGAACAGAAATGGTCCATTAACCCTAACAATCAGTGTGTCTGAGCCCAATTACCACTCAGACACTTCCCCTAAATTGAACACCCCACTACACATGCATAATTGCAATCTTTCTCCCAGCATCTCTATGTGTCATCCACCATTGCTATGAAAAAAATAGGATTTTTTGACTTGCCAGTCTGGTAAAATAGTATGGGCCACAAGCTGTTTAATCATTACAACTGGGTTACATGCAGCTAACTTCAGATGACTCCCACTCCGAGCTAGCCTCAGTTTTGTAGCAAACAAAGAGGGGAGGGACTTGTTTTCTGTACTGTATTTCAACAAAGAGATTTTACTTTGAAGTTAAAAATCATATTTTCTTAGTCATTCTGCATATTATATATATACACACACACACTATATACTTTATATATACTGTATGTATGTGCATAAATTGATGGTGCTATATAAATACATTTTTTAAATAAATAAAATATATAAAAACAGAAAATCGAATGTGCTTGGTGTACTGCAAAATTGCAGCACTACGTTTATCCAGACACAGGGATATTAACTATAAAACCAGAACTGTGTGCAAAACCATGTGAAAAGCAGTCTGAATGAGCTGGGGCCCCTGCAGACTGTCAGGCAGAGACTGGGCGTATGCTGGAGACCAGAGATTCATAGGACTGCCAGTGCTACTGCAACAGGGCAACGTCAGTACAGACCAGGCTTCGCTTCAGGGACTGGGAGAAGTTCCCATGGCCTTTGCAGCCTCCTCACACTCATGGAGTGAATTTGTATTGTTTTCATATAGCCAAGGGGTGTTTCAGTCTGGTGTCAGTTTGGACTACTTGTCTTCTAAAGAGGCCTACAACTTACTGGCTTACAGGAACCAAGTCTACCAATCAGGTAATCCCCTCCCTTGTCCTGCTACTTCCATATGCAAGCATCACAGCCTGGTAATCTGGGAAAGAAGAGATACCAACTATATGGCTTTGCAAATCTTTATGGTAAGCAGCCAGGATGTCAACAAGGATATTTTGGCTACCTAATGCAGTCTTATTTTTTACAGATTCTGCAGAGATGCTTAAAGGACATGCAAGGTCTGCGTCAGGGTGAAATGGACACACAGTATGGACAACGGATGTTTTCAGATAGCCAACAGAGTTCAGGGTCTAATTCTCAATTAAGCCAGTTGTCACACAATAACAAGCAGGGCCCTCAACCCTTGGCAGCAGCAAACATCATGATAGTCTCGGAATTCTCAGCAGCAATTAGGCTTCCAGGTTGAAGGCCAATATCTGACTTCTTGGTCAGAGTGTCCTTCCGGTCAGTCCGTGCAGCCCAATATCACCATAAAATAGCAATTTCGATTTAGTACTCCTTATAGTCAGCAACAGCAACTGGGCTCTCTCACACAGCAGCAAAAATGCCCCCTCGGCTTATACTCGAGTCACCTTTTTGCGCCTGATCTCCCGGACTTTGGGGAGCCGGTACCGGCCGGCCGTAGGTCCACACATGTAGCCCCACTCTTCCTCTATAAGTGTGCAAAGTTTCCTGTCCGGGGGACCTACGGCCGGGGAGTACCGATTTTTCAAAACCGGGCACCCCTTCCATAGACTCCCATGTTAAATGGTAATTTCTCTGGTGACTTTGGGGACCCGGTACCGGCCGGTCGTAGGTCCTCTGGACCCTAAACTTGGCACACATGTAGCTCCACTCTTCATCTACAGGTTTGCAAAGTTTTTTGTCCGGGGGACCTACGGCCGGGGAGCACTGATTTTTCAAATCCGGGCACCCCTTCCATAGACTCCCATGTTAAACGTCAGTCTAGTCATGGACACAGTGAGGCATGGGCACAGTGAGGCAAAGTGAGGCACACCCTAGGCTTATACTCGAGTCAATACGTTTTCCCAGTTTTTGTGGTAAAATTAGGTGCCTCGGCTTATATTCGGGTCGAGTATATACGGTATATAAAAAAAAAAAATATTTAGAAAAGTTATGGATAAAAAATGATGATTGCTAAAACATACATTAACAAAAACGCAAACATAATTTTTCTAAATAAAAACATTTTTTATATACTCTAGTGTTTTTGGCAATTCAAAGTCCCCCTAGGGCAGTGATGGCGAACCTTGGCACCCCAGATGTTTTGGAACTACATTTCATATGATGCTCATCTACACTGCAGAGTGCATGAGCATCATGGGAAATGTAGTTCCAAAACATCTGGGGTGCCAAGGTTCGCCATCACTGCCGTAGGGGATATTCCAATTTTTCTGTGCATACAGGGATGTGGCAAACTCACTATTTGTTCTGTCATAGTTAAAACATTTGTACATCATTTTAACAGTATGTACAGCAACAGCAGCTGGGTTCCCCCACCAGTCAGCTATCATATTTTCAGCATGATCCACAGTACTCAACTTTGAGGAAAGCATCATCCTCTACAGAATTAGCTGCACAGCAGGGGAGTACCTATTTGAAGCAATGCTCCCATCTGCCACAGCAGAGGACAGAGTTACGGTGGGGGGGGGGGGATTTAAACCAAATATTCCCTCCATTATCATGGTGAATGTGAGATCTTTGGTGAACAAGGTAGATAAGCTAATGGTCAGAGTCAACGTGAGTTTAGTGAGTGTAGCACTATGTTTTTCAGAAACATGGCTGCACAAAGATATTCCCGATCATAATGTTAACTTAAGTGGGTTTCCAGATTGTTAGAGCGGACAGGGACTGCACAAGGAGTGGTAAAAGGTAGGGAGGGGAGCTTGTTATTTTTGTAAACAATAGATGGTGCAACTCTGGTCACATAACTATTAGGGAAAGTGTTTGCTGCCCAGATATAGAATTATTGGTTATAGGGCTTCAGCCTTATTGCTTGCCTAGGGAGATCACACATGTTATTGTTGTAGAGGTGTATATTCCACCTTCTGCCAACCCGACGTTGGCAAGAGATGCCATCCATGTTATTTTTGCAAAACTTCAAACCAAGCATTCCAATGCCCTTATCATAATGTCAGGTGATTTTAATCATGTCACCACGGAGAAAACCTTGACAAACTTCACACAGTTTGTGAGCTGCCCATCTAGAAAGAAGAGAACAGGACCCTGGATCTGCTGTATGCCAATATGGAGAATGCATATAGCTCTTCTCCTCGTTCACCTTTTGGCAGATCAGATCAGATCATAATTTGGTCTACCTCAGTTCTTGTTATGTGCCTATGGTTAAGAGACAACCTGTGACCACCAGATCATTGAAGAAATGGTCTGAGGAGTCCTTTGAGTTATTGTGGGGCTGTTTTGAGGCAACAGATTGGAATGCACTCTGTGAGCCACATGTAGTAGATTCAAATAATAAACAGTGGGTAACTAGGAATGTGAAGGATATTCTTAACTCCAAGAAGATGACTTTTAGAGTGGGTAATAGGGAGAAGTTAAAAATGATTCAGAGGGACCTGAGGATAAAGATTAGAGAGGCTAAAGATAAATATAGGAGAAAGCTGGAGTGGAAACTCCAGCAAAACAAAGTGAGAGAGGTCTGGAGTGGCATGAGAACCATTCTTAAGCAGGTTGGTGAAGGGACTAAAGGTGATGTAGAGAGGGCAAATGAACTGAACCATTTTTTTAAAAAAAAGGTTTTATTTGGAGGCCCCTCCCTCAGATTCAACACAAAGTTGTAGGAGAGTAGAGTTGTGGAAAGTACTTTCCTCTCCTCATACTAAATGTCCTTGCTCCTTTAATGTGGGTTCTGATTCACCCCTATTGGATACTTTTACTGGTTGTTCTTCTTTATGGGAAAGTGCATCAATATCTTTTACAGCTGATCAGGTGAGTAGACAGTTGAGGAGACTTAAAGTGGAGTTCCACCCTGAAAAAAATGTTTTACCCAAAAATGCTAAAAAAAAATATATAAAAAATAAATAAAAAATTACTTACCAGAAACAGTGGTTGCTATGCGGAAGTCCCTAATCTGCCTCTTCATCATCCGCGGCTGGTCAGCTTCCTCCGTCCTACTCGCAGTGTCTTCTGGTGAATGGGGCGTGCTGCCTTCTGGGATCTGTGTGTATCCCAGAGAGCAGCCGGCCCATTCACAAAGCGCCGCGCGGATCATGCATGTGCAGTAGGAAACTGGCAGTGAAGCCGCACGGCTTCACTGCCTGTTTCCCTTACTGAGCTGCCAGGATTGAGGGATCGGCCTCGGGGGGGCTGACATCGCGGGTGAGTAGGACAGGTAAGTGTCCTTATTAAAAGTCAGCAGCTACAGTGTTTGTAGCTTCTGACTTTAAAAAAAAAAAAATCGCGGGTGGAATCCCCCTTTAAGGCAGTAAAATCAGCCGGCCCTGATGGAGTTAGCATCAGGGTACTTAAGGCATGTGCAGACCAGCTGGGGAGTGTTCAACGGGTCTTTAACTTGAACCTGAGTCTTACGAAAAAGTTCCTGTGTTGTGGAAGACGTCCTGTCTTGTCCCTGTTACAAAGATACCATGTCCTTGTGGCTTGAAGTATTATAGACCAGTGGCTTTGACCTTCCACATCATGAAGACCATGGAGAGACTTGTTTTATATCAGTTACGACCATTGGTTCATAAATGTTTATACCCTTTGCTGTTTGCATACCAGCAAAGACTGGGGGTTGAGGATGCTATCATTTTCATGGTAAATTGCATGTACGCACACCTGGATAAGTCAGAAAGCACTGTGACTTGACTTCTCCAGTGCTTTCGATACTATCAGTCCAGATCTTTTGGGCGCAAAGCTAGCAGCAATACAGGTTGATGTTTCTCTTGTGTCATGGATTGTAGACTACCTGACAGGAAGACCACAGTATGTGCGTTTGCAAGACTATGTGTCAGATAGGGTGATCAGCAATATTGGGGTTCCACAGGGTACAGTTCTCTCTCCCTTTATTTTTATTGTCTACACCACTGATTTCTGATGACTTTGCGGTAGTGGAATGTTTTAGGGATGGGGAAGAGACTGAGTATAGGACTGTGGTGGAGAACTTTGTTACATGGTGTGAGGTTAATCATCTGTATCTAAATGTGACAAAGGAGCTGGTTGTGGATTTCAGAAGGTGGAAGCCACCAGTGACCCCAATCTCTATCCAAGGATTGGATGTGGAGGTAGTAGAAAGTTACAAGTATCTGGGGTGCACATGGACAATAAGTTGGACAGGAGCAAGAACACTGAGGTGCTCTATAGGAAGGGCCAGTACTTTTTAAGGACACTGAGGTCCTTTAACACCTGTCGGACGATGCTGAAGATGTTTTTATGAGTCTGTGGTGGCCAGCGCTCTTGTGTATGCAGTTGCATACAGGAGACACCAACAGACTCAACAAACTGATTTGCAAGGCCAGTGATGTGGTTGGATTGGAACTGGATTGGAATTGTAGTCTTTTACAAGAGTGTTGGAGTGGAGAATGTTGTTCAAGTTACGTTCTATCTTGGACAACTCCTCCCACCTACTCCACAATACGCTGGTCAGTCTGCGAAATACCATCAGTGACAGATTGTTACACCCACAATGCACCACAGAGAGACACAGGGAATAATTTTTGCCTATGGCGATTAAGATGCATAATTATTTTCTGTGAGGGCTGGAGGAGTAGATTTAATTCTGGTTGTTTATAATCAGAATTACGTGTTGTTTTTATAGTATGTTGGTATTGTGTTGGTTATTATCTGGGGTTATGTTAGAGAAAGTGGTGTATTATTTGTATTTGTTAGTTTGCCTGTTATTTTAATTTGTGTTATTTATTCTATGTTGTATTTTAATTGTATGGATGTTTTATTTGTAGTGTAGTTTTAGTTTTATTTGGTGTTAATGGTTGTTATTGGTAATTTTAATGTGTTTTTGCATCTTGTTCAGTCTATTGTTGTGATCTTGTGTTGTTGTTAAGTGTGTCTGTGTCGTAACAATTTCCCAATTTCCTTTTGGGATTAATAACGTATTCTGTATTTTGTAATATACCTGTTCACAAAATGTATTTTTGCTGTGTTTAGATCAATAAAAATAATAAATAACACAATCAAAAGTTAACTCATTCAGTTGCTCATAAACCTTGTGTAAAAAGCCTGTACCACAAAGCCGCCTCTTGTGTAACCCTATAGGAACTGACACAAAAAAATAGACCAAAGATGGTACTTAAAGTGGAGTTCCACCCTGAAAAAAAAGATTACAGGAAAATGCTGCAAAAGAATGTAAAAAAAAATATAGAAAAAAATATATATATTTTTACCCATCCGAAATACCTGTTGCTATGCGGATGTTCCTAATCTGCCTCTTCCTAGTCTTCTTCCACATCCTCCTTCTGGTGAATGGGGGCATGCTGCCTTCTGGGAACCGTGTGTATCCCAGAGAGCAGCCGCCCATTCACAAAGCGGCGCGAGCCTCGCGCATGCGCAGTAGGAAACGGGCAGTGACGCCGCAAGATTCACTGCCTGTTTCCCTTACTGAGGATGGCGGCGCCGGGACCTGCAGTGATCCGGCTCGGCATCGGGGGGGGGGGCCATCATGGCGGGCGCCTAGGACAGGTAAGTCGGCAGCTACAGTGTTTGTAGCTGCTGACTTTTAGAGAAAAAAAAAATTGCGGGTGGAATCCCGCTTTAACACCGACAATTATAGCAAAAATAAAAGGGAAACACCTCACCAAAACGCTGGAGAGGTTGCAACAAAACTGGAACTTTAAATCACATCCTTTGGGGACTGTCGCTACCTACACACATACTAGGATAAGTTACTCAGGTAAATCACACATAATATATGGATCATTATGGTATGGTATCACCTCCACAGGTGACCTAAGGAAGGACTTGTCTAAGAAACTTACCATTATTTGTTTATTTTATTCCATCTTCAGTTCTTACTTTGTATGTTAACTGACATCTTTTAATGCTAAATGTTTGCTACAGCAGATACATCCTTGTTATGTCAGTGCATAATTTGTTCTAAAACCCAATAAAAACCTATTGAACGGAAAAAATAATACCTGTACCTAGTGTCCACAAATAGCCCAAAGGGCTGTTAATGTGTGGTATAAAACCTGCGGGCTAAAATCAAACATTCTGTGCTCACAACTTTCCAGCCTACCAAAAGTGCCAGCTTCTTACTAAAATAAAATCATCTGTTTTTGTTTAATTTAATATTGAATATTTTTGAAATGCTGGATACAGCGGTGGAAACAAATAATATTTAAACAATTTTGATTATTCTTGTATTATGTGGTGGTTAGAGGTTTTCCCAGAATATTATTGTATTTTTGAAATGTATTTTTGTATGATTGATATATAAATGTCCTAGAGTTTTCTAGAAAAGTTCCCCAACTTACACAAGATGAAATAGGATTCCCTTGCCTTCAGAAGGGTAGGGATGATTGAATCCAAAGGGCTCCTGTCTCAGGACCATGACTTCAACAGCCATGCTCTTAAAGCCAGCAACTGAAAAGGAGGATGATCTTAAAGGGGTCACACAGCGTGTGACAAAGCCTGAGCATGTCAGATTACCAAGTCCGCCTGGGCCAATTTTGGTGCAATGAGAATCACCACAATGCCATCCATTTTGTACCTGTGAAGCAAAGACAGAATCTAGATGGGCAGAAAACCATACATCAGCATGAACTGATCCTATTGTGTCAACAGAGCTTCCATTGCAAAGGCACAAGAGTCTCTGGACCTGTGACAAACCTGTCTTGTTTGTTGTTGAATCAACAGATCGATGTATGGCATCCCCACTTGTGGAAAGGGCCTTGAAGCATCTCCGGATGACTGAGAAGTTCTGCCTGCAAATGCCAGGGATGTGAATAGTGGACAGGAGGAAAAAGTCCTGCCCAAGTCTAGATTATGTCTACTTACCTTTGAGCAATGTCACTTCTGGGCCCTCCACAGTTGTGGCATTATCCAAATGGATTCTCATCAGATGTCTTCACAATGGAAGAGTCTAGTGTTGAAGTGATAGCAAAATCAATCTAGAATTTTGATGTGAAGGCTAGCTTCCGCTGACAAGCAAGTCCCCTACACTGAGAGGGCATTTAGGACTGCTATTCAACCCAACAAATTTGGTATCCGTTGCCATACGAATTCTAAAGAGGCTACAAAATGCCCCGAAAGAAGAGAGGCTATGACTG
This sequence comes from Rana muscosa, assembly GCA_029206835.1. NCBI lineage: Eukaryota > Metazoa > Chordata > Amphibia > Anura > Ranidae > Rana > Rana muscosa. Next base: position 382,199,214 of record CM055117.1, read on the forward strand.
ACCTAGCAATTTCCATGCAAAACTTCTGCACTTGTAGGAACGAGTCGGTGTCTTTGGATCTGGAATGGGACAGATTCCTCCGTTTGGTTACTGTTAAAAAAAGTACAAGTAGAAACCATTCATCTGCTGTTACGGGGTAGTGACCATTTGAGAGACGAGCTGCTTGACAGCAGCAAACAGATCTGTCCGCCGTGATAGGGAAAGAGACAAGTTTGACAGCATGAAGCCGGGAGGAGAGTGCAAAACTCCAATTTGTAGCTCAATGAGTTTCATGACAATTATACTTAGCATAGTGCAATGTTGCTCACACAGGGGCAGGGCCACACAAAAACAGGCCCCAGTGTAAAAACAACAAAACTATCTAAACAAATTAACCCCAGAGAGGAAAAGTATTAAGGTTTAAGTACCAGATCATTGCAACCCTGAACAACATATTCAAGAAATACCTTAATCTTTAATGCACATCATCTGGCAAAATGGCAGCCGTGGAGGCATCATCTAACCAACAAGACCAGATCTTCTGGAGTTTATGGGGGCACCCTCTTTTAGTAAAAGTAGCTAGGTAGAGAGGCAATTTAGAATTATTCAAAAGGATCCAAAAGGACTTTGTGGGAGGAGAGACTTGTTTCCAGCACATAGCAATTGCTTTATGGGCATAAAATAACAGGAGGCAGACAAGGGTCCTCTTCAGTGGTGGCCTGTCCATAGGGGGCACCCCCCCCCCCCCCCTGTAGTCACCAGAATTTTTTTTTTTAAACGCCCCCTTTAACCACTTCAACACCAGGCTTTTTTTTACCACCTCAATACTGGGCCTATTCTGGCACTTCTCTCCTACATGTACAAATCATCATTATTTTGCTAGAAAATTACTCAGAACTCCCCAACATTATATATGTTTTTTTAGCAGACACCCTAGGGAATAAAATGACGGTCATTTCAACTTTTTTTTTCAGCACGGTATTTGCGCAATCATTTTTCAAATGCCTTTTTTTTGGAAAAATGTCATGCTTTAAAATTGTGCACACTCATGGAATGGCGGCAAACTTCGGTACTTAAAAATCTCCATAGCCGACGCTTTGAAAATTTTTACAGGTTACCAGGTTAGAGTTACAGAGGAGGTCTAGTGCTAGAATTGTTGCACGCGCTCTAACGTACGCGGCGATACCTCACATATGTGGTTTGAACGGCGTTTAAATATGTGGGCGGGACTTACGTGTGAGTTCGCTTCTGATCGCGAGCTACCGGGGACAGGGGCGTTTTAATTATTTTTTTTTTTTTTATTTTTTTTATTATTTTACTTAATTTTATTTTTACATTTATTTATTTTTGATCACTTTTATTTCTATCACAAGGAATATAAACATCCCTTGTAATAGGAATGGTGTTTGACAGGTCCTCTTTATGGAGAGATGTGGGGTCAATAAGACCCCACATCTTTCCTCCAGGCTAGAAAGCATGAGATTGTGAAAAAAAATTCACCGATCTCATGCTTACTAGCCGCAATGGCGGCTTTGTTTACTTCTAAAGGACCCGGGCGTGACGTCATCACATCGCGCCCGGGCCTACGACGGTCATAGAGATGACTGGTGACCATCTGGTCTCCAGTCATCTCTATGCTTCACCTCCGGCGCCGGACGATTCATTCTCCGGGCCCCCGATGGCACGGGAGAGACCGGAGAAGCACCAGATGGTGGCAGGAGGGGGGTGGATGTCCCCTCCCGCCGCCTATAAGAACGATCAAGCGGCGGAACTGCCGCTATGATTATTCTTATGGTGCGCAGAATCGCCGGCAGAAGACCAGGATATTTGAATGATGCCTCTAGCTGCAGGCATCATTCAGATATCCCCCTACAAAGCCCAGGATGTCATATGACGTCCACCCAGGATGGGAGATCCCATCTGTGGATGTCATATTACTATGGGCGGGTAGGGAAGTGGTTAATTAAAATAAAAATAAAAAAAATGTCCTTTAACCACTTAAGCCCCGGACCATTTGGTAGCTAAAGGACCAGAGGTGATTTCAGAATTTTGCACTGCACTGCTTTAACTGTAAATTGTGCGGACATGCAATGTTGTACCCAAACAAAATTTGCGTCCTTTTCTTCCCACAAATAAAGCTTTCTTTTAATGGTATTTGATTGCCTCTGCGATTTTTATTTTTTGCGATATAAACGGAAAAAGACCGAAAATTGAGAAAAAAAATGATATTTTCTACTTTTTGTTATAAGAAAAATCGAATAAACTCAATTTCTTTTTCGTACATCACGGGACACAGAGCGACTTAGTCATTACTAATGGGTTATATAGTTTACCTTCAGGTGTTGGCACTGGCCAATTCCAAACCGGAAGTACCCTCCCCTATATAAGCCCCTCCCACCCGGGAGCACCTCAGTTTTTTGCCAGTGTCTAAGGTGTTGGCCAAAGAGTAACATGTGTTTTCACTGGGCTTGCGTACAGGTTCTTTTGGGCCTTAGTAAGCTGTTCCGGATCCCACCAAAAAAGCTTCATAGCTAAACGGTCGGTACCCGGGCCTTGCAGCAGAAGAGCAAGGTTTTGCCTGTAATGCTTCTCTTAGGAGGGCTGGACCCTGGGATCCAGAGCTCTGGTCATACCCACGACCAAGACGCTGTCTGTGCAGGGTGCTATACAGGTCCAGGGGAGTGGAATCCTTGGGAACCCGGTCCCTGAAGGTTTAATTACAATGCCTGCCGTGATAGGTGAAGTTTGGACTTTTGTGGACCAAACAAAGTCCTGCGGCGGGGATCAGGTAAGTGGGGGCCCTCAGGAACTTGGTTCTATTGGGGGACCCCCAAGCCTAATTTGTCTTTCTGTCTGTTACCTAACGGTATTCCCGCTAAATATCTGTGTTTGCCTATAACTACTGAAAATGTAAAATTTTAATAGTAGTCAAGAAAAAAAAAAAAAAAAAACAGGGACCGCGGTACCTGTGTTAAACCACTAGAGGCCGCTGTAGTCCATTTTTCTTGTAAATGTGGATCTTTGGTTTTCTCAACTCAAAAAGATCCAGGCAGCTGGTAAGTTTCTCTGAGGGAATCCACTTCCTCTGCCCTGTTGCTGCGTTCATCCACCGCACAGGCCCTCCGGCAAAAAGGGCCCTGGCTCCTAGTCCTCTGTTGGTTTTCGAAAAGGGCGCCATTGGCGCACGGGGCGCGCGCGCGGGCGCGTGCACGCGCCTCCTATGAAAAAAAAGGGGCGGGGCGGGTGGATGACGCTCGATGCGCGCCGCGGCGCTTCTGCGCATGTGCGGGCGTCCCAGCATGGTTAAAAGACACAGTACAAGTGTCAGCTGCATGCAAACAGAGCTAGCAACAAACAGTGGCACACAGAGGCGGTTGATGCAGGCATCCCCATAGAAAGGCACTTTAGTGGACACCAGCTGGTATATAGCAGCACCTGTGTTAGACTATTACCAGCAAAAATTGGTGTATGACGACGGGAATACCTCAGCTTTGTGCTTAAAGGATATGTCGTCCAGACGCTCCGGAAATAGATCTTCCAGGAAGCCAAAGGGGTCTCCATCGGGCTCTGAGGATATTGGGCATGCTTGCACTGCACCAATCTCCCCTGAGAATGCAGAGGTCAGTAGCCGTAGAAATCCCGCAGGAATGCCTGGTGCTGCGGCTGTCCCCAGTCCACCTGCTCCTGTATATATAACAGAGGAGGTTTTATCCTCAACTCTGGGAGGATTGGAAGAGAGATTAACAGCATTGATCGCTGCTTCCCTGTCACAGGAAAAGCGCGTCCGATCTCCGTCTCCTCCTTCAGAGTGCCTGTTAGTGGAGGAACAGCCCCACACAGAGATCGACCTACCTGAAGGGGATCAGGATGAGGTTGATTCACTTATAGAGGAATCAACAGTGGAAGAACCTTTCTCAGCTTCTCAGGCTGAAAGATTATGGGTTCAGTCTCTGACTAACATGGTCCGATCAGCATTTAAAATGCCTCTGGCGGAACCACCATCCACTACGGTTTCCTCGCTGGGGTCGCTAAAAGCTCCCCAGGCGGTCTGTTCCTTCCCAATCCACCCTTTATTAGAAGGGCTTATTTACCAGGATTGGGAGCATCCTGATAAAATATTTGCTCCCCCCAAGAGATTTCCGGTGATCTATCCCATGGAGGATAAGTTCATAAGAAAATGGAGGGTCCCTATAGTGGACGCAGCCATCTCTTCTGTTAACAAATCACTGACATGTCCAGTAGATAATGTTCCAATGTTCAAAGACCCAATAGATAAAAAATTGGAGTCTTTACTAAAATCTGCTTTCTCTACAGCAAGTATGGTGACACAACCTGCGGTAGCAGCGATTGGAGTCTGCCAAGCAGTGAAAGATCAGTTGAAACAAGTCTTAAGGGACTTACCAGATCAGCAGGCTCATGCCCTAGCTGACCTGCCTAGAGCCTTGTGTTTTGCGGTGGACGCCATAAAGGATACAATCCAACAGGCCTCCCGCTTTACGCTGTCTGTAGTACATATGCGTAGGCTTCTGTGGCTCAAAAACTGGTCTGCTGAAGCTCCCTGTAAAAAACTGCTGGTTAGCTTCCCATTTCATGGAGAACGCTTATTTGGAGAAGATCTGGACAAATATATCCAGAAAATTTCTGCCGGTAAAAGTTCACTCTTACCGGTTAAGAACAAGGGTAGAAGTCCTTCTTTTAAGAGGCCTACCTCTCCAGTCCCGGGCACATCGGCTGGGAAGCAGTTCCGACGGCCTCCGCGGTCAAATTCAGGGGGCAGAAATCAGGGACAATCACAGGGTAACAAGAAGCCCTGGATCAAGAGAGGTACAAAACCTCCCCCTAAGGCATGAAGTATTGCCCCCGCTCAATCGGGTGGGGGGAAGACTTCAGTTGTTCACAGAGACCTGGCGGGACACCATCAGAGACAGATGGGTGCTCTCCGCAGTAAGTCTGGGATACAAGCTGGAGTTAAAAGGCACTCCTCCTGCCCAATTTATAAGGTCAAACGTGCCAAGAGATCCCCAAAAGAGAGGATCCCTCCTTCTGGCACTAGAACAACTATTGCTCCAAGGGGTAATCATGAAGGTTCCCCTGGAAGAAAGCGGATTCGGGTTTTACTCGAACCTTTTCACAGTCCCCAAACCAAATGGGGACGTGAGGCCCATATTAAATCTAAAAGGGCTAAACAAGTTCCTAAATATCAGGACCTTTCGGATGGAGTCGATCCGATCAGTGGCCACCGCCCTACAAGGGCAGGAATGGCTAGCCTCGATCGACATAAGGGATGCTTATCTGCATATTCCCATCTTTCCGGCCCATCAGAAATTTCTACGCTTTGCAGTAGAAGGGCGCCATTTTCAGTTCAGAGCCTTACCTTTCGGTCTGGCCACAGCACCACGAGTGTTCACAAAAATTCTGGCCCCATTATTGGCCAATCTAAGAACACAGGGTGTAACGATAATGGCATATCTAGACGACCTACTACTAATAGACCACTCAGTGGAAAAGCTGGAAGTAGCTATTCACAAGACAATCGAGTATCTGGAATATCACGGTTGGATTATCAACCGGGACAAGTCAGCTCTAAGACCAGTCAAAAGTCTGGAATACTTAGGGCTAAGGCTGGATTCAAATCAGAGAAAGATTTTCTTACCTCCAGAGAAGGTGTCGTCTTTAAGAAATTTGACCCACTTAGTGGGTACAAAAAGAAAACCATCCATACGTCTCTGCATGAGGCTGCTGGGAAAGATGGTGGCTTCATTCGAAGCGGTACCCTACGGTCAATTCCATTCAAGGAATTTGCAAAGGGCCATACTGTCAGCCTGGAACAAAAAAGTTCAGGCTTTAGACTTACCAATGTCCCTGTCCCCTTCCGTTCGCAAGAGCCTCCATTGGTGGTTGGTGCCCCAGAATCTGGAAAGGGGGAAACCCTTCAGTCCGGTTTCTTGGAAGGTGGTCACTACAGATGCCAGCCTCATCGGCTGGGGGGCAGTGCTGGAGCAATGGTCTCTCCAGGGCAGGTGGTCAGAAGCAGAAAAGGCCCTGCCCATCAATCTCTTAGAGATACGAGCAGCCCGGTATGCCCTAGTAGCATGGACATCCAAACTCCAGGGGTCCCCTGTCAGAATTCAATCAGACAATGCCACGGCAGTGGCATATATCAATCATCAGGGTGGCACCAAAAGTCGTGCAGCCCAGAAGGAAGCAAATTGCATCCTGGAGTGGGCAGAAAGATATGTCCCAGCCATATCCGCGGTTTTCATCCCAGGAGTGGAAAATTGGAGAGCGGACTTTCTAAGTCGCCAACAATTATGCCCGGGGGAATGGTCTCTTCACCCCGAGGTTTTCCAGGCAATATGCCAGCGGTGGGGAACACCGGATGTAGATCTGCTAGCATCCAGATTCAACGCAAAGGTGGACAGGTTTGTGTCTCGCACAAGGGATCCCCTAGCTTGCGGCTCGGATGCCCTAGTGTTCCCTTGGGATCGGTTCAAGCTGATATATGCATTCCCACCGCCACAATTGTTACCGCGATTACTCCGCAGAATCAGGGTAGAAAAGAAACCAGTGATTCTGGTGGCTCCAGCGTGGCCCCGAAGGGCATGGTACGCGGAGATTGTAAAAATGTCAGTGAGGAGTCCTTGGACCCTCCCACTTCGTCCGGACCTGCTGTCGCAAGGACCGATATACCACCCTTCCTTACCAGCCCTAGGTTTGACGGCCTGGCTATTGAAGCCCACATTCTGAAAAAGAGAGGGCTCTCTAATTCTGTGGTATCTACCATGATCAATGCCAGGAAACCGGTATCCAGGCAGATCTATTATAGGATCTGGAAAGCGTACATTACGTGGTGTGAGACCAAGAAATGGCATCCACGTAAGTACATGATAGGGAGGATTCTGGACTTCCTACAGTGGGCTGTAGATAGGAAGCTGGCCTTGAGTACTATCAAGGGTCAGATTTCGGCCTTGTCAATATTTTTTCAAAGGCCCTTGGCTTCGCATTCACTAGTCAAAGCCTTTATACAAGGAGTGATGCGTATTAGCCCTCCGGTTAGTATTCCCATATGTCCTTGGGACTTAAACCTGGTTCTGTCGGTTCTACAGAAACAACCGTTTGAACCATTACAACACATTTCCTTGGTTCTTCTCACCAGGAAATTGGTTTTCTTAGTAGCCATTGGTTCGGCTAAAAGAGTGTCGGAATTAGCAGCTATGTCCTGTAAGGAGCCATATCTGGTTGTCCATAAGGACAGAGTAGTATTACGTCCTCATCCAGCCTTTCTTCCTAAGGTGGTATCGAGGTTTCATTTGAACCAAGATGTGGTTCTTCCTTCTTTTTTCCCCAAACCTAGCTCAGTAGAGGAAAAGTTATTACATTCTTTGGATGTGGTAAGAGCAGTTAAAGCTTATCTAAAAGCCACTGCTCAGATTCGCAGAACGGATTCTTTGTTTGTTCTGCCGGAAGGCCCCAGAAGGGGTCAGGCAGCATCAAAATCTACTTTAGCCAAGTGGATTCGACAGGTCATAATACAAGCCTATGGCTTGAGAAAGAGACCGCCTCCGTTCAAAGTTAGGGCGCACTCCACAAGAGCGGTTGGAACTTCATGGGCAGTGCATCACCAGGCCTCCCTGGCTCAAGTATGTAAGGCCGCAACATGGTCTTCGGTACACACGTTTACTAGATTCTATCAGGTAGACGTTAGAAGTCAGGAGGATGTCGCCTTTGGGCGCAGTGTGTTGCAGGCCGCAAAAGATCCTCATGCCTGATGGCGCCCAGCTTATGTACCCCCCCCTCATTTGGCATTGCTTTGGGACGTCCCATTAGTAATGACTAAGTCGCTCTGTGTCCCGTGATGTACGAAAAAGAAAAAGGGATTTTTATAACAGCTTACCTGTAAAATCCTTTTCTTGGAGTACATCACGGGACACAGAGCTCCCACCCCTCTTTTTGGGACACTTATTGCTTGGCTACAAAACTGAGGTGCTCCCGGGTGGGAGGGGCTTATATAGGGGAGGGTACTTCCGGTTTGGAATTGGCCAGTGCCAACACCTGAAGGTAAACTATATAACCCATTAGTAATGACTAAGTCGCTCTGTGTCCCGTGATGTACTCCAAGAAAAGGATTTTACAGGTAAGCTGTTATAAAAATCCCTTTTTTAGTCATACATTTAGGCCAAAATGTATTCAGCCACATGTCTTTAGTAAAAAAAAAATAAGCGTATATATTTATTGGTTTGCGCAAAAGTTATAGCGTCTACAAACTAGGGTACATTTTCTGGAATTTACACAGCTTTTAATTTATGACTGCCTATCTCATTTCTTGAGGTGCTAAAATGGCAGGGCAGTACAAAACCCCCCAAATGACCCCATTTTGGAAAGTAGACATCCCAAGGAAATTGCTGAGAGGCATGTTGAGCCCATTGAATATTTTTTATTTTTTGTCTCAAGTGATTGAATAATGACAAAAAAAAAAAGAAATTACAAAAAGTTGTCACTAAATGATATATTGCTCACACATGCCATGGTTATATGTGAAATTGCACCCCAAAATACATTTTGCTGCTTCTCCTGAGTACGGGGATACCACATGTGTGGGAATTTTTTGGGAGCCTAGCCGCGTACGGGCCCCCAGAAACCAAGCACCGCCTTCAGGATTTCTAAGGGCGCAAATTTTTGATTTCACTCCTCACTACCTATCACAGTTTCGAAGGCCATAAAATGCCAAAATAGCACAAACCCCCCCCCCCAAATGACCCCATTTTAGAAAGTAGACACCCCAAGGAAATTGCTGAGAGGCATGTTGCGCCCATTGAATATTTTTTTTCTTGTCCCAAGTGATTGAATAATGACAAAAATAAATAAAAATTACAAAAAGTTGTCACTAAATGATATATTGCTCACACATGCCATGGTTATATGTGGAATTGCACCCCAAAATACATTTTGCTGCTTCTCCTGAGTATGGGGATACCACATGTGTGGGCCTTTTTAGGAGCCTAGCCGCGTACGGGGTCCCAAAAACCAAGCACCGCCTTCAGGATTTCTAAGGGCACAAATTTTTGATTTCACTCCTCACTACCTATCACAGTTTTGAAGGCCATAAAATGCCAAAATAGCACAAAACCCCCCCCAAATGACCCCATTTTGGAAAGTAGACACCCCAAGCTATTTGCTGAGAGGCATGTTGTGTATTTTACAGCTCTAATTTGTTTTTGAAAATGAAGAAAGAAAATCATTTTTTTTTTTTTCCAATTTTCAAAACTTTTTGACAAAAAGCGAGATCTGCAACATACTCACCATACCTCTCAGCAAATAGCTTGGGGTGTCTACTTTCCAAAATGGGGTCATTTGGGGGGGTTTTGTGCCATCTGGGCATTCCATGGCCTCCGAAACTGTGATAGGCAGTGAGAAGTGAAATCAAAAATTTACACCCTTAGAAAGCCTGAAGGCGGTGATTGGTTTTTGGAGTCCCGTACGCGGCTAGGCTCCCAAAGAGTCTCACACATGTGGTATCCCCGTACTCAGGAGAAGCAACAGAATGTATTTTGGGGTGTAATTCCACATATGCCCATGGCATCTTTGAGCAATATATCATTTAGTAACAACTTTGTGCAAAAAAAAAAAAAAAAAAATTGTCTTTTTTCCGCAACTTGTGTCAACATATAAAATATTCCATGGACTCGACATGCCTCTCAATATATAGCTTGGGGTGTCTACTTTCCAAAATGGGGTCATTTGGGGGGGTTTTGAACTGTCCTGGCATTTTATACACAACATTAGGAAGCTTACATCCACTCTTCTAACCACTTGAAGACAAAGCCCTTTCTGACACTTTTTGTTTACATGAAAACATACTTTTTTTTTGCAAGAAAATTATGTTGAACCCCCAAACACTCTATATTTTTTTAAAGCAAAGGCCCTACAGATTAAAATGGTGGGTGTTGCATTTTTTTTTTCCACACAGTATTTGCGCCGCAATTTTTCAAATGCATTTTTTGGGGAAAAAATACACTTTTTTTAATTTTAATGCACTAAAACACACTATATTGCCTAAATGTTTGATGGAATAAAAAAGATGATCTTAGGCCGAGTACATAGATACCAAACACGACATGCTTTAAAATTTCGCACAAACGCGCATTGGCGACAAACTACATACATTTTTAAAAGCCTTTACAGGTTACCACGTTAGATTTACAGAGGAGGTCTACTGCTAAAATGACTACCCTCGATCTGACCTTCGCGGTGATACCTCACATGCATGGTGCAATTGCTGTTTACATATGACGCCAGACCCACGCTTGCATTCGCCATTGCGCAAGAGCAGGGCAGGACAGGGGTGCTTTTTTTTTATTATTATTAATTTTGCTTTTTTATTTTATTTTTAAACTCTTCCTTCCATATTTTTTTTTTTTTTTTATCATTTTTATTGTTATCTCAGGGAATGTAAATATCCCCTATGATAGCAATAGGTAGTGACAGGTACTCTTTTTTTTTTTTAAACTGGGGTCTATTAGACCCTAGATCTTTCCTCTGCCCTCAAAGCATCTGACCACACCAAGATCGGTGTGATAAAATGCTTTCCCAATTTCCCAATGGCGCTTTTTATATCCGGGGGGGGGGGGGAACATTCCCTCCCACTGCTTGTAAAAGCAGTCCAGAGGCTAATTAGCCACTAGGATTGCTTTTACATGAAAGCCGGCCGCTAGCTGAAAAGAATGATACCAAGATGATACCTAAACCCGCAGGCATCAATCTGGTATAACCATTCAAAGTCCAGCAACATACCAGTACGTTGCTGGTCCTTGTTGGACATGTATTGTAATCTTTTTTTTCATGCAGCCTGCTGGCTGAACGAAAAAAAGATTGATCGGTGGGTATGCCCACCATTGGAATACCGCCCTTCATCCACCCACTTCTAATGATGGGCATACATGCACCATATATATATATGCCGAAGCATGGGGGCATCTTCCCGCAAAAGTTATGCCGCGTACACATGGTCAGACTTTTCCACGGGCAAGCCTCCGTCGGAATTTCGACCGTATGTACGCGGCATTAGGAGCAAAATCGCTCCTCCGCCCCTGCTGCCCCAATGCTTAGGCATATATGCTTTTTTTTTTTTTACTGTGGTGGTGAAATCACCTCCTACAGCACTGGAGTCGCAGGGATCAGGCCTGTCTCTGCGAACGCTGCAGTTATGTGTGTTGTGTTTTGTAAGTGACAGCCATCGATCGATACTGCACTTGAGTGGCCTGGGCTGGACGGAGGGGCAAAACGCAGGTGCTAGCAGGTATCTGGGCTGATCCCGCTAACACTGCGCTTTTGGGAACCCTAAACTGCTGGGGACACTAGTATAGATCTGATCAGATCAGATATTGATCTGTTCAGATACTATACCACTAAGGGAGGTGTATGCTTCACGCGTGGGTGTTGGCATTACTGGCACTAACCTGACGCTGCTTGGGGTGTGACGCAGGGTTAACTAGGGGCAATTAGGGGGTTAAAACCTTTATTAGATAATATATGGGGGTACCTGACGCTATAAAAACCTGCGGCGAACCTAAAAAAAATAACTGGCTATCTATCGGTACCAGCATAACTAATACAGCGTTTAGAAAAACGATTGCTTAGTGACACTGGCAAAAGGGGGTGAAAGGGTTACCTGGGGAGCGATCAAGGGGATTAAACCTTTATTAGGTAATATATGGGGGTACCTGACGCTATAAAAACCTGCAGCGAACCTAAAAAAAATAACTGGCTACCTATCGGCATCACTGACAATAAGACAGCGATCAGAAAAACGATCACTTAGCGACAGTGGTAATAGGAGGTGAAAGGGTTACCTGGGGGGCGATCAAGGGGGTTAAACCTTTATTAGGTAATATATGGGGGTACCTGACGCTATGAAAACCTGCGGCGAACCTAAAAAAAATAACTGGCTACCGATCGGCATCACCGACTATAAAACAGCGATCAGAAAAACGATCGCTTAGCGACAGTGGTGATAGGGGGTGAAAGGGGGTGAAAGGGTCACCTGGGGGGCAATCAAGGGGGTTAAACCTTTATTAGGTAATATATGGGGGTACCTGACGCTATAAAAGCCTGCGGCAAACCTAAAAAAAATAACTGGCTACCGATCGGCATCACCGACAATAAAACAGCGATCAGAAAAACGATCGCTTAGCGACGGCGGTGCTAGGGGGTGAAAGGGATATCTGGGGGGCGATCAGGGGGTTAAACCTTTATTAGGGGGGTTAGGGGGCTACACTGGACCTAAAACTAAACTGTAGTGACACTTTTACAGTCACAAATGTCACTGATTGCAGTGATCAGTAAATAAATGGTCACTGCAATCAGTGGCACTGTGACTGGGGGCTGGGGGGTGATCTAGGGGGTGTCTGGGGGGGGGCGATTTGTGTGCCTATGTCTCCTGGGGCCAGTGTGCTGTTTGTGCACTAACCTGTGTGTCTTCTCTTGTACGGCGCTCGGTATATGTGAGCGCCGCATGAGAGATGATATCACTTCCTCTGCCTGTGTAAACATTACACAGCAGAGGAAGCTCTCTCATTCGCCGGGAGCGATCGCGAGGGGGTGGCCGGAATCGAACGGCCGTCCCCTCATCTCGGATCGCTCCCGAACGGAAAACAGCCGCTCACTGTAGAGGAGGGGGGTCCGATTGGACCCCCCAACTATACAATGGCAATCACGTAGATATACGTGACTTTGCCTGTCGGTGCCATTCTGCCGACGTATATCTACAGTGGGCGGTCGTTAAGTGGTTAACTAACTCACTATGTTCGGGTGCCAGCCATGTGCATTATGGGAAGTGCCACGTCAATGCAATCACGAGATTGCAGACGCGGCGCTTCATTTGCAGACTTTTGTCCCGCCTTAGCTTCCGCCCGGCGCTCGTAGTATCTATTACTACGGCCAGGCAGTTTGATTGACATCTGAGTTTGATGTCACTTCCGGTTTTCTCTCTCCCATTGCGCCCGAGAGAGAGAAAACCGGAAGTATGAGGAGCGGACTCCTCCATGGCCGCTGCCAGTGGAAGGAGACACAACAGGAGAGGACACCACACAGCAAGGTAAGTTCCGCTGTGCTCTCGCGGAGAAGGGGGCGGGATTTGATGGGACAGAGGCTGCATTTGATGCGACACAGGCTGCATGTAAGGAGGGACTCCGCTGGGGGCACCTGGTGTAAGGAGGGACTCCGCTGGGGGCACCTGATGTAAGGAGGGACTCCGCTGGGGGCACCTGATGTAAGGAGGGACTCCGCTGGGGGCACCTGATGTAAGGAGGGACTCCACTGGGGGCACCTGATGTAAGGAGGGACTCCGCTGGGGGCACCTGATGTAAGGAGGGACTCCGCTGGGGGCACCTGATGTAAGGAGGGACTCCGCTGGGGGCACCTGATGTAAGGAGGGACTCCGCTGGGGGCACCTGATGTAAGGAGGGACTCCGCTGGGGGCACCTGATGTAAGGAGGGACTCCACTGGGGGCACCTGATGGCATCTGGTGGCAGGCGACATGCTCAGGGCTCCCACCGATTCTGAATTATGGGGAGTTAAAGCATTTTATATTACAATGTAATAATAGAAATAATGCGCTTCAATCATCCTGACACCATAACAACCATGGTGCCGGGATGATTGAAGCGCTAACACCAGGTGTTTGGAGTATCTTTATCTGCTGACTGTTAAACTTACTAGAATACACATTTCTATTGTTGTGTAGGATCTGGGCCTGCTGTCCCTCCCTCTCTCTCTCCCCCCATCCCTCGTTCATCTCAGATGCTAACCACACCACCTTAGAGCTACGCCCACTATTTCGCTGAAACCACACCCATTTCCACCAAGTGGGAGGGGTCAAAAAGGAAGTGCAGGGTCTGGCGCCCCCCATCCTAAAACTCCACCAGCCGCCACTGGTCCTCTTAGGCCTCATGTACACTGCTGCTGGTAAACGGAAGTTTAGGAGCAGTTGAGAATTTCTTTCAACGGCTCCTGAACTCTCCTCTATGTTATCTTATCATTCCATGTATACAGGGTCGTTTATAGTCATTTCTATGCAGTTGAGTTTAGAGGCTTTTTTTCGAAAGCAAAAAATTGTGTTCAGACGCTGAGTTTAGAGGAATTTCAAGCGCCAAACGCTGCTAAACGCGGTAACCCGCATTTCGTTTACAGACATTTGAATTTTTTTTTAGAAACGCTTCTAAACGCAAAACACGGAAAAAAGTGGCATTTAAATACGGCAAAACAGATGTTTTAAATGTGGGTTACCCTCCCCCTTTACTCCCCTTTTTTCTCTACCTACTCCCCTCCTCCAATCAGAACCTGACTGTTGTAGTTCTGATTATTATAGGTTATATTATTGTTACTGTTGAAATATAAGGTAGGATGTTAACTCCTTAAGAGTATGCATTCACAATTAGGTTGGTTACTGCTCCCCCCTCTTAAGGTGCACCCACCCTCCAGCTGGCTGGCCTGCTGGTGAGACTGTGCACTAAGTGTTCGGGCAACAGAGTCCTACCTCTTTGCTTTTCCATGACCATTTGTTTGCCCTACAATACTCCTCTCTTACCCTTTTATTTCTCTCATTTCCTCCTTCCGATTTGCTCTTGCTTCTACTTTTTTCCTTTCTTTTCTAGTCAGTTGGATGGCATGGCCCTAGAGGCACCTCTTAATAATTCTCCATATGCCCCCGGGTGGCCCCTTTGAACATACTCTCTCTAAACGTTAAGGGCCTTAACTCCCCTAACAAAAGGGTTAAGGCCTTTCAATCATTTGCATCCCTGAAAGCTAGCATAGTAGCCCTACAGGAAACCCACTTTTCGGTCCGAGCGACTCCAAAGTATTTTAGCCCTAAATATCCCCAGGTGTTCACTGCCTCTGCCACTACGAAACAGCGAAGCGTCTTAATTTCCCTTCACCACACTCTTCCCTTTACTTTATTAACCGAGATTAAGGATCCCGAAGGCCGATATATTATACTGGTGGGTCTATTACAAGATGTAGAAACCACTATTGTTTCTTATTATGCCCCAAATAGCAATCCAAACCCCTTTTTTTCACATCTGTTTCAAGTGATACGTACTCACTATAAAGGCACACTGTTCCTGTGTGGCAACTCTAATCTAGTGTTACACCCACACCTAGACAAATCTCCTTACGCCCCCAGAGCAATACTCTCCCTCCAAACGCTTTCGGAAACGACTCCAACAAGCCTTTTTGCTTGATACCTGGTGAGAATGCAAACCATCTAAGAAAAACTATACATTTTATTCTTACCCTCACAAATCCTTTTCCAGGATTGACCATATTTTTGTTTCGGTTGCATCCTCCCCGATACTGCTTGGCTCTAATATACAACCTATCACCTGGTCGGACCACTGAGCAGTAATTACCACAATCTCCTCCCTGGTCCCACAAACCAGAGACCGCACCTGGTGCATGCATTAAAGTGGTTGTAAACCCACTTTTTCAACTTGCACCTACAGGTAAGCCTAGATTAAGGCTTACCCGTAGGTGCAAGAAATATCTCCTAAACCTACACGGTTTAGGAGATATTTGCAATAAAAGACATGCACCGATGTCTACGGCGCATTCATGGGGTTAATCCCATTCACAAATTCGACTACTTCCCAGCAATCGCTGGGCGTAGCCGAATTTGACGGCTCCCGCGCGCATGCGCGGAGTCACGTCTTCGCCGTTCTGGCCAATCACAGCGCCGGAGCGGCGCTGTGATTGGCGGATGCGGCGATACCCAGAAGTAACATTCCGGCTATGGCTGCGGCTGGAGAGAGGAACACGGAAGGCTTCGGGGGCCCCAATCTAAGGTAAGTGGTACATAATGAGCTAGTATGCTAGTCATACTAGCTCATTATGCCTTTCTCTTGCAGGTTGTCTAAAAAAAAAAAAAAAGTTTTAGTGGGTTTACAACCACTTTAATGAGGCACACCTCACCAATCAGTCGTACTGTCTAGATATTCAACTTGCCCTTAAAAAGACTATTTATTACACAACTCCACCCCTGGCATCTCTCCTGTCCTACTATGGGAAGCACACAAACCGGTAATACGGGGCACGTGCATATCGGTGTCCGCTCATCTTAAACGCGATAAAAAGCTACAACTAACCCAACTGGAAGCAAATTTCCATTATTGTTTCCTTCAATTCCAGTCCTCTCTTACTAAACCCCAAAGAATAGCCTTAGAGAAGGCCAAAGCTGAATTGGACCTGCTGTTGGCCGAATCGGCCGATAAGGCCATACGCAGATCCAATTACACTATTTATACTAAGGCCAACAAGCCAGGCACCTTCCTGGCAATGGGCCTTCGTCACCCGGAACGGGTTCACGTTCCCATTAGGCTCCAACTAGATAAAAAAATTCATACTAGCAACCCTGTTAAGGTACTCTCCGAGTTCCGCAAGAGGCTAGAGGAATTATATAAAGCAAAACCCTCCTTCCTTCTCACTCAGGCGGAGGCAATATTTTGAGATATTCCAATAACCACATTGTCAAACGTCAATCGTGAGTCCCTGGAGAGCCCCGTCACGACCGAAAAGGTCCTCTTAGCTATTGAAACGCTTAAACCCCATAAACAACCTGGTCCCGACGGCCTCTCCAGCACTTACTTTAAAAAATTTGCTACTACCTTAGCTGTACTTCTAATTCTTTTAATGCTTTACTCCAACATGATTCCTTTGGCCGAGACACGTTGACAGCTATAATAGCCATGATATACCGATAATTCCCTTTGGTCCAATTTCAGGCCTGTTTCCCTACTTAACCTGCACATCAAGATTCTAGCCAAAATTATGGCGCTACATATTAACCCGATTATTGGGGGGCTAATCTATAAAGACCAAGTGGGTTTTATACCACGACAACAAGCCAGCGACAATATCCGACGGGTTATCCTACTTCAACATCTAGCTTGATCTCGTAAAATACCAATGCACCTTTTATCCTTGGATATAAGGAAAGCATTTGATATGGTTTCCTGGCCCTATCTACACTTTATACTACGTCGCTGGGGCTTTGGCCCACATTTTCTACAATGGGTTAGCTCCCTATATAATCAACCACAAGCTTATGTAAAGTATTCAGGGTTTCGTTCAGATAGCTTCCAAATACAAAGGGGGACTAGACAGGTATGCCCCCTCTCTCCCCTAATTTTTGCTCTAGTGATCGAGCCCCTAGCTGCTTTGATTAGAGAGAGAGTCCAGATATCAAAGGATTGGAAATTGCATCTACGTCTCACAAAATTTGCCTATTCGCTGATGACCTTCGTAACTTCTTCTCGCACGACACTCCCAAATCTCATTCGGATCTTGGACAAATTTGCTAATATAACGGGTTTAGAAGTTAATCAATCCAAGTCTAAGGCTCTCAACGTGTCTCTCCCACAACAGGAACTCACTCACCTACAAGACTACTTCCCCTTTCTCTGGTCCACATCATCACTACCATACCTCGGGATAAAACTAACTGGTAATCCCGCTCTCTTTTATCAGGCAAACTATCTCCCTATGCGGTCACACTTGTCCTCCCTGCTGGACGCCTGGCGACCACTATGTCTCGTGGCTTCGACGGGTTGCGGCTGTTAAAATGTCTTTACTCCCAAAACTTCTGTATCTCTACAGAGTCCTCCTGATCGCAATCCCCTCCTATTTCCATCAAATCATTCAGACCCGGGTATTTAAATATATATGGGGCTCCATAAAACCTAGGGTGACTAGATCCATTCTCCTCCGTAGCAAACTTAGTGGAGGCCTAGGACTTGCTAACTTTGCCCGTTATTACCATGCAGCCCAGCTGGCCCAAATAACCCTACTACATGTGAAAACAAATACCACTATGGGTCAGTCTGGAAGCGATAGAACTTCCCCCCTTGTGGTGTCTAACTTATTATGGCTGCCCTCTTCAACCCGTGGCCTTATAACCAACCCCGTCACACGCCACTCTCTCAGGCTTTAGTAAAAAACCATATGTTTTCGAGGCTGTGGAGAGAGCGGTACGCACGTCCATATTTGGTGGTCATGCCCTATTGTGCAACAATTTTGGACAATAATATTTCACATGGCCTCCTTTCAAATGTATTTCTCCTCACTCTCCATTACTTTCTTTCCTAGGCCACCCACTTTTTTATCCAGCCTTTACCGAACCAAGTTCTTTTCAGCTCTAGCCCCAAGCAGGGTTGAATCGAATTTGTGATCTGGTCACTGATACTGCCCTTAAAACATTTCCTGCTCTTCAGTCTCAAGCCAAACTTCCTCCTAATGAAGGTTTCCGCTACCTCCAAATTGCCCACATTGTCCAAACACTAATAGGTTCTTGCTCCTCTTTAGACGGCCTATCAATCTATGAAGGTATTTGCAACTCAGACCCACATGCTCCAGGCATCATATCACGTCTCTACAATCACCTCACCTCCCCGCCAGCTAACCTTCCTTCTTATGCTGCACAGTGGTCCAATGACCTACAAATTGAGCTGGATGCGGAAGATTGGGCAAGTATATGGGCCAAAATAAAATCTTCATCACATAACATTGTAGCGCGAGGCAAACCATAAGGTCCTCATGCGGTGGTATCTTGTCCCAGCAAGTATTTCAAAATTTTTACCAAATTATCCACCATATGTTTTCGAGGCTGTGGAGAGAGCGGTACGCACGTCCATATTTGGTGGTCATGCCCTATTGTGCAACAATTTTGGACAATAATATTTCACATGGCCTCCAAATTCCTCGGGATACCCTAGACCCTGACATTGTTGAATCATGTGCAGGGGGACTATACAAAGGCCCAACTTTGTTAACTTCTTCAACTTACTACAGCAGCTAAACAGACGATAGCCAGAGCCTGGAAAACCCAGAAATTAGGTATAGTGTAAGTGAAAAATAGACTCACCCAAGCTATGTTTCATAGCAAAATTGAAGCTACTATCCTAGACCGAATCCCCCAACATCGCAAAACCTGGACACCATGGGTGGACCATTTTCTTCCCTCAGACTTTGATACACATTTACTAGAACCATAGTCCCCCCGCAGATATTTCAGTCTGGAATTGCAACCCTCTGGAGATCCGTGCGATCCCGCCGACCGCTTCTCTTATTCTTTTTCTTCTTTTCTTTCCTTTCCTTTCTTTACTCTTTCCCTATTCCTGATCTTGTCATCCCTTATCTATACCTGTTCGTCCCATCCATAATCTCTACAACAGTATTATTGTTTGCTGACTGGATCTACCTTACAGACTTCGTTTCCTTCGCTCGCAGAGGAAAGTTTTTGTTCAATTTCGTTATTTTATTGGTACTTTTCCTCAATTGTCTGCATCTTCTGTAGATCTAACATATGATTGCAATTCCCTGAACTCACTGTACTCTGAATTGTTATATTGTAACATTTTTTTTAAACTTTTCTTCATTATTACTGTATAATTTTCACGAGATGCACTGTAAGTTTTGTTCTCTAATGTCCAGCTGAGATTATTTGTTGATGTATTCCTTGATTATGTTCAATAAAAATCTTTGAACAAAAAAATGCAATATGCGCAAAAAATCAAAGGCGACAAAAAAAATTGATTTCAACAAATAATTATTAGTAAAAAACATATATAATGTGCTGGTGCAAAAAACAGTCCAAATGACTGCAGCAGAGACTGACCAAAAAATATATATATTGTCCTTATGTTGTGATTTTCCAAAGTGACTTGTGCAAAAAATCACAGCTTCTGTGCATAAAATAGTGAATTCCACTCGTGGTCCCCTCTATGGTCACCTTTGAATGTTTTGCACATATTAGCATATTGTATTTTTAATAGCACCGTTGCTAGCACTTGATGAAATCTGATGAAGGTATATGCTAATGAGCAATCATTAGGATTCTGATTTGACACCATTGGGGCCATACACACATTTTAGAGATTGGCCACGCCATTTACCCTCCCCTATTTCTATTTTCTAAAGGTAGAGTGGGCATTCATTATATACCATATATACTTGAGTATAAGCCGACCCGAATATAAGCCAAGGCACCTAATTTTACCACAAAAACTGGGAAAACTTATTGACTCGAGTATAAGCCTAGGGTGTGCCTCACTTTGCCTCACTGTGTCCATGCCTCACTGTGTCCATGACTAGACTGACGTTTAACATGGGAGTCTATGGAAGGGGTGCCCGGCTTTGAAAAATCGGTGCTCCCCGGCCGTAGGTCCCCCGGACAAGAAACTTTGCAAACTTGTAGGGGAAGAGTAGGGCTACATGTGTGCCAAGTTTGGGGTCCAGAGGACCTACGACCGGCCAGTACCGGGTCCCCAAATTCACCAGAGAAATTACCGTTTAACATGGGAGTCTATGGAAGGAATGCCCGGGTTTGAAAAATCGGTGTTCCCCAGCTGTAGGTCCCCCGGACTAGAAACTTTGCACACTTGTAGAGGAAGAGTGGGGCTACATGTGTGCCAAGTTTGCCGGTACCGGCTCCCCAAAGTCTGGGAGATCAGGCGCAAAAAGGTGACTCGAGTATAAGCCAAAGGGGGCATTTTCAGCACAAAAAATGGTGCTTAAAAACTCGGCTTATACTCGAGTATATACGGTAAGTAACAGAAAAAAGTGCTGTGCTAAAAAAATCTGCCTTTGTGTTTTTTACACATATATTAACACACTAGACTATGAGCAAGAAATTGGGAAGAGGCTGTGGTTTGGACTTTAATGGTACCATATATTAACTGATATCCAGTCAAGTTTAAGAAAATACAAAAGAGAATTTTATTACAAAAAACAATATTAATATTACATATTCATAGAATGTAATTATTTAGTCATGACAACTATAAAGTGACTAAACATCCCATCATTGTAGATAGAATATCAACACCATCCATAAAACATTGATTTTAAAAACGCATACATACATTGTCAGATGGTGTATACATAAGGTTGTCATGAGACTATGAATGAACAAAAACAATATTAATGATATTAATTATCACAGTGTGAGTACAAACAGTTATATTTTTCAAGTAAAACAAGAAAGGCATCCATCCCATGAGCCACCCCCCAAAACCACCCGCGAATGTCTCACCACGGGGAGCAGCGCCAGAGGATAAATCCAGGAACGGGGGCATGTAATATTTTAACTGTTTGTACTCACACTGTGATAATTAATATTGTTTTTCTTTATTCATAGTCCAATGACAACCCTATGTATATACCATCTAACAATGTATGTATGAGCAATGCTCCTGAAGAAGCGCGAAACATGTTGAGCTTTTTTAAATTCAATGTATTATGGATGGTGTTGATATTTGATCTACAATGATGGGATGGAATGTTTAGTCACTTTATAATTGTGATGACTAAATAATTCTATTCTATGAATATGTAATATTTATATTGTTTTTTGTGATACAATTCTCTTTGTATTTTCTTAAACTTGACTGGCTATCAGTTAATATATGGTACCATTAAAGGCCAAACCCCAGCCTCTTCCCAATTTCTTGCTCAAACTTTGATGGGACGAAGGTACAGCTCGTAAAAATAATCTATATTTAGCACTTCTCTATATCTAAACTAGGGTGGATAACACACCCAGAGGCGAACTCACTTTAACCACTTAAGCCCCGGACCATTTGGCAGCTAGAGGACCAGAGGTGAATTCAGAATTTTGCACTGCGCTGCTTTAACTGTAAATTGTGCGGACATGCAATGTTGTACCCAAACGAAATTTGCGTCCTTTTCTTCCCACAAATAGAGCTTTCTTTTAATGGTATTTGATTGCCTCTGCGATTTTTATTTTTTGCGATATAAACGGAAAAAGAACGGAAATTTTGAAAAAAAATGATATTTTCTACTTTTTGTTATAAGAAAAATCGAATAAACTCAATTGTAGTCATACATTTAGGCCAAAATGTATTCAGCCACACGTCTTTAGTAAAAAAAATGACAATAAGCGTATATTTATTGGTTTGCGCAAAAGTTATAGCGTCTACAAACTAGGGTACATTTTCTGGAATTTACACAGCTTTTAATTTATGACTGCCTATCTCATTTCTTGAGGTGCTAAAATGGCAGGGCAGTACAAAACCCCCCAAAATGACCCCATTTTGGAAAGTAGACACCCCAAGGAAATTGCTGAGAGGCATGTTGAGCCCATTGAATATTTTTATTTTTTGTCCCAAGTGATTGAATAATGACAAAAAAAATAAAAAATTACAAAAAGTTGTCACTAAATGATATATTGCTCACACATGCCATGGTTATATGTGGAATTGCACCCCAAAATACATTCTGCTGCTTCTCCTGAGTACGGGGATACCACATGTGTGGGACTTTTTAGGAGCCTAGCCACGCACGGGACCCCGGAAACCAAGCACCGCCTTCAGGATTTCTAAGGGCGCAAATTTTTGATTTCACTCCTCACTACCTATCACAGTTTCGAAGGCCATAAAATGCCAAAATAGCACAAAACCCCCCCAAATTACCCCATTTTGGAAAGTAGACACCCCAAGCTATTTACTGAGAGGCATTATTAGTCCATGGAATATTTTATATTTTGCCACAAGTTGCGGGAATATGACAAACTTTGTTTTTTTTGCACAAAGTTGTCACTAAATGATATATTGCTCACACATGCCATGGGCATATGTGAAATTACACCCCAAAATACATTCTGCTGCTTCTCCTGAGTACGGGGATACCACATGTGTGGGACTTTTTGGGAGCCTAGTCGCATACAGGACCCCAAAAACCAAGCACCGCCTTCAGGATTTCTAAGGGCATAAATTTTTGATTTCACTCCTCACTACCTATCACTACCTATCACAGTTTTGAAGGCCATAAAATGCCAAGATGGCACAAAACCCCCCAAAATGACCCCATTTTGGAAAGTAGACACCCCAAGCTATTTGCTGAGAGGCATGTTGAGCCCATTGAATATTTTTTTTTTGTCCCAAATGATTGAATAATGATAAAAAGAAAAAAAAAAGAAAAAATGTACAAAAAATTTTCACTAAATGATATATTGCTCACACATGCCATGGTTGTATGTGGAATTGCACCCCAAAATACATTCTGCTGCTTCTCCTGAGTACGGGGATACCACATGTGTGGGAATTTTTGGGAGCCTAGCCGGGTACGGGGCCCCAAAAACCAAGCACCGCCTTCAGGATTTCTAAGGGCGTAAATTTTTGATTTCACTCCTCACTACCTATCACAGTTTCGAAGGCCATAAAATGCCAAAATAGCACAAAACCCCCCCAAATTACCCCATTTTGGAAAGTAGACACCCCAAGCTATTAACTGAGAGGCATGTTCAGTCCATGGAATATTTTATATTTTGCCACAAGTTGCGGGAATATGACAAACTTTGTTTTTTTTGCACAAAGATGTCACTAAATGATATATTGCTCACACATGCCATGGGCATATGTGAAATTACACCCCAAAATACATTCTACTGCTTCTCCTGAGTACGGGGATACCACATGTGTGGGACTTTTTGGGAGCCTAGCCGCGTACGGGACCCCAAAACTCAAGCACCGCCTTCAAGGTTTCTAAGGGCATAAATTTTTGATTTCACTCCTCATTACCTATCACAGTTTTGAAGGCCATAAAATGCCAAGATAGCACAAAACCCCCCAAAATGACCCCATTTTGGAAAGTAGACACCCCAAGGAAATTGCTGAGAGGCATGTTGAGCCCATTGAATATTTTTTTTTTGTCCCAAGTGATTAAATAATGACAAGAAAAAAAAAAATGTACAAAAAGTTGTCACTAAATGATATACTGCTCAAACATGCCATGGTTATATGCGGAGTTGCACCCCAAAATACATTTGGCTGCTTCTCCTGAGTACGGGGATACCACATGTGTGGGACTTTTTGAGAGCCTAGCCGCGTACGGGCCCCGAAAACCAAGCACCGCCTTCAGGATTTCTAAGGGCACAAATTTTTGATTTCACTCCTCACTACCTATCACAGTTTTGAAGGCCATAAAATGCCAAGATAGCCCAAAACCCCCACAAATGACCCCATTTTGGAAAGTAGACACCCCAAGCTATTTGCTGAGAGGCATGGTGAGTATTTTACAGCTCTCATTTGTTTTTGAAAATGAAGAAAGACATATTTTTTTTTTCTTTTTTCAATTTTTAAAACATTGTGACAAAAAGCGAGATCTGCAAAATACTCAAAATACCTCTCAGCAAATAGCTTGGGGTGTCTACTTTCCAAAATGGGGTCATGTGGGGGGGGGGGTTTGTGCCATCTGGGCATTCCATGGCCTCCGAAACTGTGATAGGCAGTGAGGAGTGAAATCAAAAATTTACACCCATAGAAATCCTGAAGGCGGTGCTTGGTTTTCGGGGTCCTGTACGCGGCTAGGCTCCCAAAATGTCTCACACATGTGGTATCCCCGTACTCAGGAGAAGCAACAGAATGTATTTTGGGGTGCAATTCCACATATAACCATGGCATGTTTGAGCAATATATAATTTAGTGACAACTTTTTGTACATTTTTTTTTTCTTTTTGTCATTATTCAATCACTTGGGACAAAAAAAAAAAAATATTCAATGGGCTCAACATGCCTCTCAGCAAATAGCTTGAGGTGTCTACTTTCCAAAATGGGGTCATTTGGGGGGGGGGTTTTGAACTGTCCTGGCATTTTATGCACAACATTAGGAAGCTTATGTCACACATCATCCACTCTTCTAACCACTTGAAGACAAAGCCCTTTCTGACACTTTTTGTTTACATGAAAAAAAAAATTTTTTTGCAAGAAAATTATGTTGAACCCCCAAACATTATATATTTTTTTAAAGCAAAGGCCCTACAGATTAAAATAGTGGGTGTTGCATTTTTTTTTTCCACACAGTATTTGCGCAGCGATTTTTCAAACGCATTTTTTGGGGGAAAAACACACTTTTTTTATTTTTAATGCACTAAAAAACACTATATTGCCCAAATGTTTGATGAAATAAAAAAGATGATCTTA
Organism: Rana muscosa; assembly: GCA_029206835.1. Classification (NCBI taxonomy): domain Eukaryota; kingdom Metazoa; phylum Chordata; class Amphibia; order Anura; family Ranidae; genus Rana; species Rana muscosa. The sequence continues at coordinate 382,224,183 of CM055117.1, forward strand.
GGCCGAGTACATGGATACCAAACACGACATGCTTTAAAATTGCGCACAAACGCGCAGCGGCGAGAAACTACATTCATTTTTAAAAGCATTTAAAAGCCTTTACAGGTTACCATGTTAGATTTACAGAGGAGGTCTACTGCTAAAATTACTGCCCTCGATCTGACCTTCGCGGTGATACCTCACATGCATGATGCAATTGCTGTTTACATATGACGCTAGACCGACGCTTGCGTTCGCCTTTGCGCAAGAGCAGGGGGGGACAGCGGTGCTTTATTTTTTATTTTTTTTATTATTTATTTTGCTTTTTTATTGTATTTTTAAACTGTTCCTTCCATATTTTTTTTTTTTTTATCATTTTTATTGTTATCTCAGGGAATGTAAATATCCCCTATGATAGCAATAAGTAGTGACAGGTACTCTTTTTTTGAAAAAAAAATGGGGGTTAGACCCTAGATCTTTCCTCTGCCCTCAAAGCATCTGACCACACCAAGATCGGTGTGATAAAATGCTTTCCCAATTTCCCAATGGCGCTGTTTATATCCGGGGGGGGGGCATTCCCTCCCACTGCTTGTAAAAGCAGTCTAGAGGCTAATTATCTGCTAGAATTGCTTTTACATGAAAGCCGGCCACTGGCTGAAAAGAATGATACCAAGATGATACCTAAACCTGCAGGCATCATTCTGGTATAAACATTCAAAGTCCAGCAACATACCAGTACGTTGCTGGTCCTTGTTGGACATGTATTGTAATCTTTTTTTTCATGCAGCCCGTTGGCTGAACGAAAAAAAGAGATTGATCGGTGGGTATGCCCACCATTAGAATACCTCCCTTCATCCACCCACTTCTAATGATGGGCATATATGCCGAAGCATGGGGGCATCCTCCCGCAAAAAAGTTATGCCGCATACACACGGTCGGACTTTTCCACGGGCAAGCCTTCGTCGGAATTTCGACCGTATGTACGCGGCATAAAAGGTTATGCCGCGTACACACGGTCGAACTTTTCCACGGGCAAGCCTCCGTCGGAATTTCGACCGTATATACGCGGCATTAGGAGCAAAATCGCTCCTCCGCCCCTGCTGCCCCCATGCTTCGGCATATATGCTCTTTTTTAAACTGTGGTGGTGAAATCACCTCCTACAGCGTTGGAGTCACGGCTTTATGTATCGTGGGAGCAAACGCTGTTGCTGTCAAGATAAATAAATCTGCGATGCAACTGAATGGCGTACCTGCTAAGCAAATGATGGTTAACATTAAAACAAAGTAACATTACAGTACAACAGTAAGACCTTACCATACCATACCTGCAAAGCAAATACCAAAACAAAACCTAGTAAAAAATAAAACATTTTTTTAACGCAACCTGTGCCTAAAATATATATATGCCGAAGCATGGGGGCATCCTCCCGCAAAAAAGTTATGCCACGTACACACGGTCAGACTTTTCCACGGGCAAGCCTCCGTCGGAATTTCGACCGTATATACGCGGCATTAGGAGCAAAATCGCTCCTCCGCCCCTGCTGCCCCCATGCTTCGGCATATATGCTCTTTTTTTTTTAACTGTGGTAGTGAAATCACCTCCTACAGCACTGGAGTCACGGCTTTATGTATCGTGGGAGCAAACGCTGTTGCTGTCAAGATAAATAATTCCGCGCTGCAGTTGAATGGCGCACCTGAAAACAAAAAATTACATACCTGAAAAGCAAGCATGATAAAACATTGCAGAATGAAATACAGTAAAAAAGAGCATAACAATAGAGAGAAAATAGAGAGAGAGAGAGAGAGAACAATAAAACGACAACTATTTTTGGTTTTTTTCTTTTATATTTTTTTGTGTTTTGTTTTTTACGTTTTTTTTTTCTTTTTTACACTTTTTTTTTAAACTTTAACAACTGTAATGGTTCGGGTCTCTCAAAATGTAATGGCATCTTGGGAGACCCTGTGTAAGTGTGTCCTAGTCTGTGAAATGCTGTACCCTACGCTAAAACTTCACTTTTGAGTGGTAGCGTTCAAAACATTCACCAAGGCAAAGACCAGGTTTGTCAGGACAGAGTGGACAATAATAACGGGTGTCACGCCTAAATCCGCGCTTGCTACAGACACATCTTTTTTGGGGGGCTCGTTGGGTAGGGGTACTCGGGAGGAGATGCGTATAATGCCTCTCATGCAGCCGGCTTACTGCATTTGGTAGGGGATGGTGAGGTGCAGAACCGCCTGGATACAGGAGTTCTGTGACAATCTCATTCTGGAATTTTAGAAGAGATAACCTCCCGCCTGAAGCTCTGTATAGCACATGAGCGTTCAGCAAAGCCAATTGGAATAAGGATAGAGACACTTTTTTGTACCAGCGTCTCGCCTTACGGTCAATTAGATACGGCGCCATCAACTGGTCGTTGAGGTCCACCCCTCCCATATTTTTGTTATATTCGTGGACACAGAGGGGTTTCTCCACAACACCAGTCGCCGTAGGAATTTGGACTGTCGTGTCTGCATGAAGGGAGGTAAGAAGGAAAACATTCTTATTGTCCCTCCACTTCATAGCGAGCAAGTTATTACACTTTACGCAGGCTCTCTCCCCCAGCCTAAGACGGGCATCTACAAGCCGCTGGGGAAAGCCCCGGCGATTAGGTCGCACGGTGCCACATGCTCCAATCTGATGATCAAACAAGTGACTAAACAGTGGCACGCTCGTGTAATAATTGTCCACATACAAGTGGTACCCCTTTCCGAAAAAGGGTGACACCAAGTTCCACACTATCTTGCCAGCGCTCCCTATGTAATCTGGGCAGTTGACCGGCTCAACCTGACTATCTTTTCCCTCATAAACCATAAAGCTCCATACATAGCCTGTTGCCCTGTCACAGCACTTATAGAGCTTGACCCCGTATCTGGCACGCTTGCTGGGAAGGTACTGCTTGAAAGCCAAGCGGCCAGAAAATTTAATCAGGGACTCATCAACGCAGACAGCTTGATCGGGAATAAACAAGGCTGCAAAACGTTCGTTGAAGTGGTTTATGAGGGGCCGAATTTTATAGAGCCGGTCGTATTCAGGGTCCCCACGTGGACGACAAAGTTAATTGTCGTTGAAGTGCATGAACCGCAAAATCTGCTCGTATCGTTTCCTGGGCATGGAGGCAGAGAACACGGGCATGTGGTCAATTGGGTGCGTGGACCAATAAGCACGCAATGACGGGAATTTATGTGTGCCCATGTTGAGGGAAAGGCCCAGAAAGGTCTTAAATTCGGAAACCGTAATTGGTTTCCAATCTTTGGCAATGGAAGGCAACTGGGGATTAGCGGCGATGAATTGACCAGCATATAAATTACTCTGGTCCACAATAGATCTATAGAGATCTTCCGTGAAAAACAGCGAATAATAATCGATTGGCATAAAATCAGCTGTTTCCACCTGAATACCGGGTTGGGCAGTGAATGGGGGAAGTACGGGTTCTGCAGAAGTGGTGGGCGAATCAGGATAGGCAAATTCTGCAGGAAGAGCACTATGGGTACGACGGGCCTGCCTTTGTCTTCTTGGTGGCAGCGGGACACTACTTGTGCTTGCCACCTCGCCAGCTTGAACTGCACTTATGGGACTCGCCACGTCACCACGTGATACTGCAGTGCTGGATGTACGCCCAGGCTGTACTAGGCCGCTGGTGCTTGCCAATTCACCAGAAGGAATAGCGGCGCTAGTACTCCTCTGCTCCATGATACGAGAGCCCTGCGGTTCTTGCTCCTCAACAACCTCAGAAGATCGGGATCGGGTACGCCTGACCTTAGCAGGGACCTCAACTTCGTCGTCAGAGCTATCTGACGTGGGGCCGCTGACGTCACTGTCTTCTACGGGAAGATATTCTGAGCCTGAATCTGACAGATACGTGACCTCCTCTTCACTATCTGTCATGCTCAGAATCTCGTAGGCCTCTTTACTAGTGTACCTTCGACTTGCCATTTTGGGCTCTAAATTTAGGGGTACACTAGTAAGATTCACAGGAAAAAAAGCACCCGACTGTCGTCAGCAAATATATCAAACGCTACAAAAAAAACTGTTAGCGGTCGCAGGGATCAGGACTGTCTCTGCGAACGCTGCAGTTATGTGTGTTGTGTTTGGTAAGTGACAGTGATCGATCGATACTGCACTTGGGTGGGCTGGGCTGGGCTGGGCTGGGCGGAGGGGCTAAACGCAGGTACTAGCAGGTATCTGGGCTGATCCCGCTAACACTGCGTTTTTGGGAACCCTAAACCGCTGGGGACGCTAGTATAGATCTGATCAGATACTATACCACTAAGGGAGGTGTATGCTTTGCGCGTGGGTGTTAGCGTTACTTGCACTAACCTAACGCTGCCTGGGGCGACGCAGACCCTCTCTGGCGCTAAAACCTAATTGATCTCACCCGCCGGGCGATCAGGGGGTTAAACCTTTATTGGGTGATATATGGCGGGTGCCCTGATGCTATAAAAAGCAAACTAACCAACCAGTGTCACCCGTAACCTTTATATGGTGATCACTGGTGAAAGGGTTAACTAGGGGCAATCAGGGGGTTAAAACCTTTATTAGGTTAAATATGGGGGTACCCAACGCTATATAAAAACCTGACGGGTTACCTAAATAACTAAATAATTAACTGGGTAATCAGTGTCACCAGTGACGCTTATACGGTGATCACTGGTGAAAGGGTTAACTCTAGGGGCAATCAGGGGGTTAAAATAATATATGGGGGTACCTGACGCTCTAAAAACCTGCGGTGAAACTAAAAATAAATAACTGGCTATCTAGGGCACCACCGGCACTAAATACAGCGATCAAAAATACGATCGCTTAGTGACGCTGGCGTTAGGGGGTGAAAGGGTTACCTGGGGGGCGATCAAGGGGTTAAACCTTTATTAGGGGGGGTTAGGGGGCTACCCTGGACCTAAAGGGGCCTAATCCTAACTGCCCTGCAACTTTTTACTATCACAGATGACACTAAAAGCAGTGATCAGTAAAATAAATGATCACTGCAATCAGTGACACTGTGATTGGGGGCTGGGGGGTGACCTGGGGGGTGATCTGGGGGTGAATGGGGGGTGAAATGTGTGCCTATGTGTACCTACGTGTCAGTGGACTGTTGGTGCACTAACCTGCTTCCTCTCTCCTCGGCGCCGGAATCGAAAAGACCGCCGCGAGGGAGATGACATCACTTCCTCCTGCCTGTGTTTACATCACATGGCAGAGGAAGCATTTTCATTGGCCGGGAGCGATCGCGAGGGGGTGGCCGAAATCGAATGGTCACCCCCTCATCTCTGAACGCTCCCCAATGATAAACGGCCGCTCACTGTATAGAAGGGGGGTCCGATCGGACCCCCCAACTGTACAAAGGCGATCACGTACACTCTACGTGATTGTGCCTGTCGGTGCCATTCTGCCGACGTATATATACAGTGAGCGGTCGTTAAGTGGTTAAAGTGGTGTTCCGGCCTAAATTACACTTTTTAAATAAAAATACCCCTAGAATACACAAGCTTAATGTATCCTAGTAAAGTTAGTCTGTAAACTGAGGTCCGTTTTGTTAGGTTATTACAGGATATTGAAAGTTTATAAACTAGAAATAGAACATGGCCATTTTATGTGTGGGCATCTGAAGCCAGACCGTATTACTTCCTGGATTTCATTACTGCAGATCTCGCACATGCTCAGTGCTACACAAGCAGTGTAATAGGTTTCCGGTCAGGTTTCCATAGCAACAGCAGTGTCAGAGGAAGTTGACACTTTTCTATGCAAACCTCCTCCCCTCCTCCCTGCAGGAAACAGTAAATATACTACATGTTGAATAAATTATATATAATCTTGGTGTATATATAAATATATATATATCACACATACACACACTACTTTTTTCTGTACAGCTTTTCATTTAAAAAAAAATACTAATCTCAGCAACCAAATTCATTTATGCATCTAGATTGCATCTCCCCCAGCACAACGAATCGCACTACCCCGGCACAACGAATCGCACCACCCCGGCACAACGAATCGCACCACCCCGGCACAACGAATCGCACCACCCCGGCACAACGAATCGCACCACCCCATTACAACGAATCGCACCACCCCATTACAACGAATCGCACCACCCCATTACAACGAATCGCACCACCCCATTACAACGAATCACACCACCCCATTACAACGAATCACACCACCCCATTACAACGAATCGCACCACCCCGGCACAACGAATCACACCACCCCGGCACAACGAATCGCACCACCCTGGCACAACGAATCGCACCACCCCATTACAACGAATCGCACCACCCCATTACAACGAATCGCACCACCCCGGCACAACGAATCGCACCACCCCGGCACAACGAATCGCACCACCCCGGCACAACGAATCGCACCACCCCATTACAACGAATCGCACCACCCCATTACAACAAATCGCACCACCCCGGCACAACGAATCGCACCACCCCGGCACAACGAATCGCATCACCCCATTACAACGAATCGCATCACCCCATTACAACGAATCGCACCACCCCGGCACAACGAATCGCACCACCACATCGCATCACATCATTAGAGAGGGCAGAGAGAGAAAGGGCAGAGAGGGCAGAGAGAGGGCAGAGAGAGAGAGGGCAGAGAGGGAGAGAGGGCAGAGAGGGAGAGAGGGCAGAGAGAGGGCAAAGAGAGAGGGCAGAGAGAGAGCGCAGAGAGAGAGAGCAGAGAGAGAGAGGGCAGAGAGAGGGCAGAGAGAGAGGGCAGAGAGAGAGAGAGGGCAGAGAGAGAGAGGGCAGAGAGAGAGAGCAGAGAGAGAGAGAGAGCAGAGAGCAGAGAGAGAGGGCAGAGAGAGAGGGCAGAGAGAGAGAGAGGGGGCAGAGAGAGAGAGAGGGCAGAGAGAGAGAGAGAGGGCAGAGAGAGAGGGCAGAGAGAGAGCGAGAGGGACAGGGAGAGAGAGAGAAAGAGGGTGGGGCAGTGAGAGAGAGGGACAGGGAGAGAGAGAGAGGGGGACAGGGAGAGAGAGAGAGAGAGCGGGGGACAGGGAGAGAGAGAGCGGGGGACAGGGAGAGAGAGAGGGGTCCGGGTCTGGTCAGTGACATTCCTCACCTCAGCTCACTCACTTGAATGGTTCAGGAGGGGCTTTAATGTGGCTGTCGGCGACGGCTGCTTGTTTAATCTTCCCGCTCCCTCTTGCTCTTCATCGATGTAACGCACAGTCAGGGAGAGAGGGGCGGAAGAAGCGGTGTGTGTCACAAGCTGGCTCATTCACAGCTGAGCCAGCGGTCTCCCCTTCTGCCCACACACTGACACCAGGGATGTTCCTGAATTGCGGCGGCCGCCGCCGTTCCATGGTAGGGCCGGCCCTGGGCAGTACATGTCTGGATCCCCCCCCTGTTACCAGCCCACTGAGCACAGAGCTGTCAGTGGAGTGTCACTGGCAACACACGCCTGGTTGCCCTCAATTGAAATGGCGCCGGGCGGAGCCGTGCATCGCGTCATTTCCTGTTTAGAAATAACGCGATGCTACGGGCCAGTGCCTCCTGGGATTGATGACACAATCTCCCAGGAGGCCTAGCGATGACTGGATGACGCAACGAGGCTGATGCCGGCCGCGGCGGGAGATAGAAACAAATGACAACAGAACAGTGAGTATTTCAAATTAAAAATTGTAATTTGCCAATTGTTATGCAGGGGACATTGCTGGAGAGGATGGGACAAACTTCAAAAATAGGGTGGAGCTCTGCTTTAAGTATTTTTTTTTTTTTTAAACTTTATTTTTTTTATTACATTTTTATTTTTGACAGTTTACAGACAATTAAGAAACAGTGTTCCCCAGACTGCCCCAATCCTCCAACAGTTTCCCCTCTACCGGTTCGATAGGCTGTGCATGTTAGATGTATCCTCGGGAAGGAACTTGGTGAGGGGGGGACCCCTGGGGTTTTCTGTGAGAACTGCCATTCTAATGCTAAGATTCATACCCTTTCACAACATTCATTCATCTCTGTCGATCCTCAACTTCCACTCCCCTATCCAAAGGTTTCTCTTGGGCTCACCATTTTAAATGTTTTATCTTGCACTTGTTGAGAGTTACATACTGATCCCTCTTGCTTCCCACCAGGGTTTCCAGATCTTATCATATGTCGTTGGAGCACCTTGCTTTATATAAACCGATTTCTCTTTAAGAATTACCCCGTTCAAGCTATTCTGCCATTCCTCACTGGACGGAGGCAGTATTGACTGCCATCTACGGGCAATCAGAATCCTAGCTTGGAATAGGCATCTCATAGCTGCCATTTGAGGGCTCCCAGGTTTGCCCCCTTTCCCCACTAGTCCCAGTAGGCATTGCTTCGGCCTCAACTCAATGGAAATCCCGAACACCTTATCAATAGTTTTTACCACCTCCGTCCAGTACCGGAATAGCTTTGGGCACCTCCAGAACATGTGAAGCAGGTCCCCTTTCGGGTCCCTACATCTAGGACAGCTAGAGTCTGGCCGGCGGCCAAACTGAAAAAGTCTATATGGGGTGTAATAAGTTCTATACAATAAGAAAAGGTGTGATATCCTCAGAGGGGGACAGCGAGACCAGTGGGGCTACTTCAAGGATCCTATTCCACTGGGTGTCAGAAATAGCTCCTACATCATTTTATATAAGGGTAGTTCTAACCTGCTCAATCTCCCTTTATTGATATCAGGATACACTTTGGAAATTAAACCTTTCACTGAGTCTGCATTGATTAATTTTTTTAAGTATTGGAATTGTTGTTCATTCTAGAGTCTGTCCTTTAAATTGCCGAACCTGCAAATATTTGAAAAAGTTTTTATTCGGCAAGGCATGATGGACCCTCAATTCCTGAAAGGTTTTCAAAGTACCATCCTGATATAACTGGGAAATAAATTTTATCCCGCATCTCTCCCATTCTCTTATTGTCCCTATTTTCTGGAGCTCTCCTAATTTACTGTTGTCCCACAATGGAGTAAATTCTGTAAATCCTCTATAATTCAGTATAGTTTTCACTGTGTCCCAAACCTTCATCATTAAATTCAAAGTTGGTTGTTTTGGGGAAAAAGATCCTGCCTCCAAAGCTTCGGGTATGGAATCATGTGGAGTATTTTGAAGAAGAATCTTGCTTCCTGCTTGTTGACCAGGAGTATTACTTCCCCCTAGATACTGAAGTTGTGATGCCAAAAAATAACTATAGGGATGTGGGAGTGCTACTCCTCCCTCCTGTTTCTGGAGCTGCAGGGTGCTTAACCGGATTCTTGCTGGACCACCTTTCCATATCATTTCCCTGAACAGAGTCTCTATCTTTTGAAACCATTTTTTATAAAGCCAAATTGGCGAATTGTGTAGTACATAAAAGAGCTGGGGCATCCAAATCATTTTGATCAAGTTACACCGGCCTGCCACAGATATTGGCAAGTTTTTCCAGACTTTTATTTTACCCCTGAATTTAATCAACAGGGGATCGATATTATCTGCGGTGTATTGTTGAAGATCTTTAGAAATGTTTATACCTAGGTATTTGAATTTGTTCACAACCGGGATCTGGGCTACCTCCTCAGGTAAAGAACCCATCAGAGGGTCCACTGGTAGCAGGCTGGACTTTGCCAAGTTTATCTTTAATCCAGAAATTTGGCCAAAGCTATTAATGATATTCATGGCCTTCCGAAGGGAATCCTGTGTATCTCCGAGGAAGAGGAGAAGATTGTCTGCATATAATGCAACTTTTTCTTCCAGATCTCCTCTTCTAAAGCCCCTCACCTGGTCAGATGATCTAAGAGCAGTAGCCAGAGGTTCAATTGCAATGGCAAAAAGGAGGGGTGACAGGGGACATCCCTGTCGCGTCCCTCTCCCCAGTTCAAACTTATCGGACTGCTCTCCGTTCACCCTTACTCTAGCCTCTGGTGCTCTATAGAGCATTTTCACCCAGTTGATAAAGCCCGGGCCCAGTTGGGCCGTATCCATGGCCTTCCACAGGTACTGCCACTCTAAACTGTCGAAGGCCTTGGCGGCGTCTAAAGACAGGATAACCCTCTCCCCGTCCTCATTTGACGGGACCTGGAGATTCAGATATAGCCGCCTTATGTTAACACTAGTTGTTCTTCCAGGAATAAACCCTGACTGGTCGGGGTGGATAAGTTTTATCACCCTGTTTAATCTGGTCGCCAAAACCTTCGCTAGGATCTTCATGTTAGTGTTTAACAGGGCAATGGGTCTATAAGAGGCTACATCCAATGGGTCTTTACCTTCCTTATGTATGATAATTATATTAGAGTCCATCATTGAGGAAGGAAGCTCACCCTGTACTAGTGAATTATTCAGTACCATCAACAGCTCGGGTAGTAACACCTTGCCGTAATGCCGGTATATCTCGGCTGGTAGGCCATCTGGTCCTGGGGATTTCTGCCTTGCCATCTCATTGGTAATACACGTTATCACTTCTAGGGTTATAGGGCGGTCCAGCTCAGCTCTGTCCATCTCACTGAGGAAAGGTAAATTCAAATCCCCAAAGAAGATGTCCATTGCTTCGCTCACCTCCCCCTGCCGGGATCTATAAAGATCTTCATAGTACGTTTTGAACTTATCCACTATTTCTGGAGTGTATGACGTCACTCTCCCATCCGCCGTGGTGATCGTAGGCACCACAGAGGTGGGGGAGTTTGCCTTAACTAGTCGTGCCAACATCCGCCCCACACTTTCCCTTTCTCCAAAGGCAGCTTTTCTCTGAAAGAGATATTTGTTCTCTACTCTTCGAATAGTTATTAGTCAATACTTTTGCTGCTCCTCTATCCAGGTCCTTAGTGTCTCTGGTGTCGGGTTATTAATGTATTGTTCTTCCGCACTTGTTACCCTCTCTCCAATTGCTCTCTCCCAGTCCTTAGTCTGCTTTTTTATTTTTGAAATCTGCTGTATCATCATTCCGCGCAAATAGGCCTTCAACGTATCCCATACTATTCCTATCGAGGCGGTGCCCCGGTTCAAATCGATAAAATCGATAAAATCCCCCAGGGATATCAATACATCCCTGGGGTCTCCCATCAGTTCAATCCAGAAGGGGCTCAGCCTCCACTCCCCAGGAGAGCTACGTTTTCCCAATTCCAATGATACGGTTACCGGGGAATGATCTGACAGGCCCCTTGGTTTGTAGCTCACGTTTTTTATTAAGGATATCATCTCCTCGTTTCCCACAACCAAGTCAATCCTGGAAAGGGTAGAGTAAGTCTTGAAAAAGCAGGAGTATTGTCGGACCTCCGGATTCGGTACTCTCCAAATATCTCTCAATCCAGTTTCTGTCAGAAAGTCAGATAATCGACTATCTGCTGCTCTACTTGTGTGTATCACAGGGGGAAATCTATCTACTTTCCGGTCCATAACCGTATTAAAATCCCCTGTCATTAGTACCGGTACTCCAGGTTTATCCAGTGCAAACTCAATAAGATCACAAAGAACCGAAAGGTCAAAGGGGGAGGGGGAGATGCACATTTGCCAATATGCAGGTTTTGTTTTCAATCGTACGAAACAAAAATATATATCGCCCCTGTTCATCTATCTTAACCTGAATGCAAGAAGAGGCCAGTTTTGAAAAGGGTGCTCACCCCTCTGGAGTAGGAGGTGTGGACTGAGTGAAACTGTATGGGGTAGTCCCGCCACCTCAGTTGGGGACTAGTGATTTTTGTGAGGTGTGTCTCCTGTAGGAGAAGTATCGCTGCCACATATGTTTTTACAATCAGGAGAACTGCTGCTTTTTTCTCTGGATCTCCCAGTCCCCGCACATTCCAAGAGCATAAATTCAAATTTTTAATCTGAGTGCTTCCAGCCATAATATTCCAGTTTTCCATCTAACATGTTATCAAGTGACCAGTGCCTTTTTTCATTTGTAAATATTACTTGTGCTGATTTAATAAAAATTCTAACCCAATATTGCACAATTCCAAAAGTGTAGTTTCTTTCAAACAACCTTGTGTACCAAACATACCAATCGTGCCATCTCCACAAATTCATACCTTTCTTCAAGCTCATACTTCCGTGCATCCTTCTCACCTGCCCTTTGGGGGCATTCTAATGTGACCATTACCGATTCCTGTCATTTTTAGTGTTCTTAGTGTCTTTAGTCCCATTTCCTTACACTCTTCCCTCCCTAGCCCATCCCTCCCTCCATAAACCCCACATCCAAACCAACTGTCAGGGTCACCTGTGGCCAGGTGACAGATGCACACCGTAGGGGGACAGGAGTGCACCGCGAGGTAGTGAACCCTATGGCTGGCTTCTGTGGATAGGAAACTGGGTGGTTGTGGAAAGCGGGACCAGAGGAGCACAACCGGGATCCCAACGGAAGCGAGAGCCAAGATTCCCCAGGGCGCGGAGTCTAAGACCCAGCTGGTCTTCTCCAGGGCCTCTAGTGGTGAGGATGTTACGCTGCAGGCTGGGACCAGGTCGCGGCCCCTGGAGTTTCCTAGCTCACGCCCCGTAGGATAAGGGGAAGCAGCAGCACACGATAGAGAGAACCGAATAACAAGCCGAAGGTCAGGGGCCACAAGCAGACAAGGATAACGAAGAACGAGCCGAAGGTCAAGGGTCACGAGCAGACAGGGATGGTCGGGGACAAGCCAATAACGTAACAGAGAGACAGACGTAGCACACGGCAGGCAGGAACCCAAACACACAATGCCTAACAAACACGTTGATCAGCAAAGCAGGCTTGCAGTGCACAGGTTAATATAGTGTTCAGTGATAGGGCCTGGGGTGGAGTCAGGCTGGGAGGAGATTATAAAGGAAGCCAGGTGAAGGAGGTCTGGTCTCTAGATGAACACATGAGGAGGAAGGTAAGATGGCAGACAGACATTAATGCATATCCATGACAGTACCCTCCCTCTTACGAGGCCTCCCCCTTCCCCGCCTGGGCCCAGGTTTAGAGGGAAACTTCAGATGAAACTCCTTTAACAGACGAGGTGCAAAGACCTCAGATGCAGTGATCCAAGACCTCTCCTCAGGACCAAACCCTTTCCAATGAACGAGGTACTGAAGAACGCCTTTACAGAGTCGGGAGTCCAGAATTTGACTGATCTCGTACTCCTGATTATCCTCAGAGACAGGCGCCACGGTAGGAAGAGGACGAGAGAATTTATTGAGGACTAAAGGCTTTAGAAGAGCAACATGAAAGGAGTTAGTGATTTTAAGGCTCTTAGGAATCTGGAGTTTGAAACAAACCGGATTCAGTTTAGCAGTTACCGTGTATGGACCGATGAATCGTGGAGCAAACTTCAGAGAAGGAACTCGGAGCTTGATGTTCCTGGTAGAGAGCCAGACTTTGTCCCCTGGCTGAAGAGAAGGCGGTTTACGCCTGCGGCGGTCGGCAAAGCCTTTGAATTTTTCAGCAGCTGCCCGGAGGGAATCATGAACGTGACCCCAAACGGAATTGAGAGACTCCTGAACCGAAGCCAAAGCTGGAATGTCTGGAGAACAGATCATAGGAAGAGGAAGTTGAGGGTGTTTTCCATAAACTGTGAAAAAGGGTGTCTTCTGCGAACTGGTATTCACATGATTGTTATGGGAGAATTCTGCCCACGGGAGTAGAGAGGACCAATCGTCATGGTGAGAAGACACAACGGTGCGAAGAAAGACCTCTAACTCCTGATTAACCCTCTCAGTCTGTCCATTGGATTGGGGATGGTAAGAAGAAGAAAAATCCAAGACAATATTGAGGGATTTGCAAAAGGCTCTCCAAAAACGAGACGTGAATTGGACTCCCCTGTCGGAAACAATATGAGAAGGGACCCCATGTAGGCGGAGAATTTCTCGAATGAAAATGGGAACCAAGGCAGGGGCAGAAGGAAGACCAGGAAGAGGAACAAAATGAGCCATCTTGGAGAATCGATCGATTACCACCCAAATGACTGTATTATTCTCAGACAGTGGGAGATCGGTGATAAAATCCATGGCAATATGGGCCCAGGGTTCCTTAGGAATAGGCAAGGGCATGAGGAGACCAGCAGGAGCTTGTGTGGAGGATTTGGACTGAGCACAGACATGACAAGCTTTAACGTAGTCTTTGACGTCTGAGCGGAGATTAGGCCACCAGTAGTGACGACTGATGAGTAGGAAGGATCGGAGGAATCCAGAATGCCCTGCCACCTTGGAATCATGTCCCCAACGAAGGATCTTAGCTCTTAGCTCAGTGGGGACAAAGGTCTTACCAGGCGGAATTTTAGACTTCAGGGTGGTAGAGTGGGCAACAATGCATGAGGTGGGAATGATCGGCTCAGGTTCAGGGGCGGACTCCTCGTCCAAAGTGTCAAATGACCTAGAGAGCGCATCAGCCCGACCGTTGCAGGAACCAGGTTTGTAGGTAATCGTGAAATTAAAACGGGCAAAGAAGAGACTCCACCTGGCCTGTCTAGGATTCAGACGTTTAGCATTCTGTAGATACTGTAAATTCTTGTGATCGGTAAAGATCGTTATGGAGTGAGGGGAACCCTCCAAGAGATGACGCCACTCCTCTAACGCCAATTTAATTGCGAGAAGTTCCCGATCACCGATGGCATAATTCCTCTCTGCCTGAGAAAATTTTTTGGAGAAGAACGCACATGGTTGGCGTCTCTTCTCAAAGATTTGAAGAAGCACAGCTCCCACCCCCATTGAGGAAGCGTCCACTTCAATAAAAAATGCATTCCCAGGATTTGGTCTCCTCAAGAGGGGGCCAGAAACAAAGGCCTGTTTCAGGTTGTGAAATGCAGAGACAGCTTCGGGAGGCCAGTCTCTGGCATTCACACCCTTCTTGGTCAAAGCGATAATAGGCGCGGCAATGGAAGAGTAATTCCTTATGAACTGCCTATAATAATTAGTGAAGCCAAGAAAGCGCTGTGTGGCCTTGAGGCTAGCAGGAAGAGGCCAGTTGGTGATAGCCAAGACCTTCCCAGGGTCCATACGAAGCCCCGAACATGAGACAAAGCACCCCAAAAACAGGACCTCAGAACATTCAAAGGAACATTTCTCCAGCTTGGCATAGAGATTGTTCTCTCTAAGACGTTGAAGTACAGTGCGGACATGGTTTCTGTGGACGAGCAGATTTTCAGAAAAGATCAGAATGTCATCCAGATAGATGACAACAAACTGGTACAGCAGATCTCTGAAGATTTCATTGACAAAGTTTTGAAACACGGCTGGAGCATTACACAGACCAAAAGGCATCACCAGATATTCGTAATGCCCGTCTCTAGTGTTAAATGCAGTCTTCCATTCGTCACCCTCCCGTATTCGAATGAGATTGTACGCGCCTCTGAGATCCAACTTGGTGAAAATGGAGGCACCCTTCAACCTATCGAATAGCTCAGATATTAAGGGTAAGGGGTATCGATTTTTAATAGTAACCGCATTTAAACCCCGATAATCGATGCAGGGTCTTAAGGTACCATCCTTTTTGGCAACAAAAAAGAACCCTGCCCCTGCAGGCGATGAGGATTTCCGGATGAACCCTCTCTCCAGATTCTCTGCTACATACTCCGACATGGCCTGGGTCTCTGGGATGGACAGAGGGTAGGTACGACCCCTGGGTAGAGTTGCTCCGGGGACAAGATCAATAGCACAGTCAAAAGACCTGTGGGGAGGAAGCACCTCAGCTGATTTTTTACAGAACACATCCCGGTAATCGCTGTATGCGGCGGGAAGATCAGAAGAAACAGAAGTGGCAGCAACCGGAAGACTCTCCTTGGGGGTCACCTTGAGAAGACACGACGAGAAACATGAGGAACCCCAGGCCAGGATCTGCCCAGAGACCCAGTCCACATGTGGAGAGTGGAGCTGTAGCCAAGGGAGGCCCAATACAACTGGGGTAGAGGCCTTGGGTAGAATAAGAAAGGATATCCACTCCTGGTGGAGAATCCCTACCGACATCCTAATGGGTAGCGTCTGGAAGCGAATAGGGCCCCCTGGGAGAACAGTGCCATCAATTGCCGAGACTACCAATGGGGTAGTGAGAGGTGAAAGGGTAAGCTTCATAGAAGAAGCAGTTCTCCAATCCATGAAATTGCCGGCAGCCCCGGAATCCAGGTATGCAAGGGTTGACTGAGGAGAAGTGCCTACATGAAGGGACACCGGCAAGAGCAGGCGAGAAGGTGATGTTTCTGGGTCCAATACTCCACCTTCCAAATGTATTAGACCCGAGCGTTTCCCGGACGAAGCGAGCAGGAGTCACGAAAATGACCCTTGCCCCCACAATAGAGGCACAAGCCCAGAGTTCTGCGCCTAGCACGTTCTTCGGGGGTTAGTCTGGTCCGGCCCAGCTGCATAGGTTCTTCAGCAGGTAGAGGATGCTCCACGGAATGAAGGGAGGGGAGCTCAGACTGGCTAGGACCCAGAGAGTGCTGGCATCTTTTTTCTAAGGACCTCTCTTGAAAACGAATGTCGATCTGGTTGCATAATGAAATTACATCGTCCAGACCGACGGGAATGGCTCTTCCCGCTAATTCGTCTTTCACTCGGTCAGAGAGGCCATGTAAAAAGGTAGCGACCAGGGCCTCATTATTCCAGCTCAATTCAGCTGTGTGGATACGGAACTGAAGAGCATATTGCCCCACTGAACTAGATTCTTGGCGAAGACGTAAGACAGCACTAGCCGCTGAAGAAGCCCGAGCCGGCTCTTCGAAGATATTACGAAAGAGCTTCAAGAATTCGGACAGACTGGAAACCACCGGATCGTTCCTCTCCCACAGGGGGGCAGCCCAGGCCAAAGCTTCACCGGAGAGGAGGGAAATGATATAGGCTACCTTAGCCCGGTCAGATAGGAAGCTTTGAGGCTGAAGCTCAAAATGAATAGTGCATTGGCTGAGAAACCCCCTGCAGGCCTTGGAGTCCCCAGAGAAACGGAACGGAGCTGGCAATCTTAGTGAGTGTGAGGCTGCGACTGGTGCGATAGGTACAGCCGCTGGTTGTACTTGGGGTTGCGGATTCGGGGTTCCCAAGGAGACCTGAAGCTGCTCGAATCGAGAAGCCAGATCCTGGAGGAATCGCATCACCTGGGTCTGATTTGATTCCTGGGTCTCAAGTCTGCGAACTATGCCCTGCAATGGATCATCCGCGGGAAGCGGGATGTCAGCCGGGTTCATGGCTGATCAAACTGTCAGGGTCACCTGTGGCCAGGTGACAGATGCACACCGTAGGGGGACAGGAGTGCACCGCGAGGTAGTGAACCCTATGGCTGGCTTCTGTGGATAGGAAACTGGGTGGTTGTGGAAAGCGGGACCAGAGGAGCACAACCGGGATCCCAACGGAAGCGAGAGCCAAGATTCCCCAGGGCGCGGAGTCTAAGACCCAGCTGGTCTTCTCCAGGGCCTCTAGTGGTGAGGATGTTACGCTGCAGGCTGGGACCAGGTCGCGGCCCCTGGAGTTTCCTAGCTCACGCCCCGTAGGATAAGGGGAAGCAGCAGCACACGATAGAGAGAACCGAATAACAAGCCGAAGGTCAGGGGCCACAAGCAGACAAGGATAACGAAGAACGAGCCGAAGGTCAAGGGTCACGAGCAGACAGGGATGGTCGGGGACAAGCCAATAACGTAACAGAGAGACAGACGTAGCACACGGCAGGCAGGAACCCAAACACACAATGCCTAACAAACACGTTGATCAGCAAAGCAGGCTTGCAGTGCACAGGTTAATATAGTGTTCAGTGATAGGGCCTGGGGTGGAGTCAGGCTGGGAGGAGATTATAAAGGAAGCCAGGTGAAGGAGGTCTGGTCTCTAGATGAACACATGAGGAGGAAGGTAAGATGGCAGACAGACATTAATGCATATCCATGACACCAACGAACCCAAAAACATAGAAAAAAAAACACACATGGGGAGTTCTTTGCCATGCCCCTTGACTACCGGGGGCAATACGCTCATAGCTCCCCCACACCTCCCCCCCCTATTTTATACAACAATGTGCTTATGTGATTTAAATTAATTCCTCCTATTAATGAAATTCTAGAATAGTGCCGTCAGAGCATACTACAGTCTCCTCTTGTAGGTTGGAATCCAGTCCTCCACCCCCTCCGGGGTGTCGAAAAAAACAGTCTCCCCAAAGCATTTATTCTTAGTTTAGCGGGGTATAACAGAGCGTAGTTCACTTTTAATTGTTGCAGCTTGCGCTTGACTTCTCCGAACTTTGCTCTGCGTTTTTGTAAGTCAGGTGAAAAGTCGGGGTACATTGAGACCCTATTGCCGTTGTACGATAGATTACCCATTTCTCTAGCTTTATTTAAAATTGTCATTTTGTCTCTATAGTGGAATGTTTTTATCAAGAGAGATCTAGGGGGGGCACCTGATTTGGGGGGGGGTCTAGAGGGGACCCTATGGGCTCTTTCTATTGAAAAAAGGGGTGAAAAGAACTGTTCCCCAAATAATTCCCTGAGCCATTTTTCCAAAAAAGTAATGGGATCCGGGCCTTCGGTGTGTTCAGGGAGCCCCACTATCCTAATGTTCTTCCTACGCATCCTGTTCTCCATTTCATCATTCCTTGTCTGGTAATTGGTCATCTAATCCCTCATAATTTTAATCTCCCGTTTCAGGGGGTTCAGATCATCCTCTATCAGGCCAACCCTCCCCTCTAGAGCAGTAGTCCTTTCCCGCACATTTTGTATATCATGCCTAATGAACAACAGTTCTTCCTGCACTAACTTGATTTGGTCAGACATTTCAGTTTTACAGGCATTAATTGCTAGCAGGATTTCCTTTAAGGATGGCTCTGTTGCTCCGGGGGTATCCATATGGGGAGGTGTATCCAAATAACCCTGGGTTTCCGCCGTCCCCTCACTCAACAGTTTTCCGGAGGGGGCAGTTGCTCCCTTCGTAGGGGTTGCCTGGCCCTGACCCCCACTCTTCCTAGTGGTTTTAGCTCCAGATTGTAGTTTAGACAGCATGGTGGCGTGTTGAGTATTTTTTGGGGGTGTCTGTCCAGGTGTATGGGAAAATTATTTTAATCTGGCGGCGGCTGCCTGGCTCACCTTTGTGGTGCGCAGCGTTGTCATAATCCAGAAAAGAATAGATGAGTAAAGGAGAGAGGTCAAATAGGCAATGTTGAACAAGCGCCTTCACAGTGTCAGATCTAATCAAGTCTCTCAGCTTCCCCCGCCCCCCCAGGCGATAAAAAAAAAAATGGGGGGGGGGGAAATAAAGATATACTGCCGCTGCTCTATCTCCCACCCCTCTTTCCCTATAGACAAGGAACCATAGGAGAGAGCATCAGTCCTCATACAAAAAGTGAAAGTTGCCAGGGAAAGAGAGCCACTACTTCCGCTACAGTTGGAGGTTAGCGACTGGGGAGAGGGGGACAACTTTTGGAAAACAGTCCATCCGTAAAAAAATAAAATAAAAATAAAGTTTATCACAGTGTCATATAATGAGGTTATCTCACCCAGCATTGGTCTTGGTGCGTTCAAATTCATTTTACCAGACAGGGGACCTCGCTCCTCCGCTATGTTGCGCTGCGCTGTACAGGTTCCAGGTTCCAAAGAGGATCTCTCACGTCCTTTGATCTGATGCCTGGGCTGGGGGGGGGGGATAGGGGCAGTTTCTCACACTGCCTCTGCCGTTTCTCCCCTGTCAGGATGTAATTCTTATGGGGAAGAAGGTTCTCCCTGTACTGGCTGTACAGGCTGTAGTACCGCTGGTGACCACCGATGACCTCTGGCGCCCTGTATCTGGGGATATCCCTGCTTGTTAGCAGCGCCGACAGCCTCTTTCTCCAGCTCACCAGAGGCCCCCTCCTCTGGGGGGAGATCGACAGCTGCTAGGAATTTTTACCCACAGCGCACGGCATCCCCGCGCGGCCTAGACCGCGACTATCACCGCACACCACCGCATCCGGTACTTTTTTTTTTAGCAGGGAAAAGTTTATTAGACAAATCAGCACTACATTATAGGCATATTACAGGAAGTACATTGATGCACAAATCAACGTATCAGGAGCATACAGCACCATTCAGCCAAGGGCAGGTCCCAAGGCAGCAATAATAGCTAGAATTGAATAAGCATCAGGTAAGCCGAAGCATTGAGTATCAGCAAACACTTTATACCCATCCCACTCAATTTTAACCCCAGGGGAAACACAATGACAGACCAGGAGGGGGGGAGGGGACCCCGAAGCAGTAAACGCTGTATGGGGCCTCCATAGGCACCCATCCTTAGTCAGGGGGAGGGTCAAGGGCAGCTCGGTTCTCCATCCAGGCAGACCAGATCTTGTCAAATTTGTCTGGGCACTGTCTGTTTTCGTACGTCACCTGGTATAGGGGGAGGACCAGATTTACAGAGCGTTGCCAAGAGGCACAGGTTGGGGGATCCTCAGATTTCCACTTCAACAATATTTCACGTCTGGCATAAAAAAGGGCAAAGGTCAGCCGCAGCTTGCAGTACCTATACCCCTGTCACATCTTTTAGATGGCTGAGTAGCAAAATTGTCGGGTCGACCGGAATACTCGTCCCACTCACGTCAGTCAGTCTGGAGGCCACAGCCATCCAATACGGTTGGAGTTTGGGGTACGACCAGACTATGTGCCAAAATGAACCCAGTTCTTGTTTGCACCTCTGACAGTTAGGATCCCGGGACAGATATATACGGGCCAGGCGCTGTGTGGTCTAGTAGGCTCTGTGGAGAAACTTAAACTGTATAAATCTGTCCTTAGCAGCGATCAGCGAGGGGATATACAAGGAAATGCAGTCTTCCCACCCCTCTTCGTCCAAGAACGGCATGTCAGCTTTCCAGTTCTCCCAGGACTTAGTAGGTTTGGTATCATATGCCACAGCCAAGTACAAGTATAGGGACGAGAGAGGGCGATCCATTACACTAGAAGCTAGGAGTCGCTCAACAGAGTCAGACTCCAAAGTCAGGGGGCCAGGGAATTGGGCCTTGAAGGCGTGTGCAAGCTGGCAGTATCTAAACTGATAAGAGGCCAGGAGGGCATAAGTACTTATCATCAGGAAAGGCATAAGCCTACCCTCACACACTATCTGGTTGAGCTTAACAATACCCTTCTTAGCCCAGAGGGAAGGGTCCGGGTATGCTATTTAGGTGGGGCAGCATAGGATTGCTCCACAGGGGCATATGCGGGGACACATGGGCGGGCTTCCTGTAAATAAGTCGAGCCTCCTGCCAGACCTTAATTGTGGTCCGCATAAGGGTCGTCAGAGGGGTTCGCCCCTAAGGCCCCTAAACGGCAAGTTACTCAGGACTGCATATGAGTCCAGGATAGCTGCCTCCAGAGTGACCGCCGGGTTCTGTCTGGGCTGGGAGAACCACCACCGAACCGTAACCAGCACTGCCGCCCAATAGTAGAGCAGAAAATTTGGGAGTGCTAGCCCCCCCACTAGACAAAGGGAGGTAGAGGATCTGCCTCACCACCCGGGGAGGTTGGCCAGCCCACACAAACGACAGCAGCAGGCCCTCTAGTCGCCTAAAGAATGCCCTAGGGATATGCAAAGGAGTATTCCGGAAAAAAATACAAGAACATTGGAAGGTAGACCATTTTCAGCAGATTAACTCTACCCACTGGTGTCAGGGGAAGGGAACGCCATGCCAAACATTTGGCCGTCAATTGGGTCATAAGCGGTTAAATGTTCTTGGCAAAGTAGTCACCCACCCCACCACTGATCCTGATACCCAGGTATATGAACTTGTCTACCCACTGAAGCGGTGTGTGTGTCTGGGTTCTCACGGACGAGGGATGGAGTGGGAACAGGACTGACTTATTCCAATTTACACGTATGCCCGAGTACCGTCCGAACCGATCGATAAGATCCAATGCCATTTTCAAGGAGGAAGAGGCATCTGCCAGATGGAGGAGGGTGTCGTCCGCATACATAGACACCTTCTCCTCAATCGGCCCTATCTGCAAACCCCTAACCCTAGTGTCCGGTCTCAGTAATAGGGCGAGGGGCTCCACAGCCAGGGCAAACAAGCCCGGGGAGAGGGGACACCCCTGCCTTGTACCCCTGCCCAACTGGAATATCTCAGAAAGGCAGCCATTAGTTCTAATTCTACCCGAGGGACAACTGTATAGCATGCGTACCCACTGTGTGAAGACCGGCCGGAACTCGAAGCTAGAGAGCACCTCCCAGAGGTAGCCCCACTCAACAGAGTCAAAATCCTTCTCTGCGTCGAGTGAGGCAACCACACCCGCCGATCCCTCCTCGGCCCCATCAATGTGAGTGAGGAGGCGTCTAATGTTAATGTCCGTTCCCCACCCCGGCATAAACCCTATCTGATCCGAATGTACCAGAGCAGTAATGACTGAATTCAATCTGTTCGCCAAGACTTTAGCTAAAACCTTTGCGTCTACATTCAGTAGAGAGATGGGGCAGTATGAGGAGCAGAGTGTGGGGTCCCTCCCTGACTTGGGAATGACCACAATCACTCATGGTTTCGGGGAGTCTCACTAACCGCGAGGACTCTGCAAGAAGGGAATGGAATCAGATGACAAGGTCCGCAGCGTAGTGTTTATAAAACTCCACTGGGAGTCCATCAGGACCTGGGGTCTTCCCCGCTTGCATGGACTTAAGGGCCTGCTGAACCTCCAGTGCCGTGATGGGGGCGTCAAGTTTAGTGCGATATGTCAATGTCCTCTAAGTATGCCTGGAGATCAGAGATCTCATAGTCAACCCGTGAGCTGTAGAGAGTCCTGTAAAAGTCAGCAAAGCATTTACATATTACCCTCCAGCGTACAGATCAGTTCCCCCCTAGGGACCTTAATACCCGAGACACACATTCCTCCTGCCTGTTCCCTGGAAAGCCAGGCCAGTAGTCTCCCGGACCGATCACCCTGCTCAAAAATCCGCTGGGACTGAGCAAGCAGCCTTTTCTGAGTGAGAGCGGTACGTAGACTAAGGACCTCCCCAGTCAAAATTTGTAGTTGTGCATAATGATGGGGATCCCGGGATCTGATGAAAACCTCCTCCCCCCCTAGCCGCCTCCCTCTCCACCCGCACCAACTCAGCCCTGCACTCCCTACGCACAGTGGCAATAATGGTCTGGTAGTGTCCCCTCGTAGCAGCCTTAAAGGCATCCCACACAGTCATGGCGTCAGTCGTACCGGGATTGTCTGCCCAGTAGCCTGACAGCTCTGTTGGAAAGCGAACGTCCACATCAGTGTCCGTAACCCAGAACCTGGACAGTCTCCAGAGTCTGACCACGGGGCCCGTGGAGAGATCGAGCGTCAGAAGCAATGGTGCATGGTCAGAGACCCCCCCGGGGGAGTACACATATGTCCGCGACTCGTGGCAGGACCGTCCCTCCCACATATACCAGATCGATGCGGGAGAATGTCCTATGGGAAGCCGAGTGGCATGTATAGGCCCGAACCCGAGGGTGTCTCCACCTCCACACATCTATCAGACCGCAGGTGTCAGCCCAGTCAGCCAGCCCTGAGCGAGGGACACCCACAGACGTCAGGCCTTCCCATCCCGGGTCAGGAACCATATTAAAGTCTCCGAGTATAACTGTATTGTCAGAGGCGAACTCAGCCATCTTACCAGTTACCTGGTTTAGTAGCGACAGTGAGGCCGGAGGAGGCAAATATAGGCCCACAATTGTCCAGACTAAAGAATGGATCACTGCATGTATTATAACATATCTGCCATACGGATCAAGGGCCAAGTCCAGGAGCCGAAATGAGAGGGACTTGTGGACCAAGACACTAACCCCCCTAGAGAGACTAGAATATGTAGAATGGTAGTGGTGTCCCACCCATGGCTTTTTAAGGGACAGTATCCTACTCCCTATAAGATGTGTTTCCTGTAAGATGCAGATATGGGGGTTGTGGGACTTAAGGAATTGAAACACCAGGGAGCGCTTGGTCGGTGAGTTCAGTCCCCTGGTGTTCCAGGACACAATGTTAACTGAGGACATAACCCATGAGTGTAACAGGGCAGTCAGAATGGGAAATCTGTCTGTGTCTGGCTCCCGGACCCAGCCCCCGAGCCCATGACATGCACATCGTAGCTCCAAGCAATGCTGATATATCAATTATCTGTAAACCCAACAAAAGTAACATAACATTAAAACTAAACATCAACCCCAAGAACATAGCGGCCCCCAACTGAAAAACCCCCTCCCCCCACCCACCCCCCTATTACTGAGGCGGGTTTGCATCCCAAAATCCGGTACGGCACAACAGCCGTCATGTAGGGGGTCTGCGCAAGCAGCCATCATGCCCCTCCATTAAGAACCGGAGAGTGCAGGCAAGCTGACAAGTTCCTCGCTCCATAGCTCCCGCTGGGACAGTCAAGAAGCTGGGAGGGGTCAACAGGATCATGGCAGGATAAATCAAGTGTCTTCCGACAACCCCTTGCAGGCAAAAACAGGAGAAATGTAAGATCCAAGGCACATAGAGCAGTGATGATAGGGAGAGCCCACCGCAGCAGGAACACGTGGCAGGCTGGCATCAGTCACCTGACAGTGTCAGGGGCACAGTCTTAGTTGCAGAGAACATGAAAAGGGAAAAACAAAAAAAGAAAGAAAAAGTAAAAAGAACATTCAGCAGGGCACAACTGGTGCAACAGGGCCTCCCCCTCCCTCTCCTCCCGCCACCCTCCGAAGCCAACACCATAGGCAGTAAAAAAAAACAATGAGCCTGCCATAAGAGGGGGTATGCCATCCAGGGCTAAAGTCTCCACGGGAAGTCTGTGCAGGAGAAGGCAAACCTCCACCCATCAGGATGTGCACCCCCGGTGTCCTGGCGAAGGCCACATCCCCCCTCAGGGTCCGCCAGAGTGGTAAAGAGGTCCAAGCCATGGGAAGGGGAGGGCAGCACAGCACCATATTTAGTCAGTATAGAATATGGAGGATGGGGGGCAATACAGGAGAGGCAAAGAGCAGGCACATTATATAGGAGAAACTCACGGTTCCAGACCTCAGCAGTCCTGGGGCAGAGACTCCAGCCACACCGAGGCATCACGCGGCGTGATGAAGAAACGAACTGACTCGCCATCTTGGACTCTCAGCCGCACTGAGAACAGCACACTGTAGCGGATATTCCTGGCTCTCATGGCCGCCTTGACCTGGTCAAAGGATTTCCTCATCTTCTGGGTTTCAACAGAGTAGTCTGGGAAGATCAGGAGCTTTGTATTCTGGAAGCGGAGGTCTCCCAGGGCCCTGGACACCCTAAGGATCTCATCTCTGTCCCTAAAGTTGTGGAGCTTAAGGATAAAGGTCCTCGGTGGCAATCCCTGGAGTCCTGGCTTGGGTGGCACATGATGCGCCCTCTCGACCACATATTGGGGGGACAAACAAGCATCCGGCAGGAGGGAACGCAGGAGATCCTCCACAAAGGTAGTCGGATGCGGCCCCTCCACCCCTTCAGCGAGGCCGACGATGCAGAGATTATTCCTCCGATTCCTGTTCTGGGCGTCCTCGGCCCTATATTCCAGGGCCTTCACTTTGGTCTGGAGGGATCTGAGTGCCGCCGAGTGCTCAAAAATCTCATCCTCAGCAACGCCGATCCGCTGCTCAGTCTCCGTGGTCCGGGACCGCAGCGTGTCCATGTCCCGCCTCATGATCCCCATATCCAGCTTAACGGCCTCTATCTTTGCCGTGAGGGTGGCCTGGCAGGTGGCTATGGCGGCCATGACCTCCGCAAGCCATGGGGGTCTGGCTTCAGGCTCCGCCATCGACGGAGCTTGTGCAGCCCTGTTAGAGACTTGAGCGGCGCGAGTCTCCACGTGCCTGAAGACCGGCGTCCCATCCAGTCGCTGCGGGGTCAGTCAGGAGATCAAACGACAGCCCAGATCCGGAGAAAAGCAATCTGCCTAGCGGAGCTCAGTCTAGAAGCGTCCGCTCACCTCGCCATCTTGGACACGCCCCATCTATTGTACTTTACCTGGTTTCACAAGGCTTTGAATTTTTCTGTATTTCTGTCCTTCTCCCCCTTTTGGGCCACTATTTTGTCTCCAATAATTATACAGGGATATGGACCTCCACGGTCCAGCATGGATGGGTTTCATAACTCAAATAGAAACTGGCTGCACCAAGAACAAACAGAGCGATGACGACTTGGCAGTGTATTTGAACAAAATCAAAACGCTGCTAAAACGAAAATCACATTTATACTGGCACAATGACTTTTTTCTACGCTATATAAAAGAAGACATAAACCCATTAGGTTTACGTATTTAAACGTTTCCCACTATTAAAAATCCAACAGAGGTTTTTTTTTAAATGTGGGAAGATACCCTTATAAAATGTAGTAAAGATCTGATGATCCATCTTGTGAACCAATACACCAAAGACATGGAGGTGCTGCTGAATCTGGAGATTGACAATATCAATGTCCAGTTCAAACACGTCCTAGAACTGACCACATTCCCTTTCAAATGGGAGATTAGGAATCACTTGGAGAAAATGAATAAGGAGATTGTTGTAAAAAAGCTGAAAAAATCCAATATGGACAAAATGGCATTTACGGAGGGATATGCATACAAATGGATGGGGGGGGGGGGGGGGGGGGATTCTAGGAATTTTATGAAATAAAATTTTTCATATACACATTCTCAAACTGATGACACTTTTGAATCTGATTCTTCTACCACTGTTTCTACTTCTTCACAGGTGCATTCTCGACTATCTAAACCTCAATCATCACAAACTTGTAATGACAAAAGAAGACGCAATCAAGGTGCAGGGCATTCACCTATTGAAAATGAAAAAAAGAGCACGTTCTCATACCTCACCCCGAGTGGTTGATCAAGGTATTGTAAAAAGGAACTTTACACCGGTTCTGCACAACCTCTTAAATAAGGGTACAGTTGCAGTACCGGCTAATACCAAACTTCCTACCGACATTGATGATTTTTTAGACCCTACTCTGGCTCTGGCAGAAGCCAAAGTAATCTAAATACTAGTGGTGCAACGGATCGGTGGTGATCCGTGATCCGAACGGGATACCCTGTTCGGATCAGATCACCACACCATCCGCGGAGCGCTCCGGAGCCTCGGCCGTAGGAAAGGCCGCGGCTTCGACCTAGCTCCGGAGCGGCGGCCATCTTGGTACACCCGGCGGCGGCCGCTGTAGTGACGTTTCGTCGCCATCTTGCTCCACCCCACACTCCTGCACAGTAATGATAGAGAAGGGGCCAAGCGGACATCTTGTTACACCCAGAGTTTTAGATTTCAGTTCATTTCAACACAAAACTGAGCTTATCAGCTTTAATACATTATTTGGAAATCCATCGGACTGTTTACATGTTAAATTTAAAAGCAGCAGCAAACCTTACATGCTTGCTAATGTGACGAAACACCTCTGATTTTCACATTTAACATTTAGTTAAATCACAATCCCTCCTGGCTCCCCCTGATCCTGTGCTGGTACAGGTTTATTGACGACCTGTTAGTGATTTGGACTGGTGCAGAAAGGGATCTTCATACGTTCATGAAACAGCTAAACGTGAACAACTACAACTTGAGATTCACTTATACTATAAATAGGACCAAGATTTAATTTATTGATCTCAGTTTCTCAATAGACTATTGACTACTTTTTCGCAAGCCTAGTACTGGAAATACACTGCTACATGTGGATAGTCTCCACCCGGTTTCCGTGGTACGGAGCATTCCCTATGCTCAGTATATGCGTCTCCGCAGAAATTGCACTTCTGACATGGACTTTAAGAAACAAGCATACTTGTCCGAGGGTACTCGGGGACTCTATTGCGACATGCTTTCAATAGAGCATGGAAAAAAAACTTGGGGATTAATTTTATATGATCCTCCCCAAAAACGTGTACATACAACTGTGGGGTTGGTTACTAAATTTTCCTCACATGAATCTTATTTGAGTACTCTTATTGCAAATAATTGGCACTTTCTTACTGAGGATTATACAATCTCAAAGTATGTTAGACCCACCCCGGAGCTCATCTTCAGACGAGCAACCACTCTAAGACAGCAACTCAATTTGAGCCACTACATGTCACATAAGGATAATGACCCCCTTCCCCGAGGGACATATCAGTGTGGGGTTTGCCCGCGATGTTCCCTGGTAAAGGAAGGTAAAGGGATTGCATTACCTAATGGCATAAGTCAAAAACATATGCCGACTGCGCAACAAGCGGGGTCATTTACCTCATGACCTGTCGTTGCGGGGCATTTTATGTCGGCAAAACAAAACGCGAGCTGAGACAGAGAATTGGTGACCACACCTACTTCTCAGAGGGAGGTAAAATTTTGACACCTGTCACGAGACATATTGGTTTATACCATAAGTACAATACGTAAATGGTAACCTTTTTCGTACCTGAGGTAATACCCATGAACCCCAGAGGGGGGAATTGGGATAAGATTATCCTCCAACGAGAAATGCTCTGGATAGAGTGCCTAAATGCGATGACTTCGCCTGGCCTCAATGAGGTAAACTCTTATAAACCTTTTCTATAAATATCATATGCCATCTTTTTTCTATTGTAGGACACTCTCTCCTTGTTCCTCTTGTTTCATCTTTTTTCCAAAAACCCTTCCTTCCAAAATCCCTGTTTGAATTGGAGATTCTGTGTGTGACCCTAGAGTAATAGGGACATATATTTTCTACAGATTGATAAAGATCTATGTATGTTTTATTTATATTATGTTCTTGTAAATATAATTGTTATACTGTTACAGATCGGCATCCATCCCCTGGGAAAATTCACTGGGGTGCAACGATACAGTGTGAGTGTAGTCTGAATTTTCACCACCAGGGGGCCCCATGCCGACTTTTGCTTTTGTTCCTCTGATGCCTTCCACACACTGGGTGGATGGGCTAGCCCTCCCCCAACATTGACTCCCCGGTGAACATATGGTCACGTAGGGGGAAGCCCCATGTCTATGACATGGGATCCCCACTGTCCTTATGGCAGAGCACAAATCCCTTGTGCATCCGCAGCTTTTGGGGCTAGTTGCGCGCGCGCCTTCGGGCGGGCGCACACCACGTGACCAGGCCCGGTGACGTCAGACGCTCGCCGTCAAGGGCGTCGTTGGGTGGGATTTCCTGGAGGACACACACACTATAAAGATACACAGCAGTGGATGTACCACCTGCATGCTGTGTATGGGGAGCGTTCGGGCATCCTTTCTGTTGCTGTCAATGGTAAGTTTTAAACGACAATACTGGCTATAATCTAGAACTTTGGTCTAGCAGTCAGAATTGACTCAATACTATCTTCCATAGGTGACAATACCCACCAGGAACCCTACACACAAGTACCTGGGAGACACTGAATTCACTTACTGTGCTCCTGTTCATGCGCTTCCTATATAGGAAAACTGCATGCATAGGTAAGAAGGCCCTTTACACAAACTTTTACTTTTTTAAAGATTTTGAGAATTTATCAACAATCTTCCTCTCCCCTCTTTAGGGAACTTCCTTTTTACTGGTTAATAAAGGGTGTATTCTTTATACACATACTTTTCAACTAGCACAAATTCTCCTGGACATACTTATGTAAGAGGACTCCAGGTAAATATATCCTGTGTATACTTTAACACACTTGATAACATTTCTTAGACAAGGATGATCCATCTAAACATATTATTAATTCTTCTATAGATCACCCTCATGTTTAGAGGCGATCTTATTGCCACCATTGACAGCCACAGCTCTGTATAAAGGGACAAAGAAATGTGTTACCATGTGTTTTGAAAATAAAGTCTTTCCCTGTTTTGGAACTTGAAATACAGAGCGTTGTCTCGTATCCTGGAAGAGACAGAGTACGTCTCGTTTCTTCTGGAAGGATTAATCTGATGGGAAGTGGTCGCCTGGCTGCGGAGGGTCGATAGTGGTTGTGTGTTCAGAGAGGGAATATTCTAAACGGCGTTAACCCCTTTCATATTGGGGGGTGTCGTTACACCTGCCATCTTCCCCAATCCCGCAGGCAAAAGGGGGGGGAGAGAGACACAAAAATAAATAAATAAATAAATAAATAATAATAATAAAATAAAAAAAGCCCCTGGGGTTAAAAGCTTTAGTACCTACTTAGGTCTACCTAATTGTCTGTAGGTACCAAATATGGGGAAGTGTTTAGCGGCGGCCGGGTGGCCGAGCAGTAGGCCATGTCCCCATGGCTGTCTTGTTATTTACCATAATTTTTATAATTTTTCCCTTATCTCCTCCCTCTCCCTCCCCCTCCATTTTCCTACATATTACAATAGCATACACAAAGGTTGTTTATATAAGAGATCTCCAGCCTTTTTCATAACACATTTGTACATTTAAACACATCTCAGTTTCTAACTTTTACTTCACCATTTACTTCATGGGAGGGATGCTTACTAAAATAAATCACTATATATTATCCACCTGTCTATAGGACTCCAAAATTATAACATTTATATATTCAATTATTAATGTATGTAGAAGTTTTTCCCCAGCCCATCTTTGTTTCAGATCAATAATTAAAATAATATTAGGCTAACAACTTCGAAATATTTCAATTTATATCCATTTCTCATCTACTCCGTATTAAGTACATTAAATACAATTACCCATATCCCCTCCTTTTTCTCCCCCCCCTCCCCGCCCATTCTCTCCCCTCCCTCCCTCTTCAAATATCATATTACAATCATATTACCCTGTCACCTAGCATACTCATAAAGCCACTCCTAGTCCCTCCACCCCCCCCCCCCCATTCCCATCCGTTCCAATCTCTTCCTCATTAATATCTGTATATCTCTCACCACTTATGTGCTAATACCCATGTGTACCCCTATTTCCGCGTGTCCTAATGTGTTATTGTTCTCAGTTTGTTAAGTGTGTATATATCTAACAGAAATATGTATATACTTTATGACCCTTCTTTGTGCCGTGTAAGTGTAATTCTAAACTCTATTATTGTTAATATCTTTCCCTCCTCCTTCCTCCCTCCCCCACCCATACACTACTCCCTCCCCCCTCCTTCCCTTCCTCTAATTGTCAATTTCGTCTGATTATTCCCCTTGTTTCTGTGATTCCTGTGATTTCCCAATTACCATATTTACATCTGTTATAAACCCATTATAAACCCCTTTTCTATTATTATCACTCTCTCTTTATCACCATTGAAACGTGCATTTATCCCCTTGTGTACCCCTTAAACTCCCAAGATCCAGTGTGGCTTGAGAAATCAGAATAGTTATTTAATATATAACAGGAGTCAATCTCATATATTCCAATCTTTCCTACATTTATCTCATCCTGCACATCTTACATATTCTCCACCTATTAACCACCCCATATTTCAAAAATACGACAGGTGGAGCCCGTGCAGGGCCCGGGAGTACCTTACGAGAAGTGGAAAAAAGGGAAAAGAAAGAAGAAAAAAAAATTGAGGGGAGGGGGGGAAGAGAGGAGGGGCAGGGAGGAAGGGGAAAGCAAGAGAAGGAATCAATATTCAGCATTTAAATCTTAAACTCAGTAACAAGTCCTGATTCTGTTGCGCTTTCCTCCCATAATTCCCATCACTCCAAAGAGGAAAAAAAGGAAAAAAAAGGGGAGGGGGGGAAAACAAAACAAAAAGAGGTTAATCAGTCATATGTGACCTGTCCATAATCCACACCTTCAAAAAAAAAGGTAAAAAAGTAAAAAAAAGGAAGGTGTGGAGACGGAGTATTAAATCCTCCCATTAACTCACGACCGGCATTTCTTAACTCAAATCCCGATTCAAAGTCCTTTTCCGGGTTCTATGTGGGCACTTCTCTCATTGGTGGCCGAGTACCCCCTCTTCTTTGTCTCCGCCCAAGTGGTTGTAGCCAGTCCGGTATTTCGCATTGCTCTATCCCCAAAAATGTAAATGCATCCGGTAGATCTCCTGGGTCATTTATGGAAACAAATGATGTTCCTTTTTTAATCGTCAAGGATATGGGGTATCCCCAGCGGTAAGAGGCACCTACTGATCTAATTTTCTCCAGCAGTGGCCGTAATATAGCCCTCCGCTGAAGGGTAGCCCGCAAAAGATCTGGAAGTATTTTTACAGTGGATCCCTCATGAGTTACTTGCCCCACTTCCCATGCTTTGCGACCTATAAGTTCCTTATGGGCGTATCGATGTAGCCGTCCTATCACATCTCTAGGTCTTACTGGGACTGTAAAGCGAGGTCCCCATGATCTGTGTAATCTGTCACATTCGATTTCTCTAGCATTATCTATTACACCCAGTTGTTGACATATAGACATTACTGCTGTATGCAGCTTGTCCTCTCCTACTTCCTCCGGCATCCCTCTAAACCTTAAATTATTCCTTCGGCTACGGTCTTCAGATTCTTCCAATCTTATCTGCATCATAATTGATTGTTTTCTTTGGGTGAGTTGTTCCTTTTCCAGATTAGAGATCCGTGCATCTAATTTTCCTACCATTATCTCCTCTCCTGTCACTTTATCTTTCAGTGTTTGTATCTCTGCCCGGATTAACTGCATTTCCTGCCTATGGCCATCCTCATATTGGGACATCATCGTCTCTATCTCTGTCCGTGT
The DNA here is from genome assembly GCA_029206835.1 of Rana muscosa. Taxonomy (NCBI): domain Eukaryota; kingdom Metazoa; phylum Chordata; class Amphibia; order Anura; family Ranidae; genus Rana; species Rana muscosa. Next base: position 382,256,613 of record CM055117.1, read on the forward strand.
TGGCAGCGCCTGTAGAATCCTTTTTAACTCTGGATCTATTGACCCAGTTGATATCGATTCTTTTTGCTCAGACATTATTTTTTTCTGCCTCTTCTTGCTCCCCGGTTTTACCTATTATATTCGGTGTCAGTGGTAAGCTCAAGTGGGGTGCCGCCTTTGGTATATCTCTAGACACAGGTTTCCCCGAGTTTCAACTACCGCTGCCCGTGCCGCCGCTGCTGCTGCTCTTGTCTGGGTGAAGAAATCCTTAATGACCGGTTGTATGGGTACCGTTTGAGATGGGTTTTTACCTTCTCCCCCTTTCTTCCTTCTATTGCTCATCCCAGGTTGTCACACTTTATCCGGTCGCGCAGTTATTGTTCTCATATGACCGTATAGCCTGTTTGTTTGCACTCTCCTCTTAATGTCCCATCCAATCTCAGGCTTTCAGCTTTTTAGTGTCTGCTTAATGTCTAAGCACCCCTTGTCCCCGTGTCACTGGCGTCTCTGCGGTGGTTTATAGTCTACCATTCAGTATCAAGCCTTCAGCTACTTCAGCTGATAGCATCAGCTGTTTGAAATATACATGCCTCCGTGCTCTATAGTCCTAAACGTCTGTGACTTAGTGCCGGATTTTCAGCTCCCCCAACCCCCGTCCTGGGTTTCTAAGCCAACATCAAGCCATGCAGCCCCTCTCCCCCACGGCTGTTAAAAGGTTACACAGAGGTTATTATTGTTGTTTCTCCTGTTATTGCCAGTAATCCTGAGAAGCACACACACCGGTCCTCAGTTAATTTCTAGTTCATTCAAGACATACATGAGATACCAGTTTTATCTTTTGGAAAGATATAGGGTGAGCATTAAGCATTGAACAGTATTTTTACAGAGTACTCTGAGCTCCTGCGCTGAGTATAATTTTATTTTATTTTTTCTGTCCACTATTGATCAACCATTCCCAGCTCTGAGACTCTCAGCTCTCTTCACTCCTGTTGAGCAACAGCAACAGTTCAATTGCCTATGTCTCTCTCCTACCTTCGCTGGGCGCTGTCCTCCTCTCGGCTTACCAGAATCTGGGGGAAGGGGGTCAGAAGGTTAGGAGAGCTGCTCGCTTACGCTCTCCCTGAAGTCCCACTTTCTCTCCGTCACTTCTGCTCTCACTGCTATACAGGAGGGGGGCACCGCACAATCTCCTATGTAATTCCACCCGGTCTCCACTATCTGTTTACTCACGCTCCTCTCCTCTCTTTCACTGAAGACCTCGGCCTTGTCAGCAGATGTCCGTCCGTCTTGTCAGCTGTTCCTTCTTCCCGTCCACTTCCAGCAAAGAGCAACCCGGCGGGGTTGCCTAGTCAGCGGAGCTACAAGACTTTCAAGCCGGCAGGAATGAGGTGAATTACTGCATTGGGGGGGACCGAAGAAGGATAATTAGAGTCCCAAAGCTTACTGCGGAGATCATGCTGCTACATATAATAAGTAATGAGTCTTAGTATACAGCAATAGTAGGGCTAGTTTTCATCTCAACAGACATAGGGACCGCTCCATGCTCTGCGTGCTTGTCTGCTCACTCCACCATCACCGCCGCCGCCAAGCCACACCCCCAGTCCACTGAAAAAAACTCCCCACTTTTTCTTAATTTTTTATCCACGACACCCAGCAGGTTTTCACCAGAGCCTCTAGTGGTGAGGATGGCCTACGCTGCAGCTGGGTCCAGGTCGCGGCCCCCAGAATCCCCTAGCTCACGCTCCGTAGGGTAAAGAGGATAGAGGGGAAGCAGCAGCACAGGATACAAGAATAGTGAGGGGAAAAGCCAAGGTCAGGGCAACAAGCAGACAAGGATAAACGAAAGACAAGCCGAAGGTCAAGGTCACTAGCAGACATGGATAGTCGGGAACAAGCCAATATCATAACACAGAGACAGACATAGCAGCACATGGCAAGCAGGAACCCAAACACACAATGCTTAACAAACACATTGATCAGCAAGGCAGACTTGCAGTGCACAGGTTAATATAGAGTTCTGTGATAGGGCCTGGGGGTAAGCCAGGCTGGGAAGATAAATTATAAAGGCAGCCAGGTGAGACAGTCTGGCCTCTAAGGTGAACACCAGAGGAGGAAGGTAAGATGGCAGACAAACATTACTGCATATCCATGACAGAATGTGTGGCACTGTACGCCAATGACTTGCTCCTGTTCTTTAGGGATCTGGGGCCATCTTTCAGAGCTGCCTTACTGATCTTAGACATGTTTGCCTCCTTTTTGGGCCTGCGCGTGAACTGGTGCAAGTCATCTATTCTGCCACTGGGTCCTGAGGTACAGACACTGAGGGATGACGCGTTGCCGCTGCAGTGGGTTTCCTCTATTACTTATCTAGGTGTCAAAATAACTGCTAGTATTTGGGACTACATGACTCTAAACCTCCTCCCACTTGTGACTAGACTGAAACAAAGAACTCAGATTTGGAAAAAAACTGCCCCTCTCTTTATTGGGGAGAGTCAGCCTAATTAAAATGAATTTTTTACCTGTAGTATTATATTTTCTGCATCACTCTCCCATGTGGGTCCCCAAAGCTTTCTTTAACACACTAAACGGAATAATAGGATCCTTTCTCTGGTCCCCACAGTCGCCTCGTATTAATATTAAAGTCCTTCAGGAGCCGTGGGGGAAGGGGGGCTTGGCACTTCCGGACTGGCAAAAGTATTATCTGGCAGGCCAGATGGTGTTTGCCAGGCACTGGCTGCTGGCGGATGACGGAGACACTGCCACTGTTCTGGAATCGGCACACTTGGGGTCCTACGAAAGCTTACATCTGGCCCTCTACAGGGGCCCAAAATCTAGTCTACCCTTGGCCACCAGGGATATCACAAAGTGCCCAAAATATGCCAATTAGTGCCCAAAAATGGTACCAGACAGCTCCCACTAATGCCTGCCAAATGTCTCCTCAGTGATGCCCAGCAGTGTCTACAGTGTCCATCAGTGCCACCCATCCGTGCCCACCTATCAGTGCCCATATGTTCCCACCTATCAGTGCCACCCATAAGTAACCATCAGTGCCGCCTATCAGTGCTCATCAATGCCGCCTATCAGTGCATAATGCCACCTATCAGTGCCCATGAGTGTGTTGTGGAGATTTTTATGGAGATGTATTTTTTTTTTTTTTTTTTAACAATCAGGTTGTGTTTATTGAGCAGACATGTATACATGAACATAAAAACAGATCTCGGCCAACATCGCCGAGGGCATGACAATACATCTAGTGACATATGACTCATTACATATCGCAGGTATCAATACAGTAAGGAATAATACTGCTGGGGGGGGGGGCCCACGAACTCCAGACACTAATTCAAAACAGGGCCAGGCGTTTAACTTGTCAGAAAAATGAGGAGGGGGAAAGGTAGCAGGTACACTCCATCCATCACCAGACACTCCCAAACCCTCACAGACCATCCCAGGAGTCCCCCCCCCCGAGGCCACAGGGCCCCAACCGAGGGCAAGGACCCAGGAGAGGCCGCATGGAGTGATCAGGGAGTTATCCACGGCAGCCACACCTTGTCGAATTTCCAAGTGCAACCTCTGCTAATATACGTTAACCTGTACATTGGAATAGCAGCATCCACCATGGCCAACCAGGAGGACACAGTCGGAGGGCTAGGGGATATCCACTTGCAAACAATAGATTTTTTAGCATAAAATAACAAATACGCAATCAACAGGTTTCTATGGCGTGGCCTCTGCTCATCGTCCGGGACCCCCAACAGGGCCAGCTCCGGCGTCACGGGAAGCGCCAAATCCAGTTTCAGATTGATTAATTCAAATACCGCCCTCCAGAACGTCTGTATCCTAGGGCATTCCCATAAGAGATGTATAAGGGTACCAGGGTGGACCCGACATCTAGTGCAGCTGGGGTCCCTGTCTGGGTATATCCTGTGGAGCCTGACTGGAGTAAAATAAACCCTGTGAAGTAGTTTAATCTGTGTCAGTTTGTCTCTGGAGGAGATCACTAGCTTAGAGCAGTCCTCCAACGCATCCCCCCACTCCTCCCTACTCAGGGATGGAACATCTGCCTTCCACCTATCCCACAGTCTTTCCAGTCTCGGGGTATCTAACTTAAGCAGTGTCCAATACAGTTCCGAGAGTGGCTTCTTGAGGTTCTCCCGGGTCAAGAGCGATTCCATTGGGTCTAGTTCCAGCAGGGGCGGGGTGGGGAATTGCGCCCTATAAGCATGACGCAACTGAAGGTACCGGAAAAGCATCCAGCCCGGTAGCCGAAACTGACCGCCGAGCTGAGCAAAGGTTAATAGCACCCCATTTGGCATGATATCTCTCAGTGTTTTCACTCCAAATCTGGCCCATACCTGTGGGTCGGGAAGCGATTTAAAGTGTGGTAATGCAGGATTGCCCCACAGGGGCTGAACCGGGGCCCACCTACCGGGCAGGGAAAAGCGTTTCCTAGCAACCGCCCAAACCTTAAGTGTAGTTTTAGTAGGGGCCGGGACCTTAGGATACGCCTCCGCCCCTCTATAGACCAGGTTTCGCAGATCCGCCAGGGATCCCAGACAAGCAGCTTCGAGGCACACCGCTGCGTTAGATCTATCCCCCGCTATCCACCAGTGTGCCGTCACCAGGACAGCAGCCCAGAACTACACCATGAGATCCGGTAACGCAAGTCCTCCCAGTCGCGTAGGAAGTTGAAGGGTAGATCTAGCCAACCTGGGGACCGCCCCCTTCCACAGGAAGGAGGTAATACACCCGTTAACCGCTCTGAAAAAGGAAGCCGGGATCCAGACCGGGCTGTTCCGGAAGATATAGTTAAATTTCGGTAGCAGAACCATTTTCAGAATATTGACGCGGCCTATTATGTTCAAGGGGAGACCAGACCAGGCCAAACACTTGTCCTTTAAGGTAGTCAGCAGGGGGGAAACGTTACGGGTATAGTATTGGGCAGCCTCCCTTGTCACCACTACACCCAAGTATTTAAATTCAGTGACACATTGTAAGGGGGGTGGGCTTGCCAGAATGAGGGCCTGAGCGTCCTACGGAAAGAGCACCGACTTGGACCAGTTTATTCTAATTCCAGAGAACCTCCCAAAAACTTTGAACGTTTCCAGGGCGGCCATCAGCGAGGGACCAGCGTCATTTAAGTATAGGAGGGTATCGTCCGCATAAAGAGATATTCTCTCCTCCAACCCCCCGACTGAAAGCCCAGCAATCGCTCGGGACTTCCGGACCGCAATCGCCAGGGGTTCCAACGCAAGAGCAAAAAGACCTGGGGAAAGAGGACACCCCTGACGAGTACCCCTAAAAAGTGGGAAGGGCTCAGAGACCCATACATTCGTACGCACCCTCGCCACCGGCCCCCCATACAGCATCCGAATCCAGTGGATAAAACAGGGACCAAAGCCAAATCTACCCAGGACCTCCCACAAATACCCCCACTCGACTGAGTCGAAGGCCTTTTCGGCATCCAGAGAGGCCACTACACGGGTTCCGACATTGTCATGTGTCATAGATAGGTTTAAGAAAAGTCTACGAATATTAATGTCGGTGCCCCTACCCGGCATAAACCCAGTTTGGTCTATGTGGACCAGCTCAGCTATCACTCCTGACAGCCGGTTCGCAATGAGTTTAGCAAGGACTTTAGCGTCCACATTCAATAATGAGATGGGCCTGTAGGAGGCACAATCTAAAGGGTCCTTACCGGGCTTGGGCACCAACACAATAACCGCCTCCGCCATAGAGTCCGGCAGAGCCCCCTGGTCGCTAAATTCTGAAAAGAGAGTTGTCAGTCTTGGGGCAAGGGTCTCCATATTCTGTGAGTAAAATTCAGTCGGAAGTCCATCAATCCCAGGAGTCTTACCACCCTGTAAGCCCCCCATGGCCCCCTGAACCTCCTCCAGGGTGATGTCTTTCTCCAGTTCAGCTCTCATGTTCTCATCCAGAGCAGGGAAAGGGACAGAGTCCAAAAAGACTCGCAAGTCAGAGGGCGAGTACTGAGCCTTCGAGGAGTAGACTCCCTGAAAAAATTGGGTGAATCTAGTATTGATACTTCCCGGGGAAGTAAGCACCATACCCCCCTCATCCCTCACACCCGCTATGTGCGTGGACAGAGTCAATCCCCTGGAGAGCCATGCTAACCACCGCCCATTCTTATTACCATGTTCAAAAATCCGTTGGGCAGAGTGCAGCATAGATTTCTTGGTCTGGTCAATTCGGCTCAGGGAAAGCTTTCTAAGGGCATGTTGCCATGCCGAGTAGGCAGCATCTGTAGGGGCAGCAACAAAGGACCTCTCGCAATCCCCAACCTCCTCCTCCCTTTCCAGCAATTCCTTTGCGCCCTCCCTCTGCAGTAGAGATATCCTGGAGATATATTCCCCCCTGACCCAGGCCTTAAATGCATCCCACCGCACACCGGAGCCGGCCAAGTCCCCGTTAGCAGACCAGTATTTGCAAATAGACTCCGCCATATCCTCCTGTATCCTGTCATCCATTGCCCAGTATCTGGAGAGGCGCCACAGCCTCAACCCCCCGGACTCCACAGGCGACAGATGTAAACAGACGGGCGCATGATCTGATATGCCTCTAGATAGATGACTAGCATCCCGAACCCAATTGAGGGCCGCAGTGGAGGCATATACTAGATCAATGCGGGACAAGGTTTTATACGTAGCCGAATGGCACGTGTACTCCCTGGTATGAGGGTGAAAGTGTCTCCATACGTCCGTCAGTCCATATGCATCCACCCAGCGGGGGAGGTCCGAAGAGGGCCGGGCCACAGGGTGTAGCCTGTCCATGCCCTGAGAGGGCACCATGTTAAAGTCTCCAAATACATATAGTACCGGTGCATCAAATTCAAGAATTACCCCCATTAATTTGTGCAGTATTGGTATTGAAGCCGGGGGGGGGGGGGGGGTAAATACACCCCAGCCAAGACCAGTCTCTTGTCAAAAATACGAGCGTGGAGGACCACATATCTACCCCCGGGGTCTGTGCGGACATCAATGATCTGGAATGGCAGAGACCTCCTAATCAGGATACTCACTCCCCGGGCATAGCAGGAGTAGGTGGAGTGATAAGTCGCTCCAACCCAGGCCCTGCGCAGAGCCAGGATTCGTGAGCCCGTTAAGTGAGTCTCCAGGAGTATACAAATATGAGGGTTGACCCTCTGCAGATATTTGAACACCAGTGACCTCTTAACCGCAGAGTTGAGGCCCCTGGTGTTCCAGGAAACAACTCTAACCTGGGTCATCAGGGCGGATACTAAATAAAATCAACCTCACCCCCCTCATACATAAGATCCACAAGGCCCATCTGTGACTCAAGGACCCCCCCACCCCACCCCCAGCAAATCGGCCTCCATAAACCTGCAAACGAAAATGATTAGACATGTCACATTATACAAAAATAAAGCTAGAACCATTCTTTCCCACTGCAACAGCAGTATAACATCAGGGTCCCAACGATTCCCCACCCCCCTACCCCGCCACCCCATCCCAATCATGGAGAGCATATACCCCAAACTCCCAGACAACAGGTCTGTTTAGAACAAGTTTCTAATGTGGAGGGCAGTGGACCTGAGGAGTCCGCACACTAGTCCAGGTGCTAGATCAGCACCAGAGCCGCTGGCTATCATATCAAAAAAAAAAAACACACATCTATACAGGTAGCATAGGCATGACTCCCAGACAGTTCAGGATCCAAAACAGAATCAATCGAGGAAGCCACCATCAGTCCCATGAATCCTTAAGGATAGCTGGTGGTAAGTCAAATACGAACATCTCCTGCAAGCAGGGGCACACACTTGTGAGGACAGTACTTGAGGCAATAATAGAGCTTCATGCACACCTCAACCCAACATGGGATTCCCCAAAACATGGGGGAAAACAACAGAACTCAGTGGGTTCAGCAAACAAAATGAGATCGGCAAGTCTGGTACAGTAGCAATCAAGGGGCAGCAGCATGCCCGGTTAACATACCATCACAGCCGCAGAAGAAGGGCTACCGCCAGCTCAGCGTTGGGGTTGCAGGGTGTCAATTCAAGAGAAGGCTTCCCGCGGTGATGTGAAGATACGAATAGTTTCTCCATCTTGTACCCGGAGGCGCGCAGGGAACATCATGTTGTACCGGATATCTCGGGCGCGGAGCTGGGCCTTGACCTGGTCGAATGACTTCCGCATCTTCTGGGTTTCCATCGAGTAGTCCGGGAAAATTAACACTTTGGTGTTCTCAAATCGGAGCTCCCCCTTACTCCTCGCGGCCCTCAGGACCTCATCCCTATCTCGGAAATTGAGGAATCGGAGGATAAACATGCGGGGGGGACCTCCGGCAGGATTCGGCCGCGGGGGGATCCGGTGCGCCCGTTCAACCGCATAGAAGGGCGAGAAATGAGCTTCAGGCAAGAGATTACGCATCAGGCCCCCCACAAATTCGGTAGGGGCCTGACCCTCCGCACCCTCTGGAAGACCAACAATCCGGAGGTTATTCCTCCTGTTGCGATTTTCGGCATCGTCGGCCTTGTATTCCAGCGCTTTAATCCTATTGTGCATGGCCCGGAGATCAGAGGAATGTCCTGTCACTGTGTCCTCCACATCACTAATCCGCCGCTCGGCCTCCGAAACCCTGGACCTTATCTTGTCCACATCTTGCCTCATAATCCCCATCTCCATTTGCACAGCCTCAATCTTGGAGGTGAGTGTGGCTTGGCAATTCGCTATGGCTGCCATAATATCCGCCACATAGCTGGGTTGTGGCGGGGCTTCCTCCGCCTGCACTGCCTGGGACGCCATCTTAGTATGTCGCTCCCCACGAGGCCGCACGCAGGCCGGAGGGGAATCCTCGGAGATCTCTGGCAGCGGAGGGAACCGGAGCGTTTTTCCTCCACCTGAGCCACCCCTGCGTGTGCGGCGTCTCATCTGCTGTGGGGAGGGAGTCTCGATCGGTGCGTCTACCCGTCCGGATAGGATAAATCACCAGGTAGCCAGCGGAGCTCCGTTATGTGCGACTGTTCAGGTCTCCATCTTGGCCACGCCCCCATGGAGATGTATTTAATATGTATTGTCATAGTGTCACCCAGTGTTAGTACTTCCGCAACCCGCTCTAAAAGAGCTGATTGGGGTAGTCTGAGGCTGGTTGAATCCCGTCTGATAGGGGAAAACGTCTTGAGGTTGGAGTGTGATGTTTGCAGGGTGCGGATATGTCCACCAACGGGGGCCCTCTGTGCATTAGCATGGACGATCGTTAAGGAGGGGATATGCTCGCTCTGCAATGACATCATTGGTTATAGGCGGATGCGCGCTCTTGTCTCTGCTGTGTCTGATCAACATTGGTTGGAATTCGTAGCGTGCGTCTGCAGATAGCCTCCCTCCCCCATTCAATAATAGTATAATCTTAATATGCGTTATTCTATGGAATAGCGCAGAATAAGAATTCCTATCAACGGTAACTTTAGCCATCCTACGTTATTGTATTCATGTATGACATCTCCTGTTGGAAGGAATGTCCAGGTATTGCCATTTTCCTTGTATGGTCATTTTCCTGTAAAGGAAAGGAACATCCTGTGAGGTCCCCACCCATGGGGGAGGGGATTGGTTGCTGCAGCCAATCACCTCCTGTGTGAGATCTTTTGAGTTTAATAAAAGCCTATGATTAGGCGTCGGCTAGTCAGTCTATGCTGGGATGGCCTGACGATAAGATCTATGTGTGAGCCTTGCTTCTTGGATGAATGATGGGATGAACGGTGAGTGGATTTTAGCAAACTTAAAGATAGCATTATTGCAAAAAGATGAATCTAAAGTGTGTGCTTATAGAGCACAGGAAATATAGGCTGTGTGCTCTGCAAACAGCCCATATTTCTACGACAAGTGCTGCATACCAGTGCCACCTATCAGTGCCCACCCATGCCACCTGTCAGTACCCATCAGTGCAGCCTTGTTGTGCCCATCAGTGCCGCCCATCAATGCTGCATACCAGTGCCACCTATCATTGCCCATCAGTGCTGCCTATCAGTGCCACCTCATCAGTGCAGCCTCACCAGTGAAGGACAGAGAAACAAAGAAAGCTCTATTTGTGGGAACAAAATTATGTGTTTGAGTACAATGTAGCATGACCGCGAAATTGTCATCCAAAGTGCGACAGCGCTGAAAGCTGAAAATTGGCCTGGACAGAAAGGGGGTTTAAGTACCTGGTATTGAAGTGCTTAATATCATTGATAAGGCACACTGTGACAAGGTCATTGACAAAAACTTGTGGAGTTTAAAAGGACCCCTTTTTTTTTTTTTAACGCATTGCCTAAGATCCATAAGTCTGCCTTGGATCCCCCAGGTCCTCCCATCATCTCTGGACAAGGTTCTTGCACAGAATGTGTCAGTGAATACATTGATCACATTTTGCAACCATTTTTCTCAAGGAAACAGCAGGTAATAACTCCTTACATGCAGCAAGCGCACATCCACCAGCTCTTATACATAGTATTCCTTATGCATAATGCATTAGGTTTCGGCGAACTGTTTCGAGCTAAACTGTTACATGTTGACATTTCCTTCGCACCTGCCCTGTTAGACCCAGCAAGTCACATTCACAGTTTATTATGAACTATCAAGCCATTGACTTTTCCCAGACTTATGTCACCCTTTCTGTTTCTCTGCAGCTGGCAGAAGAAGAAATCCATCTCCCAGCAATAATTAATTCTGGAGCTTGCAGCTCTTTTCTGGACGCATCACTGGCTCAAAAGTTGCATATTCCACTGCAGACCAAGTAACAGAGTCTTCAAGTTCACCTGGCAGATGGCTCTCTTCCCCGCTCTGGACTTGTTACACATGAATAGGGATGAGCTTAATGTTCGACTCGAACATCGGCTGTTCGATCGTTCGATGAAGATCGAACATTATGGGCCGTTCGCGACAAATTCGAGTGGCGAGTCACGGCCCATAATTCACTGTGGCATCATGGCTGATGATTGGCCAAGCATGCACTATGACACGCATGCTTTGGCCAATCACAGCACAGAAATAACGGAGAGCCGTAATTGGCCAAAGCCAGGGTGGCTTTGGCCAATTATGGCTCAGGGGGTTTAGTACACGCCCCACACTATATAAGGCCGCCGGCTCGGCGGCCTTGTGTAGTGTGTTGGAGTTGTGAAACAAGAGAGTTTACAGAGACAGACAGTGTCATTCATATTGAGTTAGATAGAGCAGGCAGGCGAGTCAGTTAGCTGCAGTTACAGTGTGTAGAGGATATATATGCATCCTAGGTGTTGTATATATATTTATACACTGTATTTAGTTTAGCTAGATCTGTTCCTGGTTTTCTCTATACTGTGACAGGCAGGCAGGTGATTGTGCCAGCTGCAGACAGTCAGTGTTTCACTTTGTGTACTGTGTGTGTTGCATAACATTCACCTAAAGCTTACCTGAATACAGTTAGTGAGTGACTAATAGTGGTGTTCTCATAATTAAACCACAGGCAGAGAGCTGCAAGTATTTTCAGTGTACTGTGTCCCTCTCTGCACAGTTTTCACCTAAAACTAACTGCTGCTGCTTTTCCCATACTAATACCACAGCAGGCAGTTGATTCTGATAGCTGCATTATCAGTACAGACAAATATATATATATATATATATATATATATATATATATATTACATCCCACCTTTGTGCAGCTACATCTCACTGCAGGCCATTAGTATGTCTGGAAGGCAAACAAGGAGAGGCAGACAGTCACGAGGCAATAAAAGAGGGCAAGCAGGCTCGGTGTCTAGAGGCAACAATGCTGCTGGTCGTGGACACAGTGCATCCTCATCAGCACGTGGCCGTGGGACATGCTTGTCCTTCTTTTCGGCAGCTGGCCATGTTGAGCCGCAACATGCCCAAGATTTGGTAGAGTGGATGACTAAGCCATCCTCCTCCTCATCCTCTCTCCCCCAGGCTCAGGGTACTTTGTCTGGCAAAGCAGCTGCCAAAGCGGACTCTTCCCTCAGCTCAATGGCATCAGTCACTCCTTCCCTAGCCCCACCATGTCCCAGAGGAGTCCCCTGAACTGTTTGACCACAGTGTTGGTTACATGCTCCAGGAGGATGCCCAGCATTTTGAAGGCTTCGATGATGGAACCCAGCTGGAAGAAGGCAGTAACGTGAGCTCAGAGAGAGGGGGTAGTAACGTAAGCCCAGAGAGAGGGGGTGCCCAACAAGGACAGCTATCTGGCAGTCATTTCCCCCAGCTGCAGCATACTGCCAGATTGGCACCAGTGATGAGGAGGGAGGGGATGATGAGGTCACTGACTCCACATGGGTGCCTGATAGGAGAGTGGAGGAGGCGGCACATCTTCAACAAGGCAGGATGCCCTGCAGGGGCCAGCTTAAGGGCAGCACACCGACTGCATCACACCGCAGAGCTATGCATGTGTTCTTCGGTGTGGGCCTTTTTTCAGACGTGTGCAGCAGATCGCACCGTTGCCATTTGCAACATATGTCTAAAGCGTATCTCGCGTGGCCAAAACATCAGCCGCTTGGGCACCACGTGCTTGACCAGACATATGTCAACCTGCCATGCAGTCCATTGGCAAGCGTACCTAAAAGACCCACACCAAAGAACAAAGCGGACCTCTCCTTGCTCCTCATCAGCTGGGATTTCCAACCCCCCTATACCTTCAGTCCTCTCTGAAACCTGCACTGAGAGGAATGAAGGTGTAGAATTTGTTGTGTCACAGCCAAGTACTTGCGGACAATCTCCTTTCGGTACACTGACGTCCGATTGAACCAAGCAAATTTCCCTGCCCCAGCTGCTGCACCGCCGAAAAAAGTTCGCTCCCAGCCATCCACATGCCCAGCGGTTGAATGCTAGCTTGGCTAAATTGCTAGCACTTCAACTGCTGCCTTTTCAGTATGTACACTCTGCCCCCTTCCGTGAGTTTGTTGAATGTGCGGTTCCTCAGTGGCAGGTACCCAAACGCCACTTTTTCTCACGGAAGGCGATTCCGGCTCTCTACTGGCATGTGGTAGGCAATGTCTTTGCCTTGCTGGACAGGGCAGTCAGTGGTAAGGTGCATATTACTGCTGACTCATGGTCCAGCAGGCATGGACAGGGACGTTGCCCATCTTTCACGGCGCATTGGGCGACTCTGCTGGCAGCTGGGAAGGATGCAGAACAAGGTTTAGTAGTGTTGGAGGTTGTTCCGCCACCACACCTCCAAAATGTTACTACTGGTGATTCTGACACACCTCTCTCCTCCACCCCCTCCTCTTCTTCTTCCTCGTTGGCCTCTACCTGTGCTTTGTCCTCGGAACCAGCGGTGCTCCGTAGGCGTTCAAGGGGCTACGCAAATACGCAGGCAAAAAGATGCTTGGGCTGGTGTGCTTGGGGGACATGGGCCACACTGTGGCAGAGATTCTGTCAGCTCTGCAGGGGCAGGCTCAGAGGTGGTTGACGCCACGCCAGCTTAAGCCAGGAAAGGTGGTTTCCCAAAAATGGCACCAACCTCCTCTCCGCCCTCCGACAGGGACAACTGACCCATGTGCCCTGTTTGGCTCACGTCCTTAACGTGGTGGTGCAGCGGTTCTTGGGCAGGTACTCGGGCTTACAAGAGGTCCTGAAGCAGGCCAGGAAACTCTGTGGGCATTTCCGCCGGTCATATAATGCCAGTGCTCGGCTGGCTGACCTGCAAAAGGATTACAACCTGCCCAAGAACCGCCTTATCTTTGACATGCCCACTAGGTGGAACTCTACGTTGGCCATGCTGCAGCGGCAGCAGAGGGCCATCAATGAGTATCTGTTGCAATATGGCACCAGGACAGTGTCAGGGGAGCTTGGATTTTTCTCCCCACGCCAGTGGGCCATGATCAGGAATGCATGCACTGTCCTGGCACCATTTGAGGAGGCCACGAGGATGGTGAGCAGTGACAGTGCATGCATCAGTGACACTGTCCCTCTTGTCCACCTGTTGGAGCACACGCTGCGTGGAATAATGGACAGGGCACTTGAGGCATTACAGAGGCAGGAAGAGGAGGACTTCCTTACCTCTCAAGGCCCCCTTTATCCAGACAGTGTTCCTGCTGGCCCGGCTATCACACAGGAAGAGGAGGAGGATTATTGTGTCAGCATGGAGGTGAAGCCTAGCACTCAGCATCAGCAGCAGTTTTCAAGGGATCAATTACAGTCCCAAGACACCCATGGACTTGTACGTGGCTGGGAGGAGGTGGCTGTGGATCATGTCGTCCTCAGTGACCCAGAGGACTCTGCACCGAATGCCTCAGCAAACCTACTGTCACGGTCTGGAGACAGGTTCAGCGGCCAGTAGCTATAGCAGCAGCAGGACAGGTATAAAGGCAGTCACTTCTGGCAGATGACACAGGCTCCCCTGAGGTGCGGAGTCTAAGTACTAGCTGGTTTTCCCCAGATCTCCAGATGGTGGAGATGGATTTAGCTGCAAGCTAGTACCAGGTTGCAGTCCTCAAGTTTGCCCCACCAGGGTGTGAGCAAGCCGGGGTCCAATAGCAGATAAAAAGACAAGGATGAAACAGCAGCGCGGTCAGAAAACAAGCCATGGTATCAATCACGAGTGGCTGCAGGTTGGGATCAAGCAGTAGAGTGGTCAAAGCACAGGCCGAGGGTCAAACACGAGTGGTTGCAGACTGGGATCAGGCAGTAGAGTAGTCCAGGAACAGGCAGAGGGTCAAACACGGGTGGTTGCAGGAACAGATGGCAGCAGGAAAAACAACAGCAAGGCACTGGCAGGGAAGGCACAATAACCTGGCAAAGAGGAAGTGCTGAGACAAGGCTTTTATAGAAAGTTCATGGGAGGAGAAAGGAGTTCAAGGTTCAACAGTAATCAAGACTCAAGGCAGGGTTGTCCATTGGATCAGGTTTGTCCAGCAGATCAGGCAGGGAGCTGTCCAGCATCCCAGATAGTGAAAAGAGTCAACGCCAGACACCGACGAGGTCCCAGGTTCAAGCCCAGGTCCTGACAGTACTCCCCTCCTCTCAGGACGTCCTCTGGACGTCTTAGGGCTTGGTTTGTGAGGAAACCACTGGTGAAATTCTCTTGTTAATCTAGGGGCATGAACGTCCTCCTAAGTCAGACACCACATCATCATAAGCATCCATACCATATGTACCAACAATAGAGTTAGAAAACTTTACCTTATCCCTTTGGGCATTTTTGCTTTAGAAGTTCTTGCCTGGGAGACTCTCGTCACTTGCAAGGCTTTTTCAAATACCACCAGATCCTGCTTTCGGACTATGGTGCCATTTGAGGCATATGTGCAGTCAGGTGGTAGGAGCTTCCTTGGCAGAACAGGAAGTAGTGATGGTATCAGGAAAAAGTGTTTTCTCAGGAGGTAGTGAAGACGTCTCTGGAGCAAGAGGTGGTTCTTTGGCAGGACAGGGTGATGTTACTGCATTTACCACTGTGGAGCTTGGGATAAATACAGGAACTGGTCTGTTGTCAGGAGATTGCATAGTTGCCTCTAGGCCAGATGGTAAGTGTTTCTGTGGGGTATTAGTTGTGGATTCTTGAATGATACTGGTATCATTAACCACCGTAGTCAGGGTACCCACTTGTGTCATTGAACGTGGGCAGGTCTTACAACAACCTTGGCAGTTTACAGGCTGATTAGCAGGGGTAGCAGGATGGATCCTAATAGTACCTACTTGAGGACTTTTGCCCGAGGTGGGCGAGTTGGGCAGAGGGAGATAAGGTGCCCTCTTTCTCCACAATAAAAACAAAGGCCACAGCCTCTCCTCTGCTCCCTTTCACCTTTAGACAGCTTGGTCAGGATGACCCCGATCTCCATGGATTCCACATCTTCCAGGGTAGGTGTGTATAAAGCCTCAGGAGCGTGTAGGCTTTGTGGAGTTAGAGCTTCATAGCTTGGCACGTACTGGGATGGCTTGGAGTTGTATCCATACAGGGTATTCCTGGACCCTGGGTCCCCGTAAGCCACATGACATGGCTTTTATAGGAAGTTCATGGGAGGAGCAAGGAGTTCAAGGTTCAACAGTAATCAAAACTCAAGGCTGGGTTGTCCATTGGATCAGGTTTGTCCAGCAGATCAGACAAGGAGCTGTCCAGCATTTCAGATGGCTCAGTGGGAAGCGTGAACGGCAGACACCGACAAGGTCCCAGGTTCAAGCCCAGGTCCTGACACCTATGCTGCATGGCCTCCCTGATCCTGCAAAGCCTGCGCAAGGATCCTCGTATTCGTGCAATCAAGGATAGGGATCATTACTGGCTGCCAACCCTCCTTGATCCACGTTACAAGGGTAAGGTTGTGGACCTTATCTTGCCGTCGCAGAGGAAGCAGAGGATGAAGCATCTTCGGGAGGCCTTGCAGAAAGGTCTGTGCAACACATTCTCAGAGACTGGGAGGTTACAAATTCCTGGTCCTGGACAACGTGTCAGTAAAAGAAGGAGCGGTGGAGAAGATGGCCGTCTGACCGATGCGTTCAGACAATTTTTTAGTCCGCAGCCCAAAAGGTATGATCGGTTCCAGCATCGCCAGTGTCTGGTTTACATGGTGCAGTAATACCTAGGGGCAAGATCAGACTTGGACACCTTTCCCACCGAAAATCCTCTGGGTTACTGGGTCTTGAGGATGGATCACTGGCCAGAGCTTGCACAGTATGCAATTGAGGTACTGGCCTGTCCTGCATCCAGCGTTCTTTCGGAACGCACATTCAGTGCTGCTGGAGGCTTTGTAACCGATCACAGGGTGCACCTGTCCACCGACTCGGTCGATCGACTGACCTTCATAAAAATGAATCAGTCTTGGATCACCACCAGCTACCAAGCACCTGATGCTGATGGAACCCGAATAATTTTTTTGGAAGTGTCAGATCCCTTCAAGACTGCCTATGCTGATGCTGAGTGACTATCCTCTTCCTCCTAGATAATCAAGCTGATGGCTGTTTAACAGGGGCATGTAATTAAAAATTTTGATGCAATGCTTTGCAGCAGGGCTCATTGCTGCGCTCCAAGTACAGTATCTGTGAGGGGTTGCAATGTTGTAGCACCAGTGCCTAAGGCACAATTTTTATGCCCCTGTTCAACAGGGGCATGTAATTATAATTCTTGATCCAATAATTCACAGCAGGGCCCATCCCTGCGCCCACAAAGAGTAGGGGGCTGTGAGGGCTTACAGTGAAAAAAGGGTGATGGTGGCTGCGCTGTGTTTATAACTAGTGAAGGAAGTGAAGGGAAGGATCTGGAAAAGGAAACTGCCTGATACTAACCAAATAAATTAAATCTAATACGAACCAACCAGATGCAGTAGTGTGTTGACAACAAATGTGTAACATAAATAGTATGTGCATAAACTGAATGAATCACACCTATACACCTGAAAGGTGTGTAACCAACAGTGGACAATTAATGATGTATGCAAAAACGTGTATCACTCTAACGTCCTAACGTTAGGATCAGCACAGATACACTGACAGCTGCAAGAGAGGAGATGAGCTCGGTGCTGGTTTGAAATTGTCATTTCCCTTATCTATGAAATGTGAGTGTTTTACAAGCTTTTAGAATAAATTCCCAAGTGGTTACAAACCCACACTATGTGCACCTTGTATGTTTCTTATACATGTTCCACTGGCACTTTGAGGTTGCTGCAAACTTGAGGACCATATGGTTGGAATCATCACAGCCTGCATATACAGGTCCTTCTCAAAAAATTAGCATATTGTGATAAAGTTCATTATTTTCTGTAATGTACTGATAAACATTAGACAGACTTTCATATATTTTAGATTCATTACACACAACTGAAGTAGTTCAAGGCTTTTCTTGTTTTAATATTGATGATTTTGGCATACAGCTCATGACAACCCAAAAATCCCATCTCAAAAAATTAGCATATTTCATCCGACCAATAAAAGAAAAGTGTTTTTAATACAAAAAAAAGTCAACCTTCAACTAATTATGTTCAGTTATGCACTCAATACTTGGTCGGGAATCCTTTTGCAGAAATGACTGCTTCAATGCGGCGTGGCATGGAGGCAACCAGCCTGCGGCACTGCTGAGGTGTTATGGAGGCCCAGGATGCTTCGATAGCGGCCTTAAGCTCATCCAGAGTGTTGGGTCTTGCGTCTCTCAACTTTCTCTTCCCAATATCCCACAGATTCTCTATGGGGTTCAGGTCAGGAGAGTTGGCAGGCCAATTGAGCACAGTAATACCATGGTCAGTAAACCATTTACCAGTGGTTTTGGCACTGTGAGCAGGTGCCAGGTCGTGCTGAAAAATGAAATCTTCATCTCCATAAAGCTTTTCAGCAGATGGAAGCATGAAGTGCTCCAAAATCTCCTGATAGCTAGCTGCATTGACCCTGCCCTTGATAAAACACAGTGGACCAACACCAGCAGCTGACATGGCACCCCAGACCATCACTGACTGTGGGTACTTGACACTGGACTTCAGGCATTTTGGCATTTCCCTCTTCCCAGTCTTCCTCCAGACTCTGGCACCTTGATTTCCGAATGACATGCAAAATTTGCTTTCATCCGAAAAAAGTACTTTGGACCACTGAGCAACAGTCCAGTGCTGCTTCTCTGTAGCCCAGGTCAGGCGCTTCTGCCGCTGTTTCTGGTTCAAAAGTGGCTTGACCTGGGGAATGCGGCACCTGTAGCCCATTTCCTGCACACGCCTGTTCACGGTGGCTCTGGATGTTTCTACTCCAGACTCAGTCCACTGCTTCCGCAGGTCCTCCAAGGTCTGGAATCGGTCCTTCTCCACAATCTTCTTCAGGGTCCGGTCACCTCTTCTCGTTGTGCAGCGTTTTCTGCCACACTTTTTCCATCCCACAGACTTCCCACTGAGGTGCCTTGATACAGCACTCTGGGAACAGCCTATTCGTTCAGAAATTTCTTTCTGTGTCTTACCCTCTTGCTTGAGGGTGTCAATGATGGCCTTCTGGACAGCAGTCAGGTCGGCAGTCTTACCCATGATTGCGGTTTTGAGTAATGAACCAGGCTGGGAGTTTTTAAAAGCCTCAGGAATCTTTTGCAGGTGTTTAGAGTTAATTAGTTGATTCAGATGATTAGGTTAATAGCTCGTTTAGAGAACCTTTTCATGATATGCAAATTTTTTGAGATAGGATTTTTGGGTTGTCATGAGCTGTATGCCAAAATCATCAATATTAAAACAAGAAAAGCCTTGAACTACTTCAGTTGTGTGTAATGAATCTAAAATATATGAAAGTCTAATGTTTATCAGTACATTACAGAAAATAATGAACTTTATCACAATATGCAAATTTTTTGAGAAGGACCTGTATATACGAGCTCGGCGTTCGTAGGATTGATGTCCACGCTCACCAGTTTGATGCGAGTGTGAGAATACATCCTTTGGTCACTTGTTTGCTGAACCCACAGAGTTACGCTATAAAATTCTTTTTTGTTTGTGTATTTCTATGCATCCATGTGAGTGAGATCATACTTCCATGCAAGATTGCTGCATTGCTGTCCACATTAGAAGCCCCAGTGCATGCGGTCTCTTCCCAGCAGGGAGGTAAGCTGCTAGTGAGCACTGAGTGGATTTGCACCGTAGTTTCTTCTTTCAAGCACTCTACGGGTGATGGGACTTGCTACACATTGGATTTTTTGATATTTACAGGAAGTTTTAGGAGGATTCCATTGCTCACAGTTCTGTGTTATACACTTTATCACATACTGGCACCATTATTTTCAGGAATCGTTTGAGAATTTCACTGTTTTTTAGTTTTGTGCTATACACATTTATTATATATATTGTTATATATTTTATTTCTTTGATATTATATGCACAGGTTGATCACTTAGAGTGATACACGTTTTTGCATACATCATTGGTTACACATCAGGTGTATAGGTGTGATTCATTCAGTTTATGCACATACTATTTATGTTACACATTGGTTGTCAACACGCTACTGCATCTGGTTGGTTCGTATTAGATTTCATTTATTTGGTTAGTATCAGCTAGTTTCCTTTTCCAGATCCTTCCCTTCACTAGTTATAATCAAAGCGGAGCCACCATCACCCTTTTTTCATTTATTCACTTTTGTCTGCTTGGATCAGACTCCCCGGTGACTGCTGCAGTGTCCCTAGCCATTTTTCTTCCCTCAATTCCCCATTCCCCTTCACTAGTTAAATACCCAGCTAGCGCGGGGGTTTTCTTTTTTTCTATATTTCACGAGGGCTTACAGTGTTGTGGCAACACCACCACCACCAAAGGCCCAATTTTTCTGCCCCTGTTCAACAGGGGCATGTGATTACAATTCTTGATCTAAAATTTCACAGCTGGGCCCATTCCTGCACCCACCAAGAGTAACTGTGAGGGCTTACAGTGTTGTGGCAACACCACCACCAATAACCCAATTGTTCTGCCCCAGTTCAACAGGGGCATGTGATTACAATTCTTGATCTAAAATTTCACAGCAGGGCCCATTCCTGCGCCCACCAAGAATAACCGTGAGGGCTTACAGTGTTGTGGCAACACCACCACCACCACCACCACCAAAAGCCCAATTTTTCTGCCCCTGTTCAACAGGGGAATGTAATTACAATTCTTGATCTAATAATTCACAGCAGGGCCCATTCCTGCGCCCACCAAGTGTATCTGTGAGGGATTACAGTGTTGTGGCAACACCAACACCTAAGGGCCAAATTTCTGCAGAGTATATACGGCAGGCCACTACTTTCAAACATCCAACTTACAAATGACTCCTACTTGCAAACGGAAGGAGACAACAGGAAGCGAGAGGATATCTACCCTTAGGAAGGGAAATTCTCTCCTGTGAGGCCTCGTACACACGACCGATTTTCTCGGCAAGAACCAGCAATAAACTTGCTGGCAGAGAGGTCTTGCCGAGTAAATCGGTCGTGTGTACGCGGCTATCGGGTTTCTCGTCGAGAAAACCGACAAGTAACCTCGACGAGAAAATAGAGAACCTGCTCTCTATTTTCTCGTCGAGATTCTCCTCGGCATGTTTCTCGACGAGAAAAGTGAGTGTGTGTACACTTACCTGTCCTCCCGGAAGCCCGCGCATGTTCGAAATGAATTTGACGCATGCGCGGTAGCTTCCTAGGCATAGGTAGGGCATACCAAGATGGCGGCGACGGCATCGAATGTGACGAGCGCATGCTCGTCGTAGTCGATGACGTCACCGCGTACGCTCCATTCAAAGAACCGCGGGTTCTTTGAAACGAGCGTGTGTACACTCGGCCGGGACAAGTTTCTTGTCCAAGAATCTCGTCGAAAAAAACGACATGTTTTTTTCAACGAGAATCTCGGCCGTGTGTACGAGGCCTAAGAGTTAATATGGGAAAAAGGTGTCTCCTCTCCACTGATGCTTTATCACCAATCCTTGTTTCAATAAAAAAAACAAATTTTCCAAAAACATTTGTCATTGGGACGGAAAGTGAGGTGAAATGTTCTGAACAGGTGCACAGACAGCAAAACAAATGTTACAGGGGTGATAACCCTTCCCTACGTTTTCCAAATACCTTAAAAATAGATTTTTTGGCTGGAGCTACATTTAAAAAATGTACCTGTTCCAAATTATAAACAGATTCTACTTAGAAACAAACCTACAGTCCCTGTCTTGTTTGCACCGCCTGTATACTGCTGTTCAGAGTATATAGGGCCTTTTTTTTATTTGAGTGCGGGGTTCCCCTTTATATCCATACAAGACCCAAAGGGGCTGGTACCCATGCCATTTTTCTCAATGATTTTCATCCATATTGCCGGGACCAGACATTACATTAAAGCTGCAAGCAGTTTTAAATGACTTTTTTTCCTTTATAAATGTCATTTTGTGCAGGGACAGTTCTAAACACAGGAAACACTTGCCACTTCACAGGCATACTTTAGACAGCCCCCAGGTACGATATTTAAAGGAAAATTTCACTTTTTTTTTTTTTTTCACTTTATGCATCATTAAAATCACTGCTCCCGAAAAAACGGCCGTTTTTAAAACTTCTTTTTGCATTGATACATGTCCCCAGGGGCAGGACCCGGGTCCCCAAACCCTTTTTAGGACAATAACTTGCATATTAGCCGTTATATTTAGCATTTTAGATTTTGAACGTTCGCGAACTTTCGGTCCGTTCACAGGTTCTGGTGCGAACCTGACCGGGGGGTGTTCGGCTCATCCCTACACATGAAACTAACCCCATCCTGGTCACCACAGACTCCGGTCACCAGGAGTCTCTACGTTTTGATGTTATTCCCTCTCCCATGTTCCCTATCATCCTGGGACTCCCTTGGCTACAGACACATGAACCCGACATCAGTTGGAATAAGCAACAGGTGCTCTTCACATCCCCTTTTTGCTCCCAACACTGCCTTCCTCCGGCCACTTGCCTCACCATGGCCCCAATGCCTGACAATCTCCAGCACGTCCCTACAGAATGCTGTGAATTCAAGGACATTTTTTTGATAAGCAAAAGGCGATTGCCTACCACCTCACCGGCCTTATGATTGCCCCATCGAACTGTTGCCTGGCTCTGAAGTACCTTTTGGGCGCATTTTTCCCCTGTCTGAGGCGGAGTTGGTGGCCCTCAAGGCCTACATTGACGAGAACTTCGATAAAGGCTTTATTCGCCCTTCCTCTTCACCGGCCGGAGCCGGCATCTTATTTGTGGAGAAGAAAGATGGGTCCCTTAAGGCCCTGTATCGATTATAGGGAACTGAATAAAATAACCATTAAAAATTGGTACCCCCTGCCACTCATTCCAGAACTGTTCCAGTGCTTTCGGTCCGCTCAGATCTTTTCAAAATTGGATTTGCGAGGTGCCTATAACCTCATACGAATCCGCCCCGGGATATGAGTGGAAGACCGCCTTCAGATCCAGGTTTGGGCACTACGAGTACCTGGTGATGCCGTTTGGACTATGCAATGCCTCGGCCACTTTCCAGCACCTGGTAAATGACATTTTTCAGGAGTACCTAGATAACTTTTTAGTTGTTTACCTGGACGACATTCTCATTTTTTCCGCTACCATCGAGTTACACCGGGTTCATGTAAAGACTGTCCTTACCATCCTTAGGAAACACAAGTTGTATCTCAAAGCAGGAAAATGTAAATTTGAAAAAACTGTGGTGCAATTTATTGGGTTCATCATACCCACTCATGGGGTCACAATGGACCCCCAAAAGGTCAAGGCAATTCAGGAGTGGCCGGCTCCAGTAGATAAGAAGGGGGTGCAGCGGTTGATTGGGTTTGCTAACTTTTACAGGAGGTTCATTGTCGGTTTCTCTTCCATTGTCGCACCCATTACCCAACTCACCCGTCAGCACACCCGTTTTCAGTGGTCCCAGGAAGCCCAAGAAGCCTTTGTCAAGGCTGTCCTGGTCGTTGTCGACCGCTTGTCCAAGATGGCACACTTCCTTCCCATGGTGGGCACCCACTCTGCTCTGGACACAACTAAATTTTTTATTAAAGAGATTAAAAGGCTCCATGGAGTACCTGACAGCATTACCTCCGATAGGGGTACTCAATTTACCTCCAAGCTCTGGAAATCAAGATTTGCCTATCTTCCGCGTATCATCCCCAAAGCAACGGCCAGACAGAGAGAACAAATTAAACTTTGGAACAGTACCTCTGTTGCTTTTGTTCCAGCTCCCAGGATGAGTGGTCCTCTCTACTTCCGTATGCAGAATTTGCGTATAACAATTGCATTCATACTGCCACTAACCAAACACCCTTCTGGTCGAATTTTGGATTCCATCCTTCCTTCCTTCCAAACTCCATTCCTGAAACATCGGTTCCCGCTGTACAAGACCGGTTAGCCGGTATTCAAAGGAACTTTCAAGAAATCCAGCACACATTACAGAATGTTACAAAAAAGATTACAATAAAGGGAGAAAAGAGGACCCAGATTTTAAAACAAGTGAAAAGGTGTGGCTATCAGCAGCAAACCCTAGGCTGCCTTGTCCTTCTCGGAAGTTGGGCCCAAAATTTATAGGGCCATTTGAAATTAAGAGGATGGTGAACCCTGTAAGCTTTTGAACTGATCTTACCCATATCTTACAGGATTCATCCAGTCTTCCATGCATCCTTACTAAAACCAGTAACTCCCAGTCCCTTCTTGGGGAGAGAGGAATCACCTCCTCCACCAGTCGAAGTGAATGGGGAAGATGAGTTCGAAGTGGAGGCCATATTGAACTGCAGGAAGAGGGGTAGACAATTACAGTACTTGGTCAAATGGAAGGGGTATCCCCCTGAAAATAATTCCTGGGAACCTTCAAGAAATTTGCACACCCCACGTTTAGTTCAGGCTTTCCATCGGGAACACCCGGAATTGATGTCCAGCTTGGGCGTCCAGAGGCCGCCCCTCGGGAATGGGCACTGTCAGGGAAATAAATAGCTTCAATCCGTGCAGCGTGTCACATGACATCCTGGCTGCCTGTCAGGAAGTAAACAGCCTCAATTTGATTCAATGTGTCACATGACATCCTGGCTGCCTATATAGGCTGAGCAAATCTCCAAGCAAATTGCTGTTTTGTCTTCAGCTTCCTGTGTTTCCTGTTTGCCTGATTTACTGCTGTGACCCGGATTGCCTTTTGACTACTCTGGTCTCTCCTTACCTGACCCTCGGCTTTGCTTATTGGACTTCGCTGCTATCTCCTGTGTTTGACCCCCTGCTTGTGACCCCAACTTTGTTGCCAGCCTCCTGCACCTGACCTTCCAGCCTGTGACCCGGATTATCTCCAGTCTCCAGTACTTAACCCTCTGCTTGCCTTTGGACTTTCCTCCTTTTGGGTGTTTGACCCTCGGCCTGTCCTGGACTTTTGCGCCACCATACCAGCTGAGTTCTGTTCTCCACCAGTTCCTGCACCTCTCTTCTTCAATCAATATTTTTTATTTCAAAATGCATAGGTTATACATAAAGCATAAGTCAAACATATGTAAACAATAGTATACGTTCATAGGAATTGAAACTGACTATAGCTGTGATAGATAGAACCAAGAGCAGAGGCCTATTGTCAGTCCTGAATCCATGGAGAGTAGTAACTGTCCGCATAACCGTAGGGAAATAAATTAAAGCAGGAAGCGGGTTCCACTCCCCCCAACACCCCGAGTGGGAACTGTGTTGGAAGGGGGATCCCAGAACCTCCCATTATTCTGATCCCCGTCAGCAGGGGGAAGGCTTATACCGAATTTTAAAATTCATCACACAGTTAAATTGTTGACTACTCATGCTCTACCTGAGATCTTGTGAACCTGACCTCCTTATCCTAAAAAAAAAAAAAAAAAAACATTGGCGGAGATAAAAGAGGAAAAAAGTGGGAAGATAAACACAGAGACTCAGAGCGAGCCGAAAGGAAAAGGAAAGAGAAATGAAGAGATGGAACATCACCTGAAATGCTGAGAATGCACTAAACCTGCTTGGAAAGAGAACCAATGAGGATTCCCATCTGTTGGGCCCATGGTTCCCATACCATTTCGAACTTGTCCGTTGTGTTTAGTAATATACTGGAAAGCTTTTCTTGCGACATTATCCAAGATATTTTCTTTTTAGCCGCAGGAAAAGAGACCTTTGGTTGTTTCCAGGCCTTAGCCACCGTAAGCTTTGCGCCCAACAAAATAAAATGAGTTAACCTTTGGGAGGGTTTGGGGATCCCTGGGATTTGAGCATTTAGTAGGGCAATCGTCGGGGTCCTGGGGATCTGAGTTCCAACCAGCCTGTTAATCAAGTTAAAAATGTTTTTCCAGAAGGGGCGTATTCTAGGACATTCCCACCATATGTGGGCCATTGTGCCTATATGTCGGCAACCTCTAAAACATAGAGGATCCACTGCGGGGTAGATCGAGGCTAGTCTGGAGGGGGTATAGTACCACCGAGAAATCACTTTAAGGCTAGCCTCCATCAGTGTAGGGTTGAGGATACCTTTAAATGACCGAAAGCATGCATTCTGCCATCCCTCCAGGTCCCACTGGAATTGGAAGTCAGACTCCCAGGCAGTCATAAAGGCCTCCTTAGAGGTCGCAGAGGTAAGCGACGAGTAGATCACCAAAATCCCCCCCCCCTCTGGTCCCCGGCCCGACCACACCACAACTCGTACTTGGTAAACTTTGGCGGGATGGGCTTTTCTTTCCAAAGGGAATGTATAAAGTGTGATATTTGGCCAAACCTGAATAGTTCAGAGTCGGGCAGATCCAGTGTTTTGATACAGTGGTTTAGGGTGAAGAGGCCTGCTGCTGTAAAGAATTGCCCAATTCGGTAAAGTCCCTTGTCCAGCCACCATTTGAATGCTAAGACGTTTTTCCCGGGAGGAAAGTTCGGGTTGTTGAAGAGGTGAGTCAAGGGTCTGTATGATGATACTAATTAAGTTGACAAACGTAGCCTATCCCATAGGGCGAAAGAGTGGGAAAGGGTAGGGGCTAAGATCGGGGGTCTGTCTTTCGGTGGGCTCCAGAGTAGGAAATCAGGTTTCTCAAATCATGAATAGACTACAGACAACTGAGCTAACCTGGCTGCCCGGTAATAATTGTGAAGATGGGGCAAGCCGAGACCTCCCTTCCGTCTATGAAGGTGTAGAGTTTTTTGGGGTAACCTAAACCCCCCCTTTCCCCAGATGAATCTCATTATTTTACTTTGAAATGATTTAATGTGATCCTTCCGTATGGGTACGGGAAGAGAGCGAAAAAGGTATAATAATCGCGGAAGTAACGTCATTTTTATGGAGTGTACCCTTCCCAGCCATGACAGATTATTTTTGGACCAAGTGAGTAGATCTGATTCTAGCTTACGATACAGAGGGGGGTAGTTATTCATGTAGAGGAATTCTGTCTTAGATGTCAAGTTGATCCCCAAGCACCTAAGAGAGGATTTGCTCCACGCAAACCGGAAGGATTGTTTTAGGAGAGCCACAGTGTCGTTTGGTAGTGAGATATTCATGGCTTGGGATTTGTTGTAATTCACGTGAAGGCCAGATACCGTTGCAAAGTCATCTAGAGTTTTGCATAGGTTCGGGAGGGAAGTGATGGAGGAGGTTATAAACAGCAAAATGTCGTCCGCAAAGAGACCACATTTATGTGTTTGGGGGCCGCAGGAGACACCCTGTATGTTCGGGTTTTGGTGAATTGCGATGGCTAGTGTCTCCATAGCTATCGCGAAGATGAGCGGGGATAAAGGGCAGCCTTGTCTAGTCCCTTTCTTGATATGGATGGGCTTTGAGTAACAGCCCTGGAGTCGTATGTATGCTGAAGGGTTGGAGTATAAGGCGTGTATCAGACCCAAAAACCGGGTGCCGAAACCCCAGCGTTCTAAGAGTGTAAAGATATAAGGCCAGGACACAGAATCAAAGGCCTTATGGAGGTCCAGAGAAAGGAGCATTCCCGATTGCTTGGGACCTCCCACCCAGTTTGTTTGGAGAATGGAAAGTATATCTATCGCCCTCCGTATCTGATCAGGGCCCTGCCTGCCGGGGATAAACCCCACTTGGTCCTTATGGATATATGTGCTTATGAAAGAAGCCAAACGGTTAGCTAGTATTTTAGTTAAGATTTTTAAATCACTATTTATAAGAGAAATGGGTCGATAATTTCCAATCTCTTCCGGATTCTTGTCCGGCTTAGGGATCACTGTAATATACGCAGTGTTGAGTTGAGGATCGAGTGGGTCACCCCTTGTTTTAGCATTAAGGAATTTAGTTAGATGCGGGGCCAGGGTCTCGGCAAACGTTTTAGAGCGCCCATCCGGCCCCGGGCCGATCCCGTCTTAAGGTCTTTAATCACCCCCATAACCTCTCCTTCAGTAAAGGGGGCTTCGAGCTCCCCTTTATGCTCCGGGGAGAGTGAAGGTAAGGGAAGGCCATGCAGGAAGTTGCGTACGGAGGCGTCATTGCCAAGCGTGTGGGGATTATATAGATTTGCATAGAAAGCCTGGAAAGTGTCTAATATCTTGGATGGGTTGGCCGTAGTGCCCTGTCCAGGGATCCTAATCTGTGGCATTGCGTATGTTCTGAAGCGTGGTGTTAGTCTAGCAGCCAACATGGAGCCCATCCTTTCCCCATGGAGTAAAATCTATTTTTGCTTGTCTGCTTTGGCCGTGAGAACAAGATTGAGCTCCAGTCTAGCCTTGTCTAGTTGCGCTGCCATTATGGGGGAGGGGTTCAGTTTGTGCTGGGCTCTCAGCTGTGTGTATATCCCTTCTAACCTCACTATGTCTGCCTCCCTCTCCCTCTTTATCTGGGCTCCCATCCTAATGAATTCCCCTCTCATAAAAGTTTTGTGAGCCGCCCACAGGGTTTCGGACGCTATCCCATCCACGTTGTTGAGAAGGAAGTATTCCTTCATAGCCTTATCTAGCATGGTGACTCGGATAGGGTCAGAGAGAATGGATTCGTTCAGTCTCCAGTGTCTCCGGCCCGGCCTCGAGCTTTGCGTTGTAAGGGACATGCTCACAATGGAGTGGTCCGACAATCCCGTGTCCCTGATGTGGGATTTTACAACAAGTGGGATAGTGTGGTTTGGAACTAACAGGTGGTCAATTCGAGCATAGGAGTTGTGGGGATGGGAAAAGTGTGTGTAATCTCGCTTGGTCGGATTTAGTTCTCTCCACACATCGGTCAGGCCCTGGGCGTGGATGAGTTTGGCGATTTTCAGGCTCTCTTTGGTCAGACGTGTCAGTTGGGCCGAGGGAGGTTTAGTTCTATCCAGACCCTGATCAAATGCTGCATTGGAGTCTCCACCAAAAATGACCGTGCCCTCCAACAGAGGAGCTAGCTTTTCAAATAGTTGTTTGAAGAAGGCTGCTTGACCTTTGTTGGGCGTGTAGTAGGATATCAGAGAGTATAAGTGGCCCTCGATCGTGCCCTTCACTAAGATGAACCTGGCCTCCGGATCTTTTACGTCAGTGATCCAGGTGAAGTTGCATGTTTTTGCAAATAAGACGGCCACCCCCTTTGACTTATTAACCGCACTGGCAATATAGAAGTTAGGGAAGTGGGAGTGGAGGAACTTGGGACTGTACCACGCCAGGAAGTGGGTTTCCTGTATCATTACAATGTCCAGGCTTGACGATTTGTATGTATTAAAGAGTTTCCTACGTTTGAGGGGGGAGTTCAGGCCCTGGACATTGTGTGTAGCGACCTTTAAGGCCGTGTGAGTGTGGTCAGCCATGGACCCCGAGGGGAGAAGCGCTGCAATGTCTATCGCCACCTACCGCTGGGACCTCCTGCCACTCCAGAGCGACGATTGGATTGCCGGTACCGAACTTCTGGGGACTTGCGGACTTGAGAGGCTTACAGGTGGTAGTGTCTAAAAGAAACAAAAATGTCAGGTGATGCTCAAAAGAGAAAAAAGGCGATAGAAAGGAAGTTAGAAAAGACATAACAGGAGAAAGGTTTCCCCCCTGCACGGGAGAACAATCCCGGCGGGAGAGAAAAGTTCCTAAGGGTCATCTCACTAAAAATCGTGAGATAAAAGTAGGAAGTCCAAATCTCCCGGCTAAAAGCCTTGGAGATCCTATCCCCTGGAGACCAACTGGGGTTCAAGGGATAGGAGGAGGCACACGGGAGCCACCACAAACCAGGGCGCCCTGTAAAATCGAACAACTATGCTCCTAAAGCAATGTGAACCTAAAAACAGACAGTAGCATTTAAGCAACTACCTGAGTATGACAAGTCAGAGGCACCCCCCACTCCACCCGCATGGGCAGGAGGGAGGGGGAGGGAACCTCCGATCCGCAACCACTTATGAGATGGAGTAAAGCACATTTACTTCGGTAAAGTGGCTATAGTATCTATCACCCTTGCCCCCCAGACGGGGGAGGTGTAGTTAGGAAATCCATCTCTAGACACAGGAGGGGAGAAACAACAAATAAAACAATTTGTTAACAAGCAAAGAAAGAACACCAGAGAAAACGATTCCCGGGGTAGTATGAGAGTCAGCCTCTTAGAAGAGAAAAGTCCGATGCGGGTGCATCAGTATACGTCGGACCCAAACCACGTGACATTCAGAGTCTCATGTAGGACCTTTATGCGACGATCTTCTGGCCTTGGGTTTGTTCCAGAGGGGATCCGGCGGGCTTGTGGGAGGCGGGCGTTTGTTTGATCCTGAAGACGACGTCTCCATGTCCGACTCCTGGGAAATGATCTTCAGGCTGAG
Source organism: Rana muscosa (assembly GCA_029206835.1). Classification (NCBI taxonomy): domain Eukaryota; kingdom Metazoa; phylum Chordata; class Amphibia; order Anura; family Ranidae; genus Rana; species Rana muscosa. The sequence continues at coordinate 382,286,672 of CM055117.1, forward strand.
AAGCAACTTTTCTCCCATGGCGAAGTTGGAGAAGGCATGGTCTCGGCCTTTGTAGGTGAACTTCACAGGAAAGGGGAAGGCCCATCTGTATTTGACCTCCCTCTGTGTCAAAGCAGTCAGTAGCGGTTTTAGGGTACGTCTGCGCTGTATGGTGGAAGGAGAGAGATCCGCAAAAATTTGCACCGGGTGCCCCTGGCAGGTCACTTGAGGCATTGAGCGGGTCTGTCTCATGACCGCCTCCTTGACAGCATAGTAGTGAGGCTTTAAAATAATGTCCCTGGGGGAGCCATCTTTCCTGGGGGGTCCCAGCGCTCTATGTGCTCTGTCCAGCTCCAGGCGGGGAGTAGGGATGTTTGGGATCAGGGACCTCATAAGTTCTTGCGTGGCAGACTCAACATCGATAATTGATTCCGGGAGACCTCTAATTCTGGAATTATATCTCCTGGACCTGTTCTCGAGGTCATCTATGCGGGAGAAAGCTGTGTCCAGTTGTTCATGTAAGGTCTGAATAAGATCAGAGTTCTGGTGAGAGGCAGCTGCAGTCTGATCCAGCTTAGTTTCTATGGCATCCATCCTGGTCCCTATATTTTGGAGGTCTGCTTTAATGTCCCCTGTGATTTTAGCAGCCGTGGAGGCTAGACCTGTCTCTAGAAGAGTAGAGAATTTGAGGTACAAGTCTGCTGCATTAAAGGATTGATCTGGGCCTGCAGCGCCATGGGGAGAGAATCCCGTTTGAGGAGAATCTGCAGGCCCAGCAGGAGAGTAAGCCTGTGCCCCAAAAGAGTGTCTCAGGAGGGATTCTGTGGAGGCTGGAGAGGGTGTCATGGGCTGCTGACTGTATCCCTGCATCTCAGGGGTATAGGTAAGGAGAGTGGAGGCCAGGACTTGCCTGTATTCCGGCGTCCCCTCAGTGGCTGTGTGAATCTGTGTGGTACACCCGGGAAGTGTGGAGGCGGCGAATTGCCGTTCTAATTGCCGTCTGGCGCCCGATCGGCGCATACGAGGGCGAGCACGGGTGTCGCGGGGGATTGATTCCCCGTTCTCTGGTGTCTGTGCGTGGCGGGAGCGGGTGCTGTGGGCGCTGCTGGTTCGGGATGGCGCGGAGCTCCGAGTTCAGGCTGCCATCTCGGAACTCTCGCGCATGCTCCTCCCTGCACCTCTCTTCTAAGATCTTCTCACAAGTCCTGCTCAGCCTATCGGTAGCTGGTGCCTCTTTGTGCCATCCACCCTCTGTCCGATCTCCAGGGGGTGGAGTGTGCTTAGTCACAAAAGTGAGCCGTTCTCTGCATCTCGGCCTCGGTGAGTACCCTTTTTGACATGTGGTGACTCCTGCTATCTATGGTCTCAAAAGGACCAGAAATTCTGCCCATGAAATCTGACAATGTGGCAAAAAATTAATCACTAGAAAAAAAAAAAAAAACAGAAAGCTGTGTGGCCAATGAGCCAGTCAACAACCAGAGGAAGGCAGAGGGTCATAGTGGTATCAAAGAAAAGGATCTACCACCACCCACAAATGAGCTCAAATCTAAATTAGCAAGCTCATCTGACCCCTTTATCCTGCAAATGTAAGCTGCCATATCTGTGAAATTATCCTCAAGAAGGGTACTCACAAACTGTTTAACAATATAAATGAAAGGCGGATACCTCAGTGCCAAGCACTTGTAGGCTGCAGTAACAAAGGTATTGCGAGAAGGAGGTCCATGTCTCCACTGTCTCCCCTGCAGCTGATCAAACACAGATTTTGTTTTATCAGTTGCTTCCCTGTCTAACAGCCACCGAATGACAGCACTGAAACCAGAAGTGCCAATATCCTCATCACTTCAAGGATTATTCATCACAGAGATGACAAAAGAACATATCTGTTGGCAGCCATTCTAAATGCTCCCAGTGGAGAGGGAGAGCTTGAGAATTATTACGGGCGACTGGGATGTCAAGCTGTCTACATCACTTTACAAGAAAAATTTAAATGGTTGGTTTGGCAGATGGACTTTATGGGCACAACATGACTAGATAAAGTCTTAAGTTTTATTAAAAATTGACAATACAATAAAAAATATACAAATTTGCAATGAATAGCATAACTATTCATGACACGAACACTAAATAACAATTAACACACCACCTAACAACCCATAAAAAAGATAATGTACTGAATTGAATGACACAAGGTCACCTCCTACAGTATAGTAGTAGATAGTGATATGGCAGTTATTGATATGGTGGTGTGTCGTAAGTTGCTCAAATCTTAATTCGACATGTTGCACAAATTTAATCGCTTCCTCAGGAGTTTTGATGAAATATATTGAATAGATAAAAAATAACACACATACGGAGGATGCGGTCAATACAGAAGCCGAAAATAGCAGATTATTCCTTAGACTGATTTTAAGAGCCAAAGGGGCAAGATGAAAAACCAAAATGCAGGAGCAGGTACTCAGAACCCCAATGTTTAGGGGACTGGTGTATTACCCCAAATCCTGACACTAGCAATTCCTAGTCAGCTATCCCAATGTCTAATTTGTCAAGAATCCAAGAAGAGAGTATGCCACAGAAAAAAAAAAAAAACTTATGATTAACACTTCCTTATGTGCCTCCGTTGCGGGTAACAGCCCTCTAGACACAGCATCTCTGCTGTCCAAACCTGTCAAGTTTGTTTTTGAACCTAGAGGCCCCACTTCTGGTGCCCCTCCACCTGTAACACAGGTTCTGAAACATGTTCGGATGTATGGACCATTACTCTGGGTCCAGATGCTGCAAGCTGAGGTAGTCTGCCTGCCAATAGTCCACGCCTTGTATGTGAATGGCTGACAGGGCTAGAAAGTTAAGTTCTGCCAACAGCAGAATCACTTCTACCTCTCTTGCTGCAATAAGACATATGATTCCTCCCTAATGGTTGATGGACAATACTGTTGTAACACTGTTCAACTGAAATTGGATTGATGACCCTCCATTAAGGAGGTCCAGTGCTCAGATGCAAAAGGTTGATCAGGAGACAGGATTATTTTCTTCTGATGTCCAAGTCCCTTGTACCAACACAGTGTCTGGGACTCCTCTCCCAGTCTGCAGGCCAATGTCTATTGTTAGGAACTTTCAAGACATCAGGAAAAAGTATTTTCACAACCTTAAAGCCAGATTCCTGAGCCACCAGGCCAGGGATAACCTGCTCCTCAGTGTCAGACACGCCAACTATAAGGACCACAAACTGGTAGCATTAAGCACCACAGCAAAAGTGAGGTAGAGTTATGTATTGGAAAGTTGGGGACACGCACCCCTGAGAGAGTCTATTACAGACCTGGTGGATTCCATGCTATGTTTTTGGACCTCAATGAAGACACTTAAAAGCCAAGTTCACATTTGGAAACATGTGGCCACGTTCTTTGTGGCTGTCGGCTTGCAGTTCTCAATGAACTACCAGGGCGCTGTCAAGCTCTCTAGGTAGTTCATTGGTTCATTGATTCTTCCTGTCACTCTAACTGCCTGCTCATATGAAATACGAGCAGACAGCTTACACTGACAGCCTGCAAGATCCCTGCTTTACACCCGTAATCTGCTGAATGTGGGTGCGATGCTTACTAGGCTCCTCCAAAAAAATAAAAATAAATAGTAAGTGCACAATTTTTTACCTAAAAAAGAATGTGTATTTTTTTTTTTAGCTGGTTCCCGACCAGCCGCCATTTTTGCCAGCCGCTGTAACTGTACGTTGGCCGTTTAAGACGCTGTAGGAGGTGCATCTGCAGCACGTGCCGGGCGGGCGCGATAACCGCCGGGCACCCGCGATCGCTCATGACAGAGCAAGAACCAGGATCCATGTGTGTAAACACACAGATCCCGGTTCTCTCAGGGGAGAGGAGACAGATTGTTTGTTCATACTAAGTATGAACACCAATCTCTCTCCTCCCCTAGTCAGTCCCATCTCCCCCACAGTTAAAACAGTAATCAGTGCATTTTTATAGCACTGATCGTTGTATAATTGTCAATAGTCCCAAAAATTTGTCAAAAGTCTCCGATCTGTCCACCGCAATATTTCAGTCCCGATAAAAATCGCCGATCACTGCCATTACTAGTAAAAAAAATATATATAATAAAAATGCCATAAATCTATCCCCTATTTTAAAAAAGGGTATAATGTTTGCACAAACCAATCAATATACGCTTTTTGCGATTTTTATTACCAAAAATATGTAGAATGCTAAACATCAGACAACAATAGCAGAAGTTGCCCAAAGGGAGGGGGTAAAGAGCTGAAAAACCACATGGTTTGATGTTGGCTGAAAATGTTCAGCCATCTGTATGCATAACACGTTCACGGACAACGAGCTTCGGACAAAAATCCACGGATTTGTCCGATGGAAGTCCGATCGTGTGTATGAGGCTTTAGGCGTATGACATCATGCACAGCTCTCTCTTGTGAGAGCTTGCCAGGAAGGGAGAAGGGATGAGTCATAAGAGGGCCAATGAGAGATGCAGAGCTGGAGGTGTGCCTCTGTGTGTCTGTGTAAATCCAGGAAGTGAACAGGCAGCAGCTTCAGCTGCCCACAGTTAAAATGGCTGCAGCAGGACTCAGTGGGAGGAGATTTCTGCAGCATATTTGGCAAGTACAGAATCACAGTATATATATAAAATAATATGCAAAGTGGTTGGAGGGAAGCTTCAGAATGGCAAATATGTTTTTATTACAAATTATGTGAGCTTGTAAAGTCGTGTTTAACCACTTAAGCCCCGGACCATTTGGTAGCTAGAGGACCAGAGGTGATTTTAGAATTTTGCACTGCGCTGCTTTAACTGTAAATTGTGCGGACATGCAATGTTGTACCCAAACGAAATTTGCGTCCTTTTCTTCCCACAAATAGAGCTTTCTTTTAATGGTATTTGATTGCCTCTGCGATTTTTATTTTTTGCGATATAAACGGAAATAGACCGAAAATTTTGAAAAAAAATGATATTTTCTACTTTTTGTTATAAGAAAAATCGAATAAACTCAATTTTAGTCATACATTTAGGCCAAAATGTATTCAGCCACATGTCTTTAGTAAAAAAAAATGTCAATAAGCGTATATTTATTGGTTTGCGCAAAAGTTATAGCGTCTACAAACTAGGGTAAATTTTCTGGAATTTACACAGCTTTTAGTTTATGACTGCCTATCTCATTTCTTGAGGTGCTAAAATGGCAGGGCAGTACAAACCCCCCCCCCCCAAATGACCCCATTTTGGAAAGTAGACATCCCAAGGAAATTGCTGAGAGGCATGTTGAGCCCATTGAATATTTTTTTTTTTTTGTCTCAAGTGATTGAATAATGACTAAAAAATAAAATTACAAAAAGTTGTCACTAAATGATATATTGCTCACACATGCCATGATTATATGTGGAATTACACCCCAAAATACATTTTGCTGCTTCTCCTGAGTACGGGGATACCACATATGTGGGACTTTTTGGGAGCCTAGCCACGTACGGGCCCCCGGAAACCAAGCACCGCCTTCAGGATTTCTAAGGGCGCAAATTTTTGATTTCACTCCTCACTACCTATCACAGTTTTGAAGGCCATAAAATGCCAAAATAGCACAAACCCCCCCAAATGACCCCATTTTAGAAAGTAGACACCCCAAGGAAATTGCTGAGAGGCCTGTTGAGCCCATTGAATATTTTTTTTGTCCTAAGTGATTGAATAATGACAAAAAAAATAAAAAATTACAAAAAGTTGTCACTAAATGATATATTGCTCACACATGCCATGGTTATATGTGGAATTACACCCCAAAATACATTTTGCTGCTTCTCCTGAGTACGGGGATACCACATGTGTGGGACTTTTTGGGAGCCTAGCCGCGTACGGGACCCCGAAAACCAAGCACCGCCTTCAGGATTTCTAGGCACAAATTTTTGATTTCACTCCTCACTACCTATCACAGTTTCGAAGGCCATAAAATGCCAAAATAGCACAAAACCCCCCCAAATGACCCCATTTTGGAAAGTAGACACCCCAAGCTATTTGCTGAGAGGCATGGTGAGTATTTTACAGCTCTCATTTGTTTTTGAAAATGAAGAAAGAAAATATATATTTTTTTTTTTTCAATTTTCAAAACTTTGTGACAAAAAGCGAGATCTGCAAAATACTCACAATACCTCTCAGCAAATAGCTTGGGGTGTCTACTTTCCAAAATGGGGTCATTTGGGGGGGTTTTGTGCCATCTGGGCATTCCATGGCCTCCGAAACTGTGATAGGCAGTCAGAAGTGAAATCAAAAATTTACACCCTTAGAAAGCCTGAAGGCGGTGCTTGGTTTTTGGGGTCCCGTACGCGGCTAGGCTCCCAAAAAGTCTCACACATGTGGTATCCCCGTACTCAGGAGAAGCAGCAGAATGTCTTTTGGGGTGTAATTCCACATATACCCATGGCATGTTTGAGCAATATATCATTTAGTGACAACTTTGTGCAAAAAAATAAAAATAAATTGTCTATTTCCGACACTTGTGTCAACATATAAAATATTCCATGGACTCGACATGCCTCTCAGTACATAGCTTGGGGTGTCTACTTTCCAAAATGGGGTCATTTGGGGGGGTTTTGAACTGTTCTGGCATTTTATACACAACATTAGGAAGCTTACATCCACTCTTCTAACCACTTGAAGACAAAGCCCTTTTTGACACTTTTTGTTTACATGAAAACATTTTTTTTTTTTGCAAGAAAATTATGTTGAACCCCCAAACATTATATATATTTTTAAAGCAAAGGCCCTACAGATTAAAATGGTGGGTGTTGCATTTTTTTTTTCTACACAGTATTTGCGCAGCGATTTTTCAAACGCATTTTTTGGGGAAAAAATACACTTTTTTAAATTTTAATGCACTAAAACACACTATATTGCCCAAATGTTTGATGAAATAAAAAAAAGATGATCTTAGGCCAAGTACATAGATACCAAACACGACATGCTTTAAAATTTCGCACAAACGCGCATTGGCGACAAACTACATACATTTTTAAAAGCCTTTACAGGTTACCCCGTTAGATTTACAGAGGAGGTCTACTGCTAAAATTACTGCCCTCGATCTGACCTTCGCGGTGATACCTCACATGCATGGTGCAATTGCTGTTTACATATGACGCCAGACCGACGCTTGCGTTCGCCATTGGGCAAGAGCAGGGCAGGACAGGGGTGCTTTTTTTTTTTTTTTTTTTTTTTTATTATTAATTTTGCTTTTTTATTTTATTTTTAAATTGCTCCTTCCATATTTATTTATTTTTTATCAATTTTTATTGTTATCTCAGGGAATGTAAATATCCCCTATGATAGCAATAGGTAGTGACAGGTACTCTTTTTTGAAAAAACTGGGGTATTCTAGACCCTAGATCTTTCCTCTGCCCTCAAAGCATCTGACCACACCAAGATCGGTGTGATAAAATGCTTTCCCAATTTCCCAATGGCGCTTTTTATATCCGGGGGGGGACATTCCCTCCCACTGTTTGTAAAAGCAGTCCAGAGGCTAATTAGCCACTAGGATTGCTTTTCCATGAAAGCCGGCCGCTGGCTGAAAAGAATGATACCAAGATGATACCTAAACCCGCAGGCATCATTCTGGTATAAACATTCAAAGTCCAGCAACATACCAGTACGTTGCTGGTCCTTGTTGGACATGTATTGTAATCTTTTTTTTTCATGCAGCCAGTTGGCTTAACGAAAAAAGAGATTGATCGGTGGGTATGCCCACCATTAGAATACCGCCCTTCATCCACCCACTTCTAATGATGGGCATACATGCACCACTTATATATGCCGAAGCATGGGGGCATCCTCCCGCAAAAAAGTTATGCCGCACACACATGGTCGGACTTTTCCACGGGCAAGCCTCCGTCGGAATTTTGACCGTATGTACGCGGCATTAGGAGCAAAATCGCTCCTCCGCCCCTGCTGCCCCAATGCTTCGGCATATATGCTTTTTTTTTTTAACTGTGGTGGTGAAATCACCTCCTACAGCACTGGAGTCGCAGGGATCAGGCCTGTCTCTGCGAACGCTGCAGCTATGTGTGTTGTGTTTTGTAAGTGACAGTGATCGATCGATACTGCACTTGGGTGGCCTGGGCTGGACGAAGGGGCAAAACGCAGGTGCTAGCAGGTATCTGGGCTGATCCCGCTAACACTGCTTTTTTGGGAACCCTAAACTGCTGGGGACGCTAGTATAGATCTGATCAGATCAGATATTGATCTGATCAGATACTATACCACTAAGAGGGGTGTATGCTTCACGCGTGGGTGTTAGCGTTACTGGCACTAACCTGACGCTGCCTGGGGTGTGACGCAGACCCTCTCTGACGCTAAAACCTAATTGATATCACCCGCCGGGCGATCAGGGGGTTAAACCTTTATTGGGTTATATATACGGCGGGTGCCCTGACACTATAAAAAGCAAACTAACTAACCAGCGTCACCCGTAACACTTATATGGTGATCACTGGTGAAAGGGTTAACTAAGGGCAATTAGGGGGTTAAAACCTTTATTAGATAATATATGGGGGTACCCGACGCTATAAAAACCTGCGGCAAACCTAAAAAAAAATACTGGCTACCGATCTGCATCACCGACAATAAGACAGCAATCAGAAAAATGATCGCTTAGCGACAGTGGTGATAGGGGGTGAAAGGGTTACCTGGGGGGTGATCAAGGGGGTTAAACCTTTATTAGATCATTTATGGGGGTACCTGACGCTATAAAAACCTGCGGCGAACCTAAAAAAATACTGGCTACCGATCTGCATCACCGACAATAAGACAGCGATCAGAAAAACTATCGCTTAGCGACAGTGGTGATAGGGGGTGAAAGGGTTACCTGGGGGGCGATCAAGGGGTTAAACCTTTATTAGGTAATATATTGGGGTACCTGACGCTATAAAAACCTGCGGCGAACCTAAAAAAAATAACTGGCTACCAATCTGCATCACCGACAATAAGAAAGCGATCAGAAAAATGATCGCTTAGCGACAGTGGTGATAGGGGGTGAAAGGGTTACCTGGGGGGCGATCAAGGGGGTTAAACCTTTATTAGATAATTTATGGGGGTACCTGACGCTATAAAAACCTGCGGCGAACCTAAAAAAAATTACTGGCTACCGATCTGCATCACCGACAATAAGACAGCGATCAGAAAAACGATCGCTTAGCGACAGTGGTGATAGGGGGTGAAAGGGTTACCTGGGGGGCGATCAAGGGGTTAAACCTTTATTAGGTAATATATTGGGGTACCTGACGCTATAAAAACCTGCGGCGAACCTAAAAAAAATAACTGGCTACCGATCTGCATCACCGACAATAAGACAGCGATCAGAAAAACGATCGCTTAGTGACAGCGGTGCTAGGGGGTGAAAGGGTTACCTGGGGGGGCGATCAAGGGGGTTAAACCTTTATTAGGTAATATATGGGGGTACTCGACGCTATAAAAACCTGCGGCGAACCTAAAAAAAAATACTGGCTACCGATCGGCATCACCGACGCTAAGACGGCGATCAGAAAAATGATCGCTTAGCGACAGTGGTGATAGGGGGTGAAAGGGTTATCTGGGGGGCGATCAAGGGGTTAAACCTTTATTAGGGGGGGTTAGGGGGCTACACTGGACCTAAAACTAAACTTTGGTGACAGTTTTACAGTCACAAATGTCACTGATTGCAGTGATCAGTAAATAAATGGTCACTGCAATCAGTGACACTGTGGCTGGGGGCTGGGGGGTGATCTGGGGGGTGATCTGGGGGTGTCTGGGGGGGGCGATTTATGTACCTATGTGTCCTGGTGTCAGTGTAGTGTTTTGTGCACTAACCTGGGATCTTCTCCTGTACGGCGCTCGGTATATGTGAGCACCGCAGGAGAGATGACATCACTTCCTCTGCCTGTGTAAACATTACACAGGCAGGGGAAGCTCTCTCATTCGCCGGAAGCGATCGAGAGGGGGTGGCCGGAATCGAACGGCCGTCCCCTCATGCCTGATCGCTCCCGATCAGTTAACCACCGCTCACTGTAAAGAAGGGGGGTCCGATTGGACCCCCCAACTATACAAAGGCAGTCACGTAGATATACGTGATTCTGCCTGTCGGTGCCATTCTGCCAACGTATATTTACAGTGGGCGGTCGTTAAGTGGTTAAATAAAAAAATAAAAAGAACAAACATGTTATACTTGCGTCCTCTGTGCAATTGGTTTTGCACAGAGCAGCCCGGATCCTCCTCCTTCTCTGGTCCCTCTTTGCTGTTCCTAGCCTCTCCCTCCTATTGAGTGTCCCCACAGTCAGCTTCTTCCTATGGGGGCACTGGAGCCGAGTCACACCTCCATGTGTCCATTCAGACACAAAGCCCCCTCTCTCCGCTTATTGGCTGACTGACTTTAATTGACAGCTGTGGGAGCCAATGGCACCGCTGCTGTGTCTCAGCCAATTGGGAGTGTCCCAGACAACTTATTCGAGGGCATCGCTGGATAGAGATGGGCTTCAGGTAAGTAAGTGCTGGGGTGGCTGCTACACACAAAAGTTTTATTTTATTTTAATGCATTAAAATAAAATAAAACTTCTGCCTTTACAACTCCTTTAATGCATTCCCCGACATTAAGGTAAAAAAGGACTTTACAAACGCCGTAAACCACAGTTTTGTACTTACTGATTTCCCTTTTCTAAATCTATACTCAACAACATAAAAAATGCTATTTTTTTTCCTTGTCGGTAAAAATGTATTTTAGTCATTCTTTCTTTCAGCAATAATCAGTAAAAAAAACAACTAGAAAGGACCAAATACTGCATTAAGGCCATAAACCCTTGAAATCGATATTAAAAAAAAAAAAAAACACATTATCCATTTGATAAAGACTAATTAAAGACAGGTTTTACTTTACTGAAATATTACGTATTAATATTATTGAGTATTTTCTCAGTCTTTATTCCTGAATTCAGTGAAGTAATAAAAAAAAAAAATACAGGATTGTTACTTGTTCACAGCAATTCTGGGCATTAAATATATATATATATATATATATATATATATATATATATATATTTAAATTGAACAACTTTGATGTAGGAAACTGACATTACCTTACTTGGCACTTGATGTGCTCCAAGTGTCTGCACCAGTAGGGTTAATTTCACCGCACATCAAATCCAAAACTGTAAAAACTACTACTGCTTCTGATCCCTTTAAATCAGTTCCAAGGTCACACAAGTTCCATTTCATTTAGATTCAAAGTGAAAAATACTGCACCACGAACAGGCTCCCGACTTACACAAGCATTTCACACAACTCCAATAGCAGTTTGTTTTTAAAGAAGTGTAAACATGCCTGTAGCACATTTATATCTGTCACAGAAACAGCCTATGCTATTTCTGATGAAAGTCTTCTCTCTCTAAATCTCATGTAAACACAACCTTCACTACATTTTCCCATTCGCTCCTATAGTCTGTTATATACTTAATATTCTAAGGTCTTCTCTTTTATTACCAGTTTTCTCCTTTGTCCCTTCGTTCCACAAGCCAACACTTTCTAAATTTAGTTTTCCACATGCTGCCCCTTGCCACTCATTAGGAAGAAATTTGACTTGGACTGACTCAGTCCCTGGCAAGCTATTTTGGGAGAACAGCTGAGAAGAAAGATCCAGGGAGATAGAAAGCAAAAGTGCTGCCTTTGCACCACTAACAAAAATAGGATTTTTGTACTCACCATAAAATCCTTTTCTCAGAAGTCCATGGACGGACACAGCACCCTCCCCTCCTTTTTAAGTTTGTACTGCTTTTTGACAAACGGAGCTGTTGAGGCAGTGTGAGGGGTTATGACCAGAGGGACCGCCCCCTGGGCGGGGCTGTTCAGCTTTGCTAAAGTTCCATGTTTTAAATGTCTAACATGTCTGCCTAGTCCTCTCCTAATAGACAGAACATAACCCACAAAAGTACACAAATCAAATTTTTTTTTTCTATTTTTTTTGCCAGTTTAAATATACAGGAGTAAGGATAAGCGTTTTGTTAATGTGTGCTAAGAATCTAAATCGGAGGGTAAATCTCAAATGTTGTTTCCTTTTGCTTAGAGCAGGAAAAAAATGCATTTTCTCTTTTGTCCATGGACGGACACAGCTCCTTATAATTCTTGACTTGTGGGACGTCCCCAAGCAGTGTCAAAAAACGAGGGGTGGGAATAGCAATTAAACAACTTCACCCCAAACAACCAGAGCTCCTCAATGGAGGAGATGTAGCCTCAAACAATCACCTGCAAAACCTTACAGCCGAAGCAAGCAAACGAAGATGCATACACATCAACCCTGTAAAACTTAGTGAAGGGATGAACGGGCGACCAGGTCGCCGCCTTACACATCTGTGAACAGATGCTTGATGTCGGAAAGCCCAGGAGACACCAATTGCCCTGGTTGAATGCGCCGAAACAGGAAAGGGAGGCGCCCGCCCTCTAAGGGCATAGGTCTGAATTACCGTCTGGCAGGTCCACCAAGAAATGGTGGCCGATGAGACCGCCAGGCCCTTCTTTGGTTCAGTCACCGACAGAAACAGTGAGTCTGACCTCCGAAACTGAGCCGTAGCAGATACACCCGCAGAGCACGTACCACGTCTAAGGGATGTAACGCAACCTCAGCACAATGTCCTCATTCAGATGAAAGGCCGAAACCACCTTCGGAAGAAACAAAGGTTGTGGACGTAGCACCGCAGTATCCTTACGAAGGATCAAGCATGGGGACTTACAAGACAAGGCCGCCACTTAGAAACCCTTCTGACAGATGTAATGGCCACCAGAAGGCAACACTCTGATGTTCCCAAAGGGAGGTTTCTGAAGCACCGAGAGCACCAGGTTCAAATCCCATGGAAGAAGTGGTGGTCGAACCGGGGGGGGGGGCCACATGTCGAACCCCCTGCACAAACGTACACACCAGTGAAAAAAAACGCCACGGGTCGTTGAAAGAAAAGAGCTAAGGCCGAAATCTGCCCCTTAATGTTACTTAAGGCAAGTTCTTTATCCACTCCATGCTGTAAAAAACAGCAGGATCCTGGAAACTGAACATGCCCGTGGACACCACTCCATCTCCTCACATAGATATGCAGGCCTTCCACGTGTAATGGCAAATCCTCCAAGAAGATGACATCCGTAATCATAGCATGGTGGAAATTACCGAAACCGACAGGCCTCGGTCCCTTAGTACCTGGCTTTTTTTTTTTTTTTTACAAACGTTTTTTATTGCGTTAAAGAGGTAAAATAAAATAAAAATTATGCATAAAGAAATCATACAGTCATGTAACAATATACATTATAAAATTGACATCCAAAGCATAACAGTAAAAATTTGAAATAAGGAATAATTCCAAAGCATACAGAAAAATATATGAAAAAGGAAGACATAAAGGACTTGTTTTGTTATGGCATAACAACCTCATGCAACCTTTAGCTTTATGCCAACAAAATGTGCTTATGGGTTTTCCAAGGTTCCCATCTACGATCAAATAGGAGCATCCTATCTTGTAGAGTATACAATATCCTCTCCATAATCATCACCATATCAATTCTGTCATGTATGGAGGTTAGGGGTACAACGGGGGACTTCCAGTGAAGAGCAATGACCCAGAGAGTAGATATACAGATAGTATGTATGAGACATTCTTCCCTGCGAAGAATCCCTGGGATCGTTGTGCCAAGTAAACACATTGGGATTGTGAGCTCCAAAGAAGTTCCAGATATTGCAGAGGCAACAGCAGTCACCTTTTTCCATACTGGGGCAAGAAGCTCACAATCCCCAAATATGTGTTTGAATGTGCCCAGCAGCCGGCAGCCCCTAATGCACAATCCGGACGTTCCCGAGAACATTACTTGGAGTCTGGAAGGACTCTGTTCATTACATTGTAGGCTGTCTCCCTAACCGCCAGTGACTTAGTGGCCTTCCGAAGGATTGCCAGCATAGCATCCCAATCCTCCGGAGCGAATTGTTCATTACAGTCAGTTTCCCATTTTAGCCTATAAGGAGGTTCACCTGAAAAACCTGAAGCCAATGCAGTTTTATAGAGAGTCGAGATGAGGCCTTTACCTCTAGGGGCTTCTCGGCAGTTCAGTTCATAGGAGGTGGAGGGGGAGGAAGGGGTAAGACCACAATGGGAAATATAATAGTGTCTGATTTGCATGAAATGGAGGTATTTTCGAAGTGGAATCTGTTTTTGTGTGTGGAGGAGTTCAAACGAGGCAAAAGAATCTCCAAACTGGAGATCTGCTAAAGTAGTCAAAGAGTTAGATTTCCACCAAGCAAAACTCTCAGGGTGATGAAATGCTGATGGAAACAATGGTTGGTTCCCCAGGGAAGAACAAGCCTGGAGGGGAGGGTGATATTAATCTTTTGTAACATAAGTTTTCTTTTGTAACGGTGCCAGAGGGTGAGAGAATGGGATGCGATCAAATTGAGGGGTGTAAGCTTATGCACAACGTTGGAGGGTGACCATAATATGGACGGGAGGGCAATAGGGTAAGATGGAGTCAGATTCAAACTTAACCCAGGGTACTTTTGATTCCGGGATATTCCATTGTGCCATCTGGGAAAAGCGGGCAGCTAGGAAGTAGAACCTAAGGTTGGGTGGACCCAGACCTCCGGTGGGTTGTTATTTATAAAGCATGTTTCTTGAAAATCTGGGACGTTTATTCTGCCAAATAAATCTGTTAACATCCTGTTGAAGCTTGTCTATAAATGTTTTTGGGACATTGACAGGAAGGGAACAGAATAAAAACAAAAGCTTCGGCAAAAGGGTAATTTTAACTGCCATAACTCTGCCCAAGAATGATATGCGGTAAGAGCTCCAAGGTAGGCTACGAAGTCGGAACACACATGTTGCATAGTTAGCAGCAAAGATGGACGAGTATTGTGGAGTAATGAAGATGCCAAGATATGGAATTTTGTCATTTGACCATTCGAATGGGAAAGATCCTCGGAGAGTTTCACACTGGGCAGAGGGTAGATTAATAATGCTGGCCAATCAATTTAGTACCTGGCTATCAAAAGCCATGCTGTTAAAGCCAGCGACTGTTAAGCAAGATAAAGTATGGGACCTTGCGACAGAAGGTCCTCCCGCATCGGCAGTCGCCAAGGGGCATCCGCCACCAGGCGCACTAGGTCGGCGTACACCTTTTTTTTCTTGAAAATCACAACCTCCGTCTGCTGGGCCTGTTTTTGTGTGGGGAGCCCATCCAGGGGGTCACACACACCCGCTGCCGAGCTAACCCCCTCACAGTATAAAAGCAAGTCCTTTGGCAGAAGGAAAAAAGGATATATAGGTAGACAAAAGTGCAGACAGACGAATGTAAGCTAAGGCTTATTCAAATACAGTCCACATGCAGTCAAACCTCCTCCTCTGCTTCCTCCCCTTCGCCTCAGTCTTTGTGGTCCGACAACTGCATCAGCTTACGGATCTTCGAGGAGACCAAGTTGCCAAAAAAACAGTGTCTAATTTGGCAAGTATGCGCACAGCGACAAGTTACAGTCTGTTCCTTCTGAAAAACATTCCAGCGTATAAAGCGGTCTAAATGCAGCCTAGCAACTATGCGTTCAGGCAGGTGTACAATCCAGGCAATATAGAGGCAGGCAAGCATATAAGCTGGTCACATTGTATTCAAAGCCGACAGTTTATCAAGCAGTTTTGCAGATTTACGGGGAGATCAGGTAATCAGCTGTATAGTAAACAAGCAAGCCTAAGTGCCAGCAATACAGTGCCTAATGCAGCTCAGCTACAGGATTACCTTTTGATCTTCTCGGTTTGCGCCACCAGCAAAGTCTTTGACCTAGCCCCAGGGGCATCATACGTGGCGTCGCAGCCTCTCGCACTGCGGGTCAGTCACAGCTCTTCCCAGAACGCTCCACACACCCCCCTTGGAGGCATAGTCAGGCCCCTCCCTCAGATGTGCGAGCGTCACGTCCTCACCTCCATTGCCGACATGCTGAATTTATGAATGCTAAGCAAGGGAAAGAGGAAGCAGCAGGGGCTTATTTGAGGCAGTTAAGCGATATGGCTGAGGAAGCAGGCCTTAAAATAGAGGAAGAGAAGGCAGGAGAAACTGCAAGTCCATCTACACAACTGGTGAAACAAAAGTTTCTTGATGGTTTAATACCCCAGTTGAAAGAAAAGTTGTTCACAGCAAGGCCTGAGGCAGTCAATATGTCTATTCGAGACCTCCTGCTTATCCTGTAATCCATAGAAAACAGGATTAACCAAAAAGAAAGCAAACTAAAAGGTTATGTACATGGGAAAGCAGAGAGGAAGAGGAAAAGGCAAAAGCAATTTCAGAAACCATGGCAACCGGGGAACAATTATAAGCTACAATTGTAATGGGGAAGGACACATAGCCAAATTTTGCCATCTTCCTGACCGTAAGCTGGAAAGGAGCTTAGACGCACCTCATGCTGATCCCAGTTCTCTGCCAAAAGCAGTGGATCAGGCATAGGAAAATGGCATGCCAGTATCAATCATGTTAAATAGGGGAGACAATGGTTCCGAGGCCAGAGTAAAAGTATTTTTACAAGAACTCCCCTATCCTGGAGGAGAAACAGAATTAAACTGTTTAATAGATACTGATGCAAGTTGAAGCGTTTTAATATGGAGCAGGGGTAGGCAAACTTTTGAGCACAGTGTGCCGAAAAATGTTTTCAAAGAAATTGAGTGTGCCGATTTTATTACAAAATGTCAACTTCAAACTCTCAATCACGAAAGGGATTTTTTTTATTTGAGACACATCTAATTGTCCTGGCACACTAATCCTGCCAATCCAGCCCACGTGCTTGTATGTGATGTCACATACAAGCATCTGAAATGTGCAATGATGAGCTCAGGTCAGCTTCTGAAAGCAGTGGGCCTATGTGCAGGATCATAAGTCCGGCCCCCCGCCGCTGAGGAAAAGTGTGGCGAGAAGCAAAAAGTTGGGTGTGATTTTCATTGTGCTGAATACTGGCTGTGGCCTAAAAGGGACACGGAGTGCAGAGGGGTTCAGTAGTAAGTGACACAAAGGTTCAGGAATAATTTCAACAAAATTCCCAGAAGCTCAACAGTAATTCCACATACTGTCAACTGATTGTGGTTTTCTCAATCACAGTGAAATCCCTTCTTTCCGAGATTGGTAGTGGCAACCAAGCGAGTCATCTTCCTCCAGGTAGTGGATGGGGCTAGCTGGACTGCGATTGGTTTAGCAGTGGCCAATGACAGTTCTCCTCCTGAAAACATGGACCGCCCCCCTAGCAGAACTGCACCAATCTCTTCTCCATCACAAAAGCTGACGATCACAGCTACAGCAAAGTTAGAGAACCAAATGTTTCCCATCTTTTACAATGTGTGGGGGCACAGTGCCTCCCCCTCAGTGCAGGTGCAGTGTGTTGAACTCTGAAATAGGAATGCATTAGTGTCTCACTGACACTTCTCTGTGCTGCTCTGTTGATGGGGAGGGAGTCGACTGCCGGCAAAAGAGGCTTTAAGTGCCGCTGTCGGCACCAGTGCCGGGGGTTGCCTACCCCTGATATAAAGTATTTACCTCCAGGTTTATCATCTAAAATGTCATCTCTGGTGCTGGCTTAACTGGGACCTCTACTGATTTGGTTGAGTCCAAACATAGCAAACATAAACTACACTCCTACAGGAGTCCAAGTGGTCAGTAATCTGTCAGGAGAAGTTTTAAATTCTGCCTGTGGAGTATTTTTATTCCAGACTCCACTCCGCCATTTCCACCAGAATTGGAAGTGATTCACGCTAATTTATGGGCCACCAGAAAATATGATGTAGGTCTGCTGGACTGCACCCCAGCTATGATAATAATTTAACCAGGAGCCAATCTCCCACAGATTAAACAGTACCCGGTGAGTATTGCTCAGACTGAGGGGATAAAGGATCAGATCACTCAACTGAAAGGAGCACGGGTTGTTGTACCAATTAAGTCCCAATCCAATACACCCCTGTTTCCAATTGCAAAGAAGCCAGACAAGAAGGGTGGGCAAGTAACATACCGCATGGTGCATGATTTGAGAGCCATTAATATAATTAAGGCAGATACCCCAATTGTGCCCAACCCCCACACTTTACTAAGTGAAATACCTGCCTCCAACACCTGCTTTACAGTGATTGATCTTGCAAAAGCTTTTTCGGTGCCCCTGCACCCAGATTGCTGGCACCTTTTTTCCTTTTACCCATGATGCCGAAAAGTTAGCATGGACAAGATTTCCCCAAGGCTGTGTGAGTAGCCCCTCTGAAAATAATACTGCGTTAAAGCAAGTACTGGACCAATGGTTCCCCCGTCCCCCCCACCCAAACAGTTTTTCTACAGTACATAGATGATTTGCTCATTTGTTCTGATACAAAGGACATCTGTAGCAGAGAAACAGTAAGCCTTCTCTATAACAGTAACAACAAAGTTAGCAAAGATAAGCTACAATACTGCCAAGAGATTGTGATATTCCTGGGTCACTTCTTTTCACATGGAATCCGTCACCTAACCCCATATCGAGTTAAAACTACAAAATTTTGAAAAGCCAAGAAATGTATGGCAACTACGTGTCTTCCTGGGGAAGACTATGGTACTTGCGTTTTTTGTTTCATGTCCTTAACCCCTGGAAATATAAGTGGAATTGATTATTGAAAAGCGAGTGGAGGAAGGTATTTTTTTGGAGACAATTCAAACATTGATTACCCACACAGAGGTGCAGTCTGGAGACTGTAGGAATTACTACCATTGGTAAAGTGGATTGATCATGGTGGACACAAGGAGTGATCTGTCTATGAGTTTTATACTCATCCTTGAGGTGAGCAGGCATTTTAGCAGGTGGTGGTGTGCACTGAATATTGGATCCATTTAAATACAATTTTACACATCGGTGACAGCTGTCGAAACCTACATATGAACTGTTTTTTATTTTTCATAAATTGTATTAAGGAATGTATAATTATTTGTTTATATAATATTTATAGATATGCAGCGCAGCACTATTTTCAAAAATGTATATTGCAATAGGTGTGGTGTATCACTATAACTGTTCAGCAGCTGTGTAGACACTCAGAGGGGTATATTTGATTTTTTTTCACATCATTATAGGACTAATTTATTAGCATTTGGAATAACTCACGATTTTGGGCCCATTTGGAAAGCACAGAACTTTCTGACTAGTGCAGGGAAGCCAGTGATGCATGTAAAACTCAGAGCGGCTATTTAAGGCCTTTTCAGAAGCCAGCAGCAGTTGCCATCTTGAAGGTAAAAGGACATGTAAGGGGAAATGACATGACAGCCAGAGGAAATGCTTTAGTGGATCAAGCGACAAAGGA
Organism: Rana muscosa; assembly: GCA_029206835.1. NCBI lineage: Eukaryota > Metazoa > Chordata > Amphibia > Anura > Ranidae > Rana > Rana muscosa. The sequence goes on from CM055117.1 coordinate 382,305,970, forward strand.
TGCTGCCCTCATGGCATTTGGAGTCACACCCACTGTAGGGGTCGCCCAGGTAGCGGGGACAGATTCCCCTTTGCAGAACCGGGCCACTGATGAAGAGAAGGATAAGTGGATCAAATGTAATGCTATCCAAAATCAGCAGGGCCTGTGGAGCGCTGACAACAGGTGGTGTCTATGTAGGAGTTTGTACCTAGTTTTAGCACAACTGGCACATGGCATCAGTCATCTTGCTAAGGGTGCGATGGTGGCACTTACTGACTGCTATTGGATAGCACCTGGATTTAGTGCATTTGCAGCCAGGTTTTGTGCTTCATGTCTCACTTGTGCTCTGTACAATGCAGGGAGGCCTGTCCATGTTCCCCAAAAGCATTCTCCTAAGCCAGATTTCCCTTTCCAAAGAATTCAAATAGACTACATTCAGATGCCCAACATAGGCACCTATGAGTATGCTCTAGTGCAGTGATGGCGAACCTATGGCACGGGTGCCACTGCCGGCACGCCGAGCCCTCTCTCGGGGCATGCCAGGAAAACGTAGAAAACACACTAAAACACTGACATCCAATCGTCCGCACCGTGCCCCCCATTGTGAACTACATCTCCCACAGGTCTGTAGGACAGTGGTGATATGTCTGAGGTGGGCATGACTAAGTCGAAGCGGCCAGGGGTGACCTTTGGGCAGAAATCCAATCATGGAAGATGTCTCATCTACACCACACCCACCATCAAACTGTATCTCCCACAAATCTCTGGGATCAGAGGTGACGTCCTGGGCATGACAGACAACACACGGCTGGGATCAGACGAGGCTTGCAGGAGACATGCGGGCGGGAATGAGCTGCTGGAGAGATTGGAGACAGGTGAGAGATGTGGAGTGGACATGTACAGTTATCAGTCTAAAGCAAAAAGGGTTCACACCGCTCCAGGGTCGGACTGGCCCACCGGGATATCGGGATATTTCCCAGTAGGCTGCCTGCCCTGGGGCTGCTTTGAGCTGCGGCTGACTGCAGCGCTCCCCTCCCTCTCTCCTATGAGTGACACACGGCGCACATCTCCCGCGGTGTGTGTGAGAGCTGGATGTGTCAGTGTTTGGCTGTCCTGTAGGGTCCTGCCCCCCTAAACCCACTTGTGTGATATTAGATGGAACACATTTAATCAGTGTTTCGCCTATCACACAAGCCTGTCAAGGGGGGCGGGACCTTCCTACAACACAGCCAACATGAGACTTGTAACATGCAGCACAGCACTGTGAGCTTCAGCTGCTGCCTCCACAGTAGCTTTCACCAGCTTCCGCTGCCCCTCCTCCTCCTCTCCCACATGAAAGGCAGACAATGGTTCTTCATTTCAGCACTTGGTTCAGTTGCTGCTTCTCTCCGAGAGAATCCCCTCCCACGTGGGCGGTACCACAACTAGCTCTCCTTCCATAATCCTTGGAGAAATGGAGGTAAGTGAGAGGAGGGCAGGCCAATTGAGAGCAGGGGGAGGGGCCAGCAAACACAGTAGCAGGAAGGAATGGCATGGATCCTTAGAGGAAGGTAAAGTGCTTAATAATGTCTGACTGTACACTTATTACACAGCCTGCTGCATGTACATAATCTGGACCATCTAGAGATAGAGGAGGGGTAGATGGATCAGAGAAGGAGACATAAGGACATAGCAGGGGGAAAAGAGAAATGGGGGCAGTTAGAGCAAAGGTGATGGGACAAAACAAGACATCAATGAGGCCCCTTTCACATGGGACAGATTCTGCTTTGCTCAGCAAGGCATCTGTCTTCTGACCGTCCGCTGAGCAGAGCAAGAGGATAACCGGTCCGCGTCTGCTCCATTTATGCCAAGTGGACACACACAGCCCACACTGCTCTATGGCCAGTCGGATATAAAACGTAACGCCCGTCTGTTAATACCCGACTGGCATCCGTTCTGATCCAACCAGACAGAGGGTAATGGACCCCCCTTCAGTTTGTTTTTGTTGGGTCAGATTGAAGGAAGACGGATGTAAATGGACAAAAGTCCCTTTACATCCACCGCTCCATAGAGGACAATGAAGGACCGATCAGGTCTGCCTGAAAAACTGACAGGTGGACCCGGTTGGACCCTTCATGTGAAAGTGCCTAAAGTGCAATGTGGTAGATGTCAAGAATTATATATATATATATATATATATATATATATATATATATATATATATATGGTGACAACGCATCTATAGTAGGAGCAGCCTTTCACCACTCTGCCTGGACAGGTACCAACCACAGCAACCCCGTGTATGCAAAGAATAAAACATACTGTATGCATTACCAGGACATACTGCGCTGCTGTATTAAAGTAATGTACTTACAGTAAACTTTACTAGGATAAAGCAGCAAATTGTTTACTTGTCCCGGTATTGCTTTATTCTTTGCATTAACGTGGTTCACTGTGGTTGGTACCGGACAAAGCTACTATACCTGCAGTGTTGTTTTTTGAATGAAGTGGTTGTAAATATCCAGCAGATGACAAGTGCATGTGACCTCATAAGTTTAACCACTTAACGACCGCCCACTGTATATATACGTGGTCAGAATGGCACCGACAGGCAAAGTCACGTACCGGTACGTGACTGCCTTTGTATAGTTGGGGGGTCCCATCGGACCCCCCTTCTATAAAGTGAGCGGTCGTTAGTTGTTCGGGTGCGATCCGGGATGAGGGGACGGCCGTTCGATTCTGGCCACCCCCTCGCGATCGCTCCCGGCGAATGAGAAAGCTTCCTCTGCTGTGTGATGTTTACACAGGCAGAGGAAGTGATGTCATCTCTCATGCGGCGCTCACATATACCGAGCGCCGTAAAGAGAAGACACACAGGTTAGTGCACAAACAGCACACTGACACCAGGACACATAGGAACATAAATAACCCCCCAGACACCCCCAGATCACCCCCCAGTCACAGTGTCACTGATTGCAGTGACCATTTATTTACTGATCACTGCAATCAGTGACATTTGTGACTGTAAAAGTGTCACTACAGTTTAGTTTTAGGTCCAGTGTAGCCCCCAAACCCCCCCCCCCCCCAATAAAGGTTTAACCCCCTGATCGCCGCCCAGATAACCCTTTCACCCCCTAGCACCACTGTCGCTAAGCGATCGTTTTTCTGATCGCTATTTTATTGTCGGTGATGCCGATAGGTAGCCAGTTATTTTTTTTAGGTTCGCCGCAGGTTTTTATAGCGTCAGGTACCCCCATATATTACCTAATAAAGGTTTAACCCCTTGCTCGCCCCTCCCCCAGGTAACCCTTTCACCCCCTTTTGCCAGTGTCACTAAGCGATTGTTTTTCTGATCGCTGTATTAGTTATGCTGGTGCCGATAGATAGCCAGTTATTTATTTTTTTGCTTCGCCACAGGTTTTTATAGCGTCAGGTACCCCCATATATTATCTAATAAAGGTTTTAACCCCCTAATTGCCCCTAGTTAACCCTGCATCATACCCCAGGCAGCACCAGGTTAGTGCCAGTAACGCCAACACCCACGCGCCCTCCCTTAGTGGTATACTATCTGAACAGATCAATATCTGATCTGATCAGATCTATACTAGCGTCCCCAGCAGTTTAGGGTTCCCAAAAATGCAGTGTTAGCGGGATCAGCCCAGATACCTGCTAGCACCTGCGTTTTGCCCCTCCGTCCAGCCCAAGCCACCCAAGTGCAGTATCGATCGATCACTGTCACTTACAAAACACAACACACATAACTGCAGCGTTCGCAGAGACAGGCCTGATCCCTGCGACTCCAGTGCTGTAGGAGGTGATTTCACCACCACAGTTAAAAAAAAAAAGCATATATGCCGAAGCATGGGGGCAGCAGGGGCGGAGGAGCGATTTTGCTCCTAATGCCACGTACATACGGTCGAAATTCCGACGGAGGCTTGCCCGTGGAAAAGTCTGACCATGTGTACGTGGCATAACTTTTGCGGGAAGATGCCCCCATGCTTCGGCATATATAAATGGTGCATGTATGCCCATCATTAGAAGTGGGTGGATGAAGGGCGGTATTCTAATGGTGGGCATACCCACCGATCAATCTTTTTTCGTTCAGCCAACAGGCTGCATGAAAAAAAAAGATTACAATACATGTCCAACAAGGACCAGCAATGTACTGGTATGTTGCTGGACTTTGAATGGTTATACCAGATTGATGCCTGCGGGTTTAGGTATCATCTTGGTATCATTCTTTTCAGCCAGCGGCCGGCTTTCATGTAAAAGCAATCCTAGTGGCTAATTAGCCTCTGGACTGCTTTTACAAGCAGTGGGATGGAATGTCCCCCCCCCCCCGATATAAAAAGCGCCATTGGGAAATTGGGAAAGCATTTTATCACACCGATCTTGGTGTGGTCAGATGCTTTGAGGGCAGAGGAAAGATCTAAGGTCTAATAGACCCCAGTTTTTTCAAAAAAAGAGTACCTGTCACTACCTATTGCTATCATAGGGGATATTTACATTCCCTGAGATAACAATAAAAATGATAAAAAAAATAAAAAATATGGAAGGAACAGTTGTGTTTGGTATCTATGTACTCGGCCTAAGATCATCTTTTTTATTTCACCAAACATTAAGGCAATATAGTGTATTTTAGTGCATTAAAATTAAAAATAAAGTGTATTTTTTCCCAAAAAAATGCGTTTGAAAAATCGCTGCGCAAATACTGTGTGGAAAAAAAAATGCAACACCCACCATTTTAATCTGTAGGGCCTTTGCTTTCAAAAAATATATAATGTTTGGGGGTTCAACATAATTTTCTTGCAAAAAAAAATAATGTTTTCATGTAAACAAAAAGTGTCAGAAAGGGCTTTGTCTTCAAGTGCTTAAAGCTTCCTAATGTTGTGTATAAAATGCCAGAACAGTTCAAACCCCCCCCCCCCAAAAGACCCCATTTTGGAAAGTAGACACCCCAAGCTATATACTGAGAGGCACGTTGAGTCCATGGAATATTTTATATGTTGACACAAGTTGCGGAAAAAAGACAATTTATTTATTCATTTATTTTTTTTTGGACAAATTTGTCACTAAATGATATACAGTAAACCCCACTCACTCGCGGGGGTTACGTTCCAGACCCACCCGCAATAGGTGAAAATCCGCGAAATAGAAATACCCTATTTAAATACACACTAGGCATGTTTTTATAACTTTCACTGTACTTTAAAAGCATTTTAAGGTCTTTAACCACTTAACGACCGCCCACTGTAAATATACGTCGGCAGAATGGCACCGACAGGCAGATCGGACCCCCCTTCTTTACAGTGAGCGGTCGTTTTACCTTCGGGAGCGATCCGGCATGAGGGGACGGCCGTTCGATTCCGGCCACCCCCTCTCGATCGCTCCCGGCGAATGAGAGCTTCCCCTGCCTGTGTGCTTGTTTACACAGGCTGGAGGAAGTGATGTCATCTCTCCTGCGGCGCTCACATATACCGAGCGCCGTACAGGAGAAGATGCAGGTTAGTGCACACAACACTACACTGACACCAGGACACATAGGTACATAAATCGCCCCCCCAGGCCCCCCCAGACCCCCCCCAGATCACCCCCCAGCCCCCAGTCACAGTGTCACTGATTGCAGTGACCATTTATTTAGTGATCACTGCAATCAGTGACATTTGTGACTGTAAAAGTGTCAGTACATTTAGTTTTAGGTCCAGTGTAGCCCCCTAACCCCCCCCCTAATAAAGGTTTAACCCCCTGATCACCCCCCAGGTAACCCTTTCACCCCCTAGTACCGCCGTTGCTAAGCGATCATTTTTCTGATCGATGTCTTAGCGTCGGTGATGCTGATCGGTAGCCAGTAATTTTTTTTAGGTTCGCCGCAGGTTTTTATAGCGTCGGGTACCCCCATATATTACCTAATAAAGGTTTAACCCCCTTGATCGCCCCCCAGGTAACCCTTTCACCCCCTATCACCACGGTCACTAAGCGATAATTTTTCTGATCGATGTTTTAGCGTCGGCGATGCTGATCGGTAGCCAGTAATTTTTTTTAGGTTCGCCGCAGGTTTTTATAGCGTCGGGTACCCCCATATATTACCTAATAAAGGTTTAACCCCCTTGATCACCCCCCAGGTAACCCTTTCACCCCCTTGCACCGCCGTCACTAAGCGATCATTTTTCTGATCGATGTCTTATGCCCCGTACACACGATCGTTTTTAATGTCATTTTTTAAACCGACGTTTTTCTCCTCGTTTTTTTTCATGTTTCCTCTCAAGCCTGCCTTGCGTACACACCATCATTAAAAAAAACGATCAAGCAAAGCGCAGTGACGTTCAACACATACGACGGCACTATAAAGGGGAAGTTCCGTTCGAATGACGCCACCCTTTGGGACGCTTTTGCTAATTCCGTGTTTCCGCGTGTTAGTAAAAGTTTGGTGAGAGACGATTCGCGCTTTTCAGTCTTCGTGCTTGGAAGATCGTTTTCGGGAGTTCAGATTGCGCCTGTGGGTTCGTATCTGTTTAGCACTGCTTGTAGTCAGTTCGTATCTGTTTATTCAGTGCGGCCTGCTCTGCACGTTCGTGTTTTTCAGCTTGTTCTTCATAGGCCTTGCTGTTCTTCCGTGCGTTCTTCTAGTACGTTCTGTTCAGCCGACCGTTATCTAGCCATGTTGCGGCTACGTACTCGTCGTAGAGTTCGTGCTGTAGTTGGTGCAGGGGTTCATGCTGTATCCCGACTCCATGCCATGAGCAGGGTCAGGAGGAGTTCATGGACCAAGAATTGGTTGCTCCAGCGGCACCAATTCTGTCACATGCCTTTGTTGCGGGCGATCAGGGAGAATAATCCTGATGATTTCAGGAATTTTCTCAGGATGTCTGACCCCGTATTTCAGCAGCTGTTGGCTTTGGTGTCCCCCTATATTACCAGGCAGGACACCGTTATGCGGGAAGCCATCAGTGCTGAGCAGAGGCTCATCGCCACGTTGCGATACCTGGCTACTGGGAGAAGCCTGCAGGACCTTAAGTTCTCCACAGGCATATCCCCCCAGGCTCTGGGGATCATTATACCAGAGACTTGTTCTGCCATCCTTCAAGTTTTGCAGGAGGACTATATTAAGGTAAGTGTTCTTCTTCAAAAATTCACATTGTATGGTTTTTATGTTGGGATATTTTTAATTTGCTTTATTTGCAGTCCCTAATTCACATGATTCTTAGCTGCAGGGAATGTCCCCTTTCTCCCCATGTTTTATTATTTAAAGTTTGGTGTTTGAGGCCTACCTGTAAATTTGGCTTACCTAACCTCTCCAGCATGCTATCCTGGGGCCATACCTACCTTGCCTAGTCATTTCCATGTTTTTTATTATATGTTCCATCGTAGTGCTTTACCCAAAACGCACCCTAAATTTGGCCTAGGAATGTTTCATTTTTGTTAACTTCAATACAGAGTGCTACAGCCTTCATGTGTGATATTCCCAACTCATCTTCAACCCTTCCCCCCCCCCCCCCATAATTAATTGTTTTTTTTTTTTTTTCTTGCTTCCAATTTTTTATGTTTTTAACAGTTTCTACCAATGTTGGCCATGAATGTGTGTATGAAATCAGCTTTCAATGTTTCTGGCTCCAAGTATTAATTTGTTATTTCTTTAATTCCACAGTTCCCTTCTTCGCCACATGAATGGCAGAATGTGGCTTCCGAGTTTGGCCAGCGATGGAACTTTCCGAACTGTGGAGGAGCCATCGACGGCAAACATGTTCGGGGCGTCCCACCACCCCATTCGGGATCCTTTTATTATAATTATAAGGGGTTCCACAGCGTCGTGATGATGGCAGTGGTGTCGGCCACCTACGAGTTCCTCTATGTGGACGTTGGCAAGAATGGCAGGATGTCTGATGGAGGAGTTTTTGCCCAGACGGAGTTTGGAGAATGGCTCCTTTTGGATCTGCTGGCCTTGCCACCAGCGGAGCAGAATGTGGAGGGACTACCTTTTGTGTTTGTGGCGGATGAGGCGTTTGGCCTGGGACCCCATTTGATGAGGCCATTCCCGCAACGCACCCTCACCCCTGAGAGGAGGGTTTTCAATTATCGGCTGGCCAGAGCCAGAAGGGTGGTGGAAAATGCGTTTGGGATCATGGCCAGCCGATTTCGCCTCTTCCTTACCTCCATCCACCTTGCCCCATACAAATGGAACCATGTGGTTATGACGTGCTGTGTGCTGCATAATTTCCTAAGGGTGCATTCAATGAGTTATATATCTTTGAGTGGGCCTGAGGCTTCTTTAATCAATGCCGAAACTTTGGTGGCCCTGGAACCTGGCCGTCCTGGCTTGGCCCCCCAACCGGACGTGAGGTCCGTAACCAATATGTGGACTATTTTATGGGTAGGGGGGCCATTGAAATGCCAGACAATCTCTAATAATTTTAGACCAAAAAAATAAAACTTTTAAAAAAAGTAAAGATTGGTTTGTCATTTTTATTGTATAATGTTTGATGTTTCTGGTAGGTTTACCTAGTGCATTTGTTTTGCCATGTGGATTAAAAAATCTTTTAATTAGCCTTCATTGTCAGTGTAAACACCAAACATTGATTAGTTCACTCAGCACCACATTTACATAATGAAGCCACAATGATTTGTTATGTAAAAATACCTTTATTTTTTTTGTTTAGGTGGGCAACTTCCATAGAAATGTGGATGTTCCCTTAATTTCAGGTGTATTAAAACGCATGACCAGCCATGCATAAACAAACTATAGTTATCCAAATTTTGAAAAAGCTAAACATGTGCTAGTCATTAAAGGGTAAAATAACCACAAAAAAATAGAAATCTCTGCAAGTAAAACGTTATTTGGTGTAAAAACATTAGACACGCCCAAGCACAGCCATGATATTTTGGAGCCTTTCCTCCACCCGCTTTGTATTTGCCCTGATCTCTAGCAAATCTCCCTTAATTTTTTCGAGGTCACGACAGCAGACCATCAGGTATTGGATCAGGATCTGGGCACTGTGATGTGACAACTTATTGGGGTCTTCGGCCAGAACTGCACCTAAATGTAAAAAGAAATATGTAGGATAGAATATGTAGGCCTACATCTATTTAACATGCATGTGTCTGGTTTCTCTCTGACCTGTGGTGGTGCCACTTTCAACTTCCACAACATCACATTCCTCTCCATCCTGGGGTTCTGGGGGTATTGTTGTAGGTATTGCAATTCTCGTCTCATCTGAGGTAGCTTTTCGAATCCCTAGGGAGATTGAAATAAAAGGAATAGTTTCATTAGTAGCGACTCAATTTTGCTAAAATAAGAAACATGAAAAAAAAACTTTGTAATCATTCTTTTGAAGCATGCTCCATTTTAATTTTTAACCCCTGTGCCAACCGGGACAAATGATTGGATACATAGGCCAAAACAGAGCATATACATTTTGTAAACAAATTTGAAACATTGTAACACCCCAAAGTATCTACACTGGATCACCTGTGTGTGACTCCCTCAAGCTTTTTGGCTTTAGGCCCACACTTGTACTACTGCGTTCAGATGTTTCATCAGCTGCTGAGCATTCACTCCCTTTAACATTACCATGCATATCGTTTTTCCAAATGAACAAATCTCCTTTGGATTAGCACACCAAAAATAAGTGTGGCCCAAATGTACTCCCCCAAATAAACCAAAAAACATGGGTGTTCACACTGGATGATCCTTAAACATCGTTTGAGGAACTGTATGGAGAAAGAGGTTTAATACGTCCGTTTACTATGCGGACGAACGTAAAAAAGATGGTATCTTTCAGTGTACTATATGAAAGTTAAAAATACACGACAGAATACAAGAAAATAATATGTACCATGGAAACGCACAAAAAAACAACTTACTTTTTAATATAACTTTCTTGATTCTTTTATATTGGTCGGCCTCCCGCAACTTCAGATCTGACCATCGTTTTCTGAGCTGTTCCTTCGTTCTGCACACCCCGAATTTTTGGTGGAGACTTTTGACCACTTTGCCCATAATTCTGGACTTGACCAGATTAGGCCTTTTATACGGACCATGCTTGGCATCATAATCCTCCTTCTTTAAAATGGCGACCATCTCCACCATTTCCTCGAATGACATGTTGGATGCCTTATATCTCCTGGGTCTTGATTTGGGCTCCTCTGTAATTTCATCCTCTGTAGAGGTAATCTCAGCCACCTGTGTCTCCGCCATGTTTTGTTCAGCACTACGAGCGAGAAGGGGCGGGGAAAGTACAATATCGAACGTCAGGGGCGGGGAAAGCGTGCGGAGTTTCACGCATGCGCTGTGTATATAAAGTGAAGATCCATGTCTGGGAAATACGTTCATTTTTCGGGAGAGAGAGTTAGCAACGAACGTCGTGACCAAGGTACCTAACAATTTTACTTTTTGAGGTTCATCAGACGAGGAGATTTGTGTGCTCAAAATATGTAGACAATGCACAGTTGAGGAATGTTGCCTGAAATATATTTTTATTTTGGTTTCTCGCTTTTACAGATATCATGAATACTTTTAAAAACCCAGACTTCATGGGGGAGTTCATCGATAAATGGCAAGAGCTCCCTATATTATGGCAAACAAAAAGTGGCGGTAATAAAAATAAAGACGCCAGGAAAGCAGCACTGGAGAGCCTGCTTGCATTTGTGCAAACAAAGATACCCACAACAACTCTCCAAGATGTCAAAAACAAAATTGGGACCATCAGAGGGACATAAAGGACCCAGAGGACTATGGTCCTGAGGTCCCAGAGGTCAGGTGCACCAGCAGATAAGGTTTATAAACCCAGTCTGTGGTACTACAGTAAGCTTGCTTTTCTGGATGACCAGCTGGAAGTGCGGGAATCTCTCTCCACCCTTCCCCCCAGAGGTCAATCCAGCCTTCCTTGTACCCAACCCTCCAGCCTTCCCTGCAGCCAGTCCTCCAGCCTTCCTGTCAACCCTGCTCTGGCTTCCTCTGAGGATCAAGATCAGGGCCTTGAGGAGGCAGATTTGGAGCCAGGTAAAGTTTTGCTATCTATATTTCTATCGTACAAAATTGTAGATTTTAAATAGATGTTAGTATTGTTAAAGGTATGTACACTTCTACCAATAAAGTTTGTGAAGAGCAAGATACAGTAGTGGCCTAATTTTATGTGTCCAAGACAACAAAACCAGGATGCGTAATCAATGAAAAGGACATAACTTTTGGCATTGATTTCAACAATGTCTAGAGGTGAACAATGTCTGTGAATGATGATGTGGCAAAATAAATAATGTGCCTTTCTTTTTTTACAGCCAGAGCAGAGCCAGGAAGAGGGTGGTGTTGGGGATCAGGAGGAGGAAGGGCCCAGTGGCACCCAGGAGGAGGCAGGGCCCAGTGGCACCCAGGAGGAGGCTGGGCCCAGTGGCACCCAGGAGGAGGCTGGGCCCAGTGGCACCCAGGAGGAGGCTGGGCCCAGCACAAGAGCCCAGATGCCTCCCCTGGTAGTTAAACCACGAGGGCCAAGGAGAGGTAGGCAGGTGGAGGAGGAAACCAGGGCCTTCCTCAGAGGGGCAACAGCGGCCCTCAGAGAGGCACCCTCTGTTGAAGAGGGATTTGCCGCAGTCCTCGCCCACAAACTAGGGCAAATGGAGTTGCAGCAAAAAAAATTCAGTGAGACCCTGCTATTGAAAGTCATCAATAAGGGCGTGCTGGGTGAACTCACTAGGTACACGGACATAACGGAGGTTGTCCCTACTCCTCCTCCACCTCCTCCTCCTCCTCCTACTACTCCTCCTGCCACAACCTCTCCTCCTGATCCCCAGCCTCCAAGGAAGAAACCAACCAAGGCTGCAGAGAAGGCTGGAGAGAAGGCTACAAGGAAGAGGAGAAAATAATGCCTGCTGTAGTACCACAGACTGGGGACATATAGGACTTATCTGCTGTGGCTCCTGACCTCTGGGAGCTCAAGACAAGATTGGGCTCATTTTTGGGGGGGATCTAATCTCTATTTTGGTTTGGACATCTTGTATGGTTGTTGTGGGGTGAAAGGGATGCACAAATGCAAGCAGGCTCTCCAGTGCTGCCTTCCACTTTAATTTGTTAATGTTCTGAAATAAAAAAAAATTGAGTGCCCTTTAAATACTTGACTATGTGATTTGTATTTCAAAAGAGAGCTTGCTAGGAAGCAGGCAGGGACATCTCAAATTATATTATTGTTATTATCAGGGGACACAAACCTCCCTGAGGCCAAATGAGACACATTTGGAAGGTTGTTGTGGTAACTTTACACAAGAATAATTTAAGCCAAAATACTTAAAAAAAGGCCAAAAAAAAATAACCAAAAATAATATAAAATTTAAATAAAAAAGGAGAATTAACTTATTTTATTATTATTAGTATTATTTAGGAGGGAGGTGCGGCTTATAAATAATATTTTATAATCATTAGAGCAATTTGGAATTACTTTAGAAACAAGTTTGGCATAAAACTCTCAATGTCATTATCAAAAGAGGGTAATTTTAAAGCATTATCAAAAGAAGAACGGAATGCGCTGCATTAAAACGATGCTATTAATTCCACCGTGACGAATGTGCCATCTCCATTTCCAACATTAGCTTTACCAAAACGAGCGCTCCCGTCTCATAGTTGCTTCTGAGCATGTGCGTTTTTTTTCACGTCGTGAAAGCATACACACTATCGTTTTTCACGTCGTTAAAAAAAACGACATGAAAAAGGACGTGAAAAAAGAGAGCATGTCCGGAATTTTTAATGGCCGTTTTTCACGTCGTTAAAAATGCTCTGGAGCATACACACGATCATTTTTAATGGCCATTTTTTAAAATGGCATTTTTAACGGCATGAAAAACGATCGTGTGTACGGGGCATTAGCGTCGGTGATGCTGATCGGTAGCCAGTAATTTTTTTTAGGTTCGCCGCAGGTTTTTATAGCGTCGGGTACCCCCATATATTACCTAATAAAGGTTTAACCCCCTTGATCGCCCCCCAGGTAACCCTTTCACCCCCTATCACCACTGTCACTAAGCGATAATTTTTCTGATCGCTGTCTTAGCGTCGGTGATGCAGATCGGTAGCCAGTAATTTTTTTTAGGTTCGCCGCAGGTTTTTATAGCGTCAGGTACCCCAATATATTACCTAATAAAGGTTTAAGCCCCTTGATCGCCCCCCAGGTAACCCTTTCACCCCCTATCACCACTGTCGCTAAGCGATCATTTTTCTGATCGCTGTCTTAGCGTCGGTGATGCAGATCGGTAGCCAGTATTTTTTTTTAGGTTCGCCGCAGGTTTTTATAGTGTCAGGTACCCCCATATATTATCTAATAAAGGTTTAACCCCCTGATCGCCCCCCAGGTAACCCTTTCACCCCCTATCACCACTGTCGCCAAGCGATCGTTTTTATGATCGTTGTCTTAGTGTCGGTGATGCAGATCGGTAGCCAGTAAATTTTTTTTAGGTTCGCCGGCAGGTTTTATATATAGCGTCAGGTACCCCCATATATTACCTAATAAAGGTTTTAACCCCCTAATTGCCCCTAGTTAACCCTTTCACCAGTAATCACCATATAAGTGTTACGGGTGACGCTGGTTAGTTAGTTTGCTTTTTATAGTGTCAGGGCACCCGCCGTATATAACCCAATAAAGGTTTAACCCCCTGATCGCCCGGTGGGTGATATCAATTAGGTTTTAGCGTCAGAGAGGGTCTGCGTCACACCCCAGGCAGCGTCAGGTTAGTGCCAGTAACGCTAACACCCACGCGTGAAGCATACACCCCCCTTAGTGGTATAGTATCTGAACAGATCAATATCTGATCTGATCAGATCTATACTAGCGTCCCCAGCAGTTTAGAGTTCCCAAAAACGCAGTGTTAGCGGAATCAGCCCAGATACCTGCTAGCACCTGCGTTTTGCCCCTCCGTCCAGCCCAGGCCACCCAAGTGCAGTATCGATCGATCACTGTCACTTGCAAAACACAACACACATAACTGCAGCGTTCGCAGAGACAGGCCTGATCCCTGCGACTCCAGTGCTGTAGGAGGTGATTTCGCCACCACAGTTAAAAAAAAAAAAGCATATATGCCGAAGCATTGGGGCAGCAGGGGCGGAGGAGCGATTTTGCTCCTAATGCCGCGTACATACAGTCGAAATTCCGACGGAGGCTTGCCCGTGGAAAAGTCTGACCATGTGTACGCGGCATAACTTTTGCGGGAAGATGCCCCCATGCTTCGGCATATATAAATGGTGCATGTATGCCCATCATTAGAAGTGGGTGGATGAAGGGCGGTATTCTAATGGTGGGCATACCCACCGATCAATCTTTTTTTTTCGTTCAGCCAACAGGCTGCATGAAAAAAAAGATTACAATACATGTCCAACAAGGACCAGCAACGTACTGGTATGTTGCTGGACTTTGAATGTTTATACCAGAATGATGCCTGCGGGTTTAGGTATCATCTTGGTATCATTCTTTTCAGCCAGCGGCCGGCTTTCATGTAAAAGCAATCCTAGTGGCTAATTAGCCTCTGGACTGCTTTTACAAGCAGTGGGAGGGAATGACCCCCCCCGGATATAAAAAGCGCCATTGGGAAATTGGGAAAGCATTTTATCACACCGATCTTGGTGTGGTCAGATGCTTTGAGGGCAGAGGAAAGATCTAGGGTCCAATAGACCCCAGTTTTTTCAAAAAAGAGTACCTGTCATTACCTATAGCTATCATAGGGGATATTTACATTCCCTGAGATAACAATAAAAATTAGAAAAAAAAAAATATGGAAGCAACAGTTTAAAAATAAAATAAAAAAGCAAAATTAATAATAAAAAAAAAAAAAAAAAAAAAAAAAGCACCCCTGTCCTGCCCTGCTCTTGCCCAATGGCGAACGCAAGCGTCGGTCTGGCGTCATATGTAAACAGCAATTGCACCATGCATGTGAGGTATCACCGCGAAGGTCAGATCGAGGCAGTAATTTTAGCAGTAGACCTCCTCTGTAAATCTAACGGGGTAACCTGTAAAGGCTTTTAAAGGCTTTTAAAAATGTATGTAGTTTGTCGCCAATGCGCGTTTGTGCTAAGATCATCTTTTTTATTTCATCAAACATTTGGGCAATATAGTGTGTTTTAGTGCATTAAAATTAAAAAAGTGTATTTTTTCCCCAAAAAATGCGTTTGAAAAATCGCTGCGCAAATACTGTGTAGAAAAAAAAATGCAACACCCACCATTTTATTCTGTAGGGCCTTTGCTTTAAAAATATATATAATGTTTGGGGGTTCAACATAATTTTCTTGCAAAAAAAATATGTTTTCATGTAAACAAAAAGTGTCAAAAAGGGCTTTGTCTTCAAGTGGTTAGAAGAGTGGATGTAAGCTTCCTAATGTTGTGTATAAAATGCCAGAACAGTTCAAAACCCCCCAAATGACCCCATTTTGGAAAGTAGACACCCCAAGCTATATACTGAGAGGCATGTCGAGTCCATGGAATATTTTATATGTTGACACAAGTTGCGGAAAAAAGACAATTTTTTTTTTTTTTTTTTGCACAAAGTTGTCACTAAATGATATATTGCTCAAACATGCCATGGGCATATGTGGAATTACACCCCAAAATACATTCTGTTGCTTCTCCTGAGTACGGGGATACCACATGTGTGAGACTTTTTGGGAGCCTAGCCGCGTACGGGACCCCAAAAACCAATCACCGCCTTCAGGCTTTCTAAAGGGTGTAAATTTTTGATTTCACTTCTCACTGCCTATCACAGTTTCGGAGGCCATGGAATGCCCAGATGGCACAAACCCCCCCCCCAAATGACCCCATTTTGGAAAGTAGACACCCCAAGCTATTTGCTGAGAGGTATTGTGAGTATTTTGCAGATCTCGCTTTTTGTCACAAAGTTTTGAAAATTGAAAAAAAAAAAGAAAAAAAAAAAAAATGTTCTTTCTTCATTTTCAAAAACAAATGAGAGCTGTAAAATACTCACCATGCCTCTCAGCAAACAGCTTGGGGTGTCTACTTTCCAAAATGGGGTCATTTGGGGGGGTTTTGTGCTATTTTGGCATTTTATGGCCTTCGAAACTGTGATAGGTAGTGAGGAGTCAAATCAAAAATTTGTGCCTAGAAATCCTGAAGGCGGTGATTGGTTTTCGGGGTCCCGTACGCGGCTAGGCTCCTAAAAAGTCCCACACATGTGGTATCCCCGTACTCAGGAGAAGCAGCAAAATTTATTTTGGGGTGCAATTCCACATATAACCATGGCATGGGTGAGCAATATTTCATTTAGTGACAACTTTTTGTAATTTATTTATTTATTTATTTTTGTCATTATTCAATCACTTGGGACAAAAAACAAAAATATTCAATGGGCTCAACAGGCCTCTCAGCAATTTCCTTGGGGTGTCTACTTTCTAAAATGGGGTCATTTGGGGGGGTTTTGTACTGCCCTGCCATTTTAGCACCTCAAGAAATGAGATAGGCAGTCATAAATTTAAA
Source organism: Rana muscosa (assembly GCA_029206835.1). Taxonomy (NCBI): domain Eukaryota; kingdom Metazoa; phylum Chordata; class Amphibia; order Anura; family Ranidae; genus Rana; species Rana muscosa. Next base: position 382,322,379 of record CM055117.1, read on the forward strand.
GCTGTGTAAATTCCAGAAAATGTACCCTAGTTTGTAAACGCTATAACTTTTGCGCAAACCGATAAATATACGCTTATTGACATTTTTTTTACTAAAGACATGTGGCTGAATACATTTTGGCCTAAATGTATGACTAAAATTGAGTTTATTCGATTTTTCTTATAACAAAAAGTAGAAAATATCATTTTTTTTCAACATTTTCGGTATTTTTCCGTTTATATCGCAAAAAATAAAAATCGCAGAGGCAATCAAATACCATTAAAAGAAAGCTCTATTTGTGGGAAGAAAAGGACGCAAATTTCGTTTGGGTACAACATTGCATGTCCGCACAATTTACAGTTAAAGCAGCGCAGTGCAAAATTCTGAATTCACCTCTGGTCCTTTAGCTACCAAATGGTCCGGGGCTTAAGTGGTTAAAGCGGAGGAGGTTCACCCACATTTTAAAGATTGCTTAAAACATTCCCTATTAGCATAAATATAAACAAATGCCTAACGTTTTTTGTTTTTTTTTGTGTAGTTTTCGTTCTTCATCTTTCTCCATTGCTACTTCCGGGATTTCCTCCCGCGGGAGTAGGCGTGTCCTTTGCTGTCCTATGTGTCGCTGTGTATGCCGGGATGTGTGCAGCAATGTCTCCTGGGAGCAAAGTGTCCTGCTTCCCAGGAGTAAAAGAGTAAACATGACGATAATTCAATCATCACGTGACTCGTCTACCCGGTCACGTGACGCGCATTCACCTCTACACGGAAGAATATGCTTGTGGGCTTCAAGATGCCCACAAGCAAAATGGCAAATCCAGGAAGTGTTTTTATAAAGAGTTATAAAGAGTTATTTATTATGAAAACGGATGGGGGATGTATAGCAGCGCTGGACAAGTGAGTACTACACATGCATAAGTAGTAGCATAGAATGCACTGAAAAAAAAATAATGTATGGACCGCGGAACCTCCGCTTTAAACACACTTTTAAAACAATAGAAACACATTTAAACACATAAAAGATACTGAGAGACATAGCAAGAGCAATGGAAAACACAAAAATATTTAATTAACAATGATTTAATCAATAAAATAATGTTAATAGGTCTTAAAAAAAATAACGCAATATACCGGGACCGCGAAAACTGAACCGCGATATAACAGGGGTTTACTGTATTGCTCAAACATGCCATGGGCATATGTGGAATTACACCCCAAAATACATTCTGTTGCTTCTCCTGAGTACGGGGATACCACATGTGTGAGACTTTTTGGGAGCCTAGCCGCGTACGGGACCCCAAAAACCAAGCACCGCCTTCAGGCTTTCTAAGGGTGTAAATTTTTGATTTCACTTCTCACTGCCTATCACAGTTTCGGAGGCCATGGAATGCCCAGATGGCACAAAAACCCCCCAAATTACCCCATTTTGGAAAGTAGACACCCCAAGCTATTTGCTGAGAGGTATGGTGAGTACGTTGCAGATCTCGCTTTTTGTCACAAAGTTGTGAAAATTGGAAAAAAAAAATATATATTTCTTTCTTCATTTTCAAAAACAAATGAGAGCTGTAAAATACTCAACATGCCTCTCAGCAATTTCCTTGGGGTGTCTACTTTCTAAAATGGGGTCATTTGGGGGGGTTTTGTGCTATTTTGGCATTTTATGGCCTTCGAAACTGTGATAGGTAGTGAGGAGTGAAATCAAAAATTTGCGCCCTTAGAAATCCTGAAGGCGGTGCTTGGTTTTCGGGGGCCTGTACGCGGCTAGGCTCCCAAAAATTCCCACACATGTGGTATCCCCGTACTCAGGAGAAGCAGCAAAATTTATTTTGGGGTGCAATTCCACATATAACCATGGCATGTGTGAGCAATATATCATTTAGTGACAAATTTTTGTAATTTTTTTTTTTGTCATTATTCAATCACTTGAGACAAAAAAAAAAATATTCAATGGGCTCAACATGCCTCTCAGCAATTTCCTTGGGATGTCTACTTTCCAAAATGGGGTCATTTGGGGGGGTTTTGTACTGCCCTGCCATTTTAGCACCTCAAGAAATGAGATAGGCAGTCATAAATTAAAAGCTGTGTAAATTCCAGAAAATGTTCCCTAGTTTGTAGACGCTATAACTTTTGCGCAAACCAATAAATATACGCTTATTGACATTTTTTTTACTAAAGACATGTGGCTGAATACATTTTGGCCTAAATGTATGACTAAAATTGAGTTTATTCGATTTTTCTTATAACAAAAAGTAGAAAATATCTTTTTTTGTCAAAATTTTCAGTCTTTTTCCGTTTATATCGCAAAAAATAAAAATCGCAGAGGCAATCAAATGCCATTAAAAGAAAGCTCTATTTGTGGGAAGAAAAGGACGCAAATTTCGTTTGGGTACAACATTGCATGTCCACACAATTTCCAGTTAAAGCAGCGCAGTGCCAAATTCTGAAAACACCTCTGGTCCTTTAGCTACAAAATGGTCCGGGGCTTAAGTGGTTAAGGAGTCCAATTTTTTTTGGTAAGCAAATGGTATGTGCTTTGTTTTAGTGATGGTACACTGAAGTACACAAATAGTTTGCAGTGGATCTGCACAAGTTGATCACAGCACAATTTTGTTGGATTTTTTTGTGTGACATGTATGTTTTATGCTTATTATTTATTGTACCAGCACTTTGGAATGTACATATATTAATTATTCTTGATATCTATATTATTTTATTGTGGTACACGTTTATATGATAGATGTTCTTTATTTCTTTCCCCAGTGACAGCCTGCCAGAATCTGTGAGAGCAGCTCTGTATTATACATTACTGTCCCTATACTGTACCCTCCTGCCCCCTGTACTGTGTCCACTTAGCCTCCCCTGTGCTGTACACTCCGGCTCCTGTATTGTACTCTCCTGCTCCCTGTGCTGTGTCCACTTACGCTCTTCCTGTACTGTACCCTCCTGCCCCCTGTACTGTGTCCACTTACCCTCCCATGTACCCTCCTTATACAGTTAATTTTTATCGCTTGAATAATTTTTCCTATTATAGGCGTGAGTGGGGCCTCATGTTTAAGTTTTGCCTAAGGCCTTACAAAGCCTAGAGTTGCCTCTGGATCCAGGCAAGTATGTATTGTAAGGCTGAATTCATGAACAGTAAGGCTACATTCATATCCTCAACTGCATTCACGGGCATAGTAAAGCTGCATTTGATGGACAGTGAGGCTGCATTCATATGCTCAGTGAGGCTGCATTCATAGGCACAGTGAGGCTGCATTCATAGGCACAGTGAGGCTGCATTCATAGGCACAGTGAGGCTGCATTCATGGGCACAGGGAGGCTGCATTCATGGGCACAGGGAGGCTGCATTCATGGGCACAGTGAGGCTGCATTCATGGGCACAGTGAGGCTGCATTGACGGGCACAGTGAATCTACATTCATGGACACCGTAAAGCTGCATTTGATGGGCACAGTGAGGCTGCATTGATGGGCACTGATGAGGCTGCATTGATCTCTTGCATCAGGTCTGTAGTTTCTGACCATCTCTTGCATCAGGTCTGCAGTTTCTGACCATCTCCTGTACCATGTCTCCAGTCTCTGACCATCTCCTGTACCATGTCTCCAGTCTCTGACCATCTCCTGTACCATGTCTCCAGTCTCTGACCATCTCCTGTACCATGTCTCCAGTCTCTGACCATCTCCTGTACCATGTCTCCAGTCTCTGACCATCTCCTGTACCAGGTCTCCAGTCTCTGACCATCTCCTGTACCAGGTCTCCAGTCTCTGACCATCTCCTGTACCAGGTCTCCAGTCTCTGTCCATCTCCTGTACCAGGTCTCCAGTCTCTTACCATCTCCTGTACCAGGTCTCCAGTCTCTGACCATCTCCTGTACCAGGTCTCCAGTCTCTGACCATCTCCTGTACCAGGTCTCCAGTCTCTGACCATCTCCTGTACCATGTCTCCAGTCTCTGACCATCTCCTGTACCATGTCTCCAGTCTCTGACCATCTCCTGTACCATGTCTGCATTCTCTGACCATCTCTTATACCATGTCTCCAGTCTCTGACCATCTCCTGTACCATGTCTGCAGTCTCTGACCATCTCTTGTACCATGTCCGCAACCTCTAACCATCTCTTGTCTTATATCATGTCTGCAGTCTCTGAAGGAGTCTGGAGAGGAGTCAAGAGAGGGAGTGCTGCCGGGATGGGGGTCATGGGAGAAGTCAGAGGTGTGTGGACTGTGGAGAGGAGACTAAAGTTAAACCAGAGATGGAGCTGACTGACTGATCCCTGTACAGTGCACCTGAGAGGAGGTCAGTGACAGCGCCGCAAGGCCAGTCTGAGGTGGGGGGGGGCACTGATTTAAAGGGGGGTTCTGATATAAAGGTTTCCCCCTATATTAGTAAACCCACCCCCCTAACCATAGTGTATTCTTTCTGCGGAAGGTGGTCTCTGGTCAACAGAGTCCCCCTCCCCCCAAATTCCCAGAGTTCCTGGGGTCCCCCTTGATGATTGACCACTTTTAACTGGAATTTGCTTATATATATATATATATATATATATATATTGTGAGGGGGTTAGCTTGGCAGCGGGTGTGTGTGACCCCCGGGATGGGCTCCCCACACAAAAACAGGCCCAGCAAACGGAGGTTGTGGTTTTCAAAATCAAAAAAAAAGGTGCGGTTTATTTTCTATTTACAGTGACAAAACACAGCAAAGCCAAAAGAAACATAAACAAATTAAATCCTGGTCAACTTGACCTCTGACTAAACATACAGGTTTCCTAACTAACAACTGGGATCAGCCTAGTGCTGTCCTAGTCCCTAAGTCCCTGGTTTTAAATGTCCAAGCAAATAGCCACACAGGCTTTGTCTCACCGGACAAGGGTTCACTCTCTCCAGGAAGTCCACACAGGTCTGCTTCCAGGCATGAGCTAACATCTAATGAAGCTGGGAGTTCTTATAGAGGCCTAAATGAGCTGACAAGTTTCAGCTGGTCTCATCAACTCCCTGTCTGTACGACGCCCCACACTCTCCCTAGAGGTATGAGTCATCCATGAGCCCACTAGCCTTAGCTGGGCTTATACAACTCTCCACCTAGTTGTATAAGTCGGCGTAAAGCCTGAATCTGGGCGAAATATATCTACCCCCCTGGATGCAACCAGGTGACTTTACCTTCCTGCTGTCACATACCCCCCCCTCTTGTTTTAACCTCGGGGTTGGAACACCAGCAATCAGGCATTCATGTACTCGAGACAAAGCATCCACATTCCCCATTTGAACGCCAGGGCGATGCTTTACTGTGAAGTTGAATTCCTGGAGGGCCAGGAACCACCTATTCACTCTTCTATTTGTTTCCTTGTTTTGAGCCATCCACTTTAACGGAGCGTGATCCGTAACCATGTCAAAGTGCCTACCTAGCAGGTAGTACCGAAGGGAATCTAGAGCCCACTTCACCGCTAAACACTCCTTTTCAACGGTGGCGTAATTTACCTCATGGGACTTCAACTTCCTGCTGAGGTAAATGACTGGGTGCTCTTCCCCGTTCCAGACCTGGGACAATACTGCTCCTAACCCCACATCTGACGCATCACTTTGTACGACAAAGTCTTTAGAGAAGTCGGGTGAGTACAACACTGGCTGGCTACATAAGGCTTGTTTCAAGAATTGGAATGCTGCCTCAGCCTCGGGGGTCCATTTAATCATGATCGACCCTTTCCCCTTCGTTAGGTTGGTTAGGGGCACAGCCTTAGAGGCAAAGTGGGGAATGAATCGCCGATAATACCCAGCGATTCCCAGAAAGGCTCGTACCTGCTTCTTGCTGTTGGGACGTGGCCAACTCTGGATGGCCTCGACTTTGTTGAGTTGGGGTTTTATTACTCCCCTCCCAATGGTGTACCCAAGATATTTGGCCTCCTCCTGCCCAATGGTACACTTCTTGGGGTTAGCCGTAAACCCCGCTTCCCGAACAGAGTCCAGGACTGCTTGCACTTTTGGCAGATGTGAGGCCCAATCTGTGCTATGGACAATTACGTCATCCAGGTAAGCCGCAGCATACTTCCGATGGGGCCTCAGCATCTGGTCCATTTTCCGCTGGAATGTGGCCGGCGCATTCTGTAACCCGAACGGCATTCTTTTATATTGGAACGCCCCGTCTGGGGTTACAAATGCGGTTTTCTCTTTGGCCAATTTGGCCAGGGGGATTTGCCAATACCCTTTTGTGAGGTCAAGAGTCGTCATGTATCGGGCTGTTCCCAGCCGGTCGATCAACTCATCTATACGTGGCATGGGGTAGGTGTCAAATTTTGTAACTTTGTTCAACTGACGAAAATCGTTACAAAATCGCCAGCTCCCATCCGGTTTAGGCACCAACACAATGGGACTAGACCAATCACTTTGGGACTCCTCTATCACCCCTAAGTTCAGCATTTTCTGTACTTCCTCCCGTATTGCCTCCCGTCGGGCCTCTGGGATCCGATAGGGTTTTAACTTCACCCTTTCACCGGGCGGGGTAATGATGTCATGCTCTACCCCAGATGTTTGTCCCGGCAGCTCAGAGAATACCTCCTTGTTGCGAAGCACAAACTCCTTAACCTCCTGTTGTTGGGGTTGTGACAAGGTGGCTGCTATTCCAACCTCAGGAATCACGCAACCAGTTTGAGCTGGTGACCAAGTGTCTGCGACTAGGGACTCTCTATCCCTCCAGGCTTTCAACAGATTAACGTGATAGATCTGTTCGGGCTTTCGCCTTCCTGGTTGTCTGACCTTGTAATTCACTTCGCTCACTTTTTCCATTATCTCGTAGGGGCCTTGCCATTTGGCAAGGAATTTACTTTCAACCGTAGGGACAAGTACCAGTATCCTATCCCCCGGGGAAAAGGTACGGGTCTTGGCTCCACGGTTGTACACTCTCTGCTGTGCTAACTGCGCTTGGGCCAAATGTTCCTTCACGATGGGCATTACCTGTGCAATTCGGTCTTGCATCAGGGCGACATGCTCAATCACACTCCTGTGGGGAGAACTCTCACTTTCCCAAGTTTCCTTGGCAATATCCAACAGCCCTCTTGGGTGTCTCCCATACAGTAACTCAAAGGGGGAGAATCCCGTAGAGGATTGGGGCACCTCCCTAATAGCAAACATCAGATAAGGAAGTAGACAGTCCCAATCCTTTCCATCTCTATCCACCACTTTCTTCAACATTTGCTTTAGGGTTTTGTTGAATCTTTCAACCAGCCCATCGGTTTGGGGGTGATACACAGATGTACGTAATTGCGTCACTTTGAACAATTTACACAGCTCCTTCATAACCCGGGACATAAAGGGTGTACCTTGGTCCGTAAGCAGTTCTCTACAAATACCCACCCGGCTAAACACAAGAGATAGCTCTTTGGCTATGGTTTTGGCCGAGGTATTTCGGAGAGGGATCGCTTCTGGATAACGGGTGGCATAGTCCATTATAACTAATATGTACTGGTGCCCCCTAGCGGACTTGATTATAGGACCTACCAAATCCATGGCGATCCTCTCAAACGGGACCTCAATGATGGGTAGAGGGACCAGCGGGCTACGGAAATGTGGCATCGGGGCCGACCTCTGACACACAGGGCAGGAGGAACAATAATTTTCTATGTCCTTTATCACCCCCGGCCAATAGAATCTCTGTAATACCCTCTCTCGGGTTTTCTCTGTCCCCAGATGACCTCCAAGAATGTGCCCATGGGCCAACTCCAACACCAACTTCCTGTAAGGTTTGGGCACCACAAGCTGCTCAACGGTTTCTTCTGCCCTTTTTGCCACCCGATACAGTAGGTCCTTCTCTACGCTGAAGTATGGGTAAGTGCAGGTATTATCTGGGTTCACTAACTCGCCATCTATTTTCACTACGTTTTCCCGTGCCTTTATTAGGGCGGGGTCTTTCAACTGTTCTGTGGCAAAGTTTTCCCTGTGAACCTCAAGATCAGAAAACTCCACAGACGGTAGGTTTTCGTCTGAGGAGGTGGGCTCCTCTCCAGTTTCTTGAGTCTCCCCTGCCAATACTGATAAGGGAAATTCCGGAGAGTCCTCACCACTCTCAGGGGAGTTCTGGCTATCCCATTCCTGGTACATAGGGGCACCAGTGGGGGGCTCAGGATCATCCCACAGTTCCCAGAACTTCGGAAAATCCCTTCCCACAATGGCGTCATGCGGTAACTGAGATACTAAGCCCACTGGATGAGAGAGGGTACCTTTGGGGGTCTCGAAACACACTGTAGTCACTGGATACTCTCGGGTGTCCCCATGCACACAAATAACAGCTACCTTGCTATTCCCAGAGACCTCTGTTTTAACTAACTCAGCCTTTATCAGGGTCACAAGGCTACCTGAATCCAGCAATACCACAACATTTCTACCATTAACACACATTTTGCATAAATGTTTCTCAGTTCCTCGAATGGCAGTGCATGCGACTGTCGCACACAGCGACTGACGTCTGCCCATCAGAAAGTCACACTGCATGGGTTCCTCCACAACCGGGCAATTGGCTGCAATATGTCCCGCTTGCCGGCAGCGGTAGCAAACGATCCTTCTTGCCGCCTCTTGAGCCGCTGATTTCCCAGGCTGTTCTCGCCAAACTTGGGGTAGAGCTCCCACCCTCTCACTCTCTCCACCCTCACCCCTTGGAATCCTCTTATCCGCCCCTGGGGATGGTCTGGTCTTAGGGTGGAAAGTCCGAGTGTCTCTGGAAGAGGCCGTCAGGTTCTCTGTAGCCAAGTATTTCTCCACACGATCCACAAGACCATCGGCCGTCTCTGGGTCTCCATGGCTTACCCACTTTTGGATGGCAGTAGGAAGAGCTCTCAAAAACCGATCCATTACAACACGTTCCACAATCTTTGGTGCGGACAAAGTCTCTGGCTGTAGCCACTTTCTGCTCAGGTGAATGAGATCATACATTTGAGACCTGGGGGGTTTTCCAAGCTGGAAAGTCCAGTTATGCACACGCTGAGCCCGGACAGCCTGGGTGACACCCAGCCTTGCCAATATTTCAGCTTTTAGCATCACATAGTCTTTTGCTTGGTCAGGCTCTAGGTCATAGTAAGCCTTCTGCGATTCACCAGTTAACAGAGGAGCCACCAGTCCAGCCCACTGCTCCTCAGGCCACTTTTCTCTTTCAGCAGTCCTTTCAAATGTGGTCAAAAATACCTCTGGATCATCCTCTCCAGTCATTTTTGTCAATAAACGACTCACCCCAAAGGACGCGGTATTAGTGGGACGGCTTTCCTCACTGGTCTGCGGACGTTGCTGCATTACTGCTTCCATTTGTTGTAGTCTCTGCTCTTGCTTCTGTAACAGGTCTATGAAGCGGGCCTCAGATTGCTGCTGGGCTTGTTGCTGAGCTTCCAGACTCTGTTGGTGAGCTTGCTGCTGGGCTGCAAGGCTCTGTTGATGAGCTTGCTGCTGGGCTGCGAAGTTCTGTTGTTGAGCTGCAAGGCTCTTTTGCAAACCTGCATTTGTCTGCTGTTGATTGGCATTTGCTAGAGCCAGCTGCTTCAGTATCTCCTCCATGCTGGCTTAAAAAAAAACTGCCCGCATTCTCCACCAACTGTGAGGGGGTTAGCTTGGCAGCGGGTGTGTGTGACCCCCGGGATGGGCTCCCCACACAAAAACAGGCCCAGCAAACGGAGGTTGTGGTTTTCAAAATCAAAAAAAAAGGTGCGGTTTATTTTCTATTTACAGTGACAAAACACAGCAAAGCCAAAAGAAACATAAACAAATTAAATCCTGGTCAACTTGACCTCTGACTAAACATACAGGTTTCCTAACTAACAACTGGGATCAGCCTAGTGCTGTCCTAGTCCCTAAGTCCCTGGTTTTAAATGTCCAAGCAAATAGCCACACAGGCTTTGTCTCACCGGACAAGGGTTCACTCTCTCCAGGAAGTCCACACAGGTCTGCTTCCAGGCATGAGCTAACATCTAATGAAGCTGGGAGTTCTTATAGAGGCCTAAATGAGCTGACAAGTTTCAGCTGGTCTCATCAACTCCCTGTCTGTACGACGCCCCACACTCTCCCTAGAGGTATGAGTCATCCATGAGCCCACTAGCCTTAGCTGGGCTTATACAACTCTCCACCTAGTTGTATAAGTCGGCGTAAAGCCTGAATCTGGGCGAAATATATCTACCCCCCTGGATGCAACCAGGTGACTTTACCTTCCTGCTGTCACAATATATATATATATATATATATATATGTGCTTTCATATCTGTCTTCTCTATATATAATACACTCTTCAAATGTGCTTTAAAATGCATAGTTTTCCCTTTCATGAACAAGAAAATAATGACATTTGCTGTTGGGCCAGTATAAAAATGCTTTGGGGCTGGTATGAATTTTTTTCCAGGGCTGGTTTTTATTCCCAGTCCGGCCCTGCACCGCTCCAGGCATGTTATTCCATGCATAACCCACTCTGCCCCACTCTGACATCAGGCACTAGCTCTGCAAACGTGCACTGCAGACAATCAAAGGTAGCAGGATAAATTAACACCTTTATTGTGCAAGATTAATTAAAATCCAAAACGGTCAATCCATGTACAAAAAGCTAGCTGTTCTTTTTGTACATCTTCTGTACATGGATTGACCGTTTTGGATTTTACTAAATTTTACACAATAAAGGTGGTAATTCGGTGTGCGGCCATCCAGCTACCTTTCTTGAGTATCTTATCAGTCCGTGGTGTCCGGCTTCTTAGTGGCAGAGGCTCAAGCTGCGCATCTGCTGGTGGGTACCTTCCCCTTTCAACTCCTTCCTGTCCAGTTTCACTTGCTTTATCCTGGCCCTGTCTCTAGGTTAGGATCCAGATTGACCCCCAAAAATAGGATTTTTGACTCATCGTAAAATCCTTTTCTCTGAGTCCATGGACCGACACAGCTTCTCTATTGACAAAGTGGGTATTATCCGTTAATTAGGAGTGACTAGGCAGAAAAACTTGTAAAAAAGTGTTGCATCACACCTTCTACAGTACCGCCCAGGGGGCGGACCCTCTGGGTATAACCTCTCGCAGATCAGTTCGTCAAAAAGCAGTACAAACTAAAAAGGAGGGGTGGGTGCTGAAAAGGATTTTACGGTGAGTAAAAAATCCTATTTACTCTTTCGTCCATGGACCGACACAGCTTCTCTATTGACAAAGTGGGACGTCCCAAAGCAGTGTCAGAGAAAAAACGAGGGGTGGTAACAGCATAAAAACAAACTTCACCCCTAACACAAAACAGCACTCCTCCAACGGAGGAGTTGCAACTCTAAACAGCCGCTTGCAAAACCTTGCGGCCGAAAGAGGCATCCGAAGATGCACCTACATCAACTTTGTAGAATTTTGTGAAAGTGTGAGCGGACGACCAAGTCGCCGCTTTACATAGTTGGGAAACAGATGCTTGATGTCGGAAAGCCCAAGAGGCACCTATTGCCCTGGTCGAATGCGCCATGACAGGAAAGGGGGGCGTCTGACCCTTTAAGGCGTAAGCCTGGATTACTATCTGTCGGATCCACCTAGAGATGGTGGCCAACGAGACTGCTTGGCCCTTCTTGGGACCAGCCACCGAAACAAACAGTGAGTCTGATTTCCGGGACAGGGAAGTAGCAGATAGGTATACTTTCAAAGCTCGGACAACGTCCAAGGAATGCAACACCGACTCCTTAGGATTCGACGGCTGAGGACACAAGGATGGAAGTACAATGTCTTCGTTGAGATGAAAAGCCGAAACGACTTTCGGAAGAAAGGAAGGCTGCGGCCGCAGCACCACCTTATCCTTGTGGAAAATCAAATAGGGAGCCTTGCAGGACAAGGCTGCCAGCTCAGAGACTCGTCTAACTGACGTAACAGCCACCAAAAAGACCACTTTCTCAGAAAGTGTCAACAGGGGAATATCTATAATCTTCTCAAACGGTGCCTTCTGAAGCACCAAGAGGACCAGGTTCAAGTCCCACGGAGGTAACGGGGGACGGACCGGAGGGGCCACATGTCGAACCCCCTGCACAAATGTACTCACGAGAGAGTGAGTCGCCAGGGGTCGCTGAAAAAAGACAGCCAGGGCAGATATCTGACCCTTAATCGTACTTAGGGCAAGCCTTTGGTCCACCCCATGCTGTAAAAACAGCAGGATTCTGGAAACCAAATAGGTACGCGGATGCCATTTCATTTCCTCACACATGGAGATGTAGGCCTTCCAAGTGCGGTGATAAACCTTCCTAGAGGACGGTTTTCGAGCACTTCTCATAGTAGAGATTACTGAGTCTGACAGGCCCCGGTCTCTCAGTACCTGGTTCTCAACAGCCATGCCGTTAAAGCCAGTGACCGTAAAGCAGGATGGAGTATGGGACCTTGCGATAGCAGGTCCTTCCGTAGTGGTAGGCGCCAGGGGACGTCTGCTACCAGACGTACTAGATCGGCGTACCAAGGACGCTGAGGCCAATCTGGAGCGATTAGGATCATTGGAATTCCCTCTGCCTCCACTCTGCGGAGCAGAAGAGGAAGAAGCCTTAAGGGAGGGAAGGCATAGATTAGCCGATACTGACCCCACGATGCTACCAACGCGTCCGTTGCGACTGCTCATGGGTCTCTTGACCGGGCCACAAACCTCAATACCTTCAGGATGCGAGCAACCTCTGATGCTGCAGCTGAGCTTCTTGTTCCTCCTTGATGATTGACATATGCCACCGCTGTGGCGTTGTCTGACTGGATCCTGACTGGACGCCCTTGCAGCCTCTGAGACCATTTGAAGAGGCACAGCTTGATCGCCCGGATCTCCAGGACATTGATCGGCAGGGCTTCCTCTGGGGTCCAGTGACCTTGCGCCGACTGGACACCCCAGACTCCCCCCCAACCTGTAAGGCTGGCGTCCGTCGTGATCACTATCCAGTAAACCGGAAGAAATGACTTCCCGGCCATTAGAGCCGGTGCTGTCAGCCACCATACCAGGGATCTCCTGACAAGGTGGCTCACTCGGATTTGATAATCCAGCGATGAAGGGCATCTGTTCCATCTGGACAGAACTTCCTTCTGTAACACTCGAGTGTGGTATTGAGCATGTGGGACCGCCTCGAAGGAGGCTACCATGAGGCCCAACACTCGCATGCAAAAACTGAGTGACGACCAATTCCTGGAAGTCAGCTGCCGTACTGCAGCCCGGAGGGTCTGCAACTTCTCCACAGGGAGGAATACCTTTGCCTCTGAGGAATCCAGAATCAACCCCAGGTACACTAGGCATTGAGTGGGCACCAATACTGACTTTTGCTTGTTTAGTATCCAGCCACAGTCTCGAAGAGTCTGACAGGTAATGGACACGCTTACCTCTAATTCTGAGCTTGAAGGGGCCTTCAGCAGAAGGTCGTCCAAGTAACCTGTGATAGCGATACCCCGCTGTCTTATAAGTGCCAGAATCGGAGCGAGCACCTTGGTGAAAGTCCTGGGTGCTGAGGCAAGGCCAAACGGGAGGGCCACAAACTGGTAGTGGTTCTTTCCGATGGCAAATCGCAGAAACCTCTGGTGTCTGGAGTATATGGGGATTGGAGGTGATGAATCTGTCCGGTGGACAAGAGAGAAATTCTATCTTGTAGCCTGAGGAGATTACTTTGCAAACCCACCTGTCGGAGACTAGAGCAGTCCACTGAGTCGTGAATTTGCGAAGACGTCCCCCCCACCCGAGAGCTGGGTGGGGGCGGACCTTCATGCGGACGCAGATTTGTCCGCAGGCTTGTTGGGTCTGCGGGACCAAGGACGCTTTTGTCCTTGGGCAGGCGCTTTATCGGCCTGGGGTCTTTTCCCTGTCGCCCTAAGGGGGCGAAAAAGCCGCTTGCGTGCAGTAAAGGAGGGCCCTTGCCCTTGGCGTGGCCCCTTACCCTTGCTAGTTTGGGGAAGCAAAGTGCTTTTACCTCCTGTGGCATCCTTGATGATGTCATCCAGAGAAGCCCCAAAAAGTCTATCGCCCTTAAAAGGCAGATCCAACAGGGCTTTCTTGGAAGTCTGGTCCGCAGACCAGCCCTTTAGCCAGATCAGGCGGCGTATTGCTACTGCATAAACCGAAGCTTTTGACAGCAGGGGAATAGTATCCATGTCTGACTCGCAGACAAACTTAAGGCCCTGGACCAACTGGTCGGCCAAAGTTATCTCATTAGGAGGAGCATCTCGCTCCTTTAACCCCTGGAGTATTAATTTTGCCCATTCAGTAAGTGTCTGAGACACTAGGGCCCCCGCCAATGCCGGGCGTACTGCCGAGCCTACCACTGAGTATAGGTAGCGAGCGAGTGCTTCAGCCTTCTTATCCACAGGGTCCTTGAAAACAGGAGCCCCTTCTACTGGAATAGTGGTGGCTCTATTAAGTCTGGACACCGAAGGGTCCACTATAGGGGGAGAGGTCCATATCTTCAGAAAACTCTCCTCAAAGGGGTACCGTACTGCAAACCTCTTTGGGGCTGTAAAGACCCTCAGTGGGTTCTCCCATTCCTTGTATAAGAGTTTGTCAAAATAAGACACACAAGGGAACACCTTAGCAGTGCGGGCAGGTTTACGAAAACCAAAGGGGACTGGAGTATCTGCTACTTCTGCAGTATTTTCCAACTTTAGCGTATCCCGCACTGCAGTAATAAGGTCAGATACCAAAGCCGTCTCGCGTACTGACCTGGACTTGGAGTCATCCTCACTGTCCGATCGGTCACGGTCTGCAGTCTCTGATGCATCAGAATCTGGGCCATGAGCCGTAGCTGGACCTGGTTCTGCATCAGAAATATCCCCAGAAGATTGCAGGGGACGGGGGCGTTTATTACCCCCTGTATTCCCGTGTGCTGCTTCCACCCTGGCAGCAAACGCCTCTAGGATTGCCGACATAGCGTCCATAGACACCTCAGGGACACCAGCTGCTAAATCTGGTGTTTCAGGGGAGAAGACATCTGGCTCAGATGCCATGCTGACCACACGCTGACACCCACAGGGCCCCAGGCAAGATATCAATAGGCCACCCTCCTGTGCTGCAGAGACGCTGGGTCACCCAGAGGACTCACCACCCTGGATAGGTACTGCTATGCTGCCGTGTGCTGCGTCTGTGATGCTGTCCCTCTGCTGCTGTGTCAGTCTGCTTCTTTTATCAGCACTTCCTGTGTGAATTTTCACGCCAGTGTAATGCACCCTAGAGGCCGGAGGCTCTCGCAAAATGGCTGCCAAAAACGTCTGTATGGAAGATAATGTGGGCTCCAAGAAAATGGCAGCGGAGCTGAAGATAGAGGTCAAGCAGCCGTAGCCCACAAAAAGATGGCCGCCGAATGGCAATATATACATACAGGGTGCACAAAGATGGCCGCCGATCACCTGATAGGGGCCAGTGGGTGTGGCCAAACCACAGGAAGATGGCCGCCGGGCAGTCACAAGAGGCCAAACTTGGCATGGACCACCTCAAAATGGCCGCCGACAGCATGGAGGAGGAAGCACACACACAAACACAGGTAAGCAGAAATGACCTTTTCTTTAAATGTTAGTTACAGCCAGCCCCGCTCCAGTGGAACCCCTTAGGTGACCCCCAGCACCCAGCAACCTTTAGCTAGAAGCCCAGGGAGGAGGGAAAGGCAGGGAGAGAGGGAAGAAAGGGGCCACAACCACTTACTTGATCTCTCCAGGAATGTCCAGCTAAATCACCCAGCCGAGGCAGGGGAGTTTTACTTACCTATCCTGCATGTATTATGCTGGAAGACATTCCAAACAGATCATCGTCCGCGCACGGAAGGTGACTGTTGGCCAGGCATGCTGTGATTGGACCCAAAAGGGACGATCATATGTATGCCCTGGAGCGTGACGCTCACCGGACAGGCTGCTGCGACTCGGCCGTAAGGTCAGCCGAAGCTGAGCGGTCCGATGCAAGCCTTGGAGCGTAAGCTCACCGGCCAGGCTGCTGCGACTCGGCCATAAGGTCAGCCAAAGCTGAGCGGTCCGATGCAGGCCCTGGAGCGTAGGCTCACCGGCCACCCGTGGAGCGACGGGCATGTCGTGGAAAACCCAGCGCATAGCTAGGGTCGGCACACACTCGATGGCCGAAACTGGGGAGACTACAAGGATCGAGGATCCAGCCTGTCACCCAGTCGGCAGTTGATCGAAGATCGCAGGAAACAACAAATGTAGCAAAATATATATATATATATATATATATATATATATATATATTTTTTTTTTTTTTATTTTATTTTTTTTTCCCCGGACCAATGGGCCTGAAGGGAGCCATGTCCTACTCCTTGCTAGACAGAAAAAAACTGATCTGCGAAGATGCAGACTGAGAGGTTATACCCAGAGGGTCCACCCCCTGGGCGGTACTGTAGAAGGTGTGATGCAACACTTTTTACAAGTTTTTCTGCCTAGTCACTCCTAATTAACGGATAATACCCACTTTGTCAATAGAGAAGCTGTGTCGGTCCATGGACGAAAGAGTAATTTGGATTAAATTTATTGTTTTTGTAAAAAAAATAAAAAATTAAGGTAGGTGAGTGCATGTGTGAGTGTGAGTGTGTGAGTGAGTGTGAGAGTAATGGTCAGGTAGGTGAGTGTAATGGTCAGGTAGGTGAGTGTAATGGTCAGGTAGGTGAGTGTAATGGTCAGTGCATGTGTCAAGTAGGTCAGTGTATGTTGCACGGTGTATTCTAAACACAACACATTCCTGAACCCTACATTCTGAGCGAATCAGGCAAAATCTTACTTTTTGGTCCCTTAGGGCTCATTCAGAGGGATGATCAGTCCCATCGTCTGTACAGAGCCGCTGGTAGGTTTAATTCTGTGTTGGCACTTTGAAAGAAATAAGTTGGTTTTGCGTAGCGGTTTGGGCTTTTGGGCTGAAAAAGGTTCGCCATCACTGCTCTAGTGTGTGTTGACATGTTTTCAGGTTGGCCTGAGTGCTGTCCGGTAGCTAATGCAAAAGCAACAGCAAAGAAAATTTTTAATGAAATAGTTTGTAGATAGGAGTTCCTGAAACTATTGAGAGTGACAGAGGAACCCATTTTACTGGGGAAGTAATGAAAGAGGTAATGGAAGCCCTTTACATACATCAAGCTTTCCATACACCTCATCATCCACAGAACAGTGGTAAAGTTGAGAGACTTAATGGAATTTAAAAAAACAGATGTGCAAAAATGAAAGAAGATACAGGAAAAGGATGGGTGGAAGCTTTGCCATTAGCCCTATATTCTGTACGAACTACCCCTAAACAACCACATGGGCTGACCCCCTATGAGATTTTATTTGGAGGGCCACCCAAATCAGGGCTAGATTTTCCCCAACAGTTGCATTCTGTTAGAATATGTTCATATTTTGCAAAGAACATTGAACCCAGATTCTGTTTCAGTTATTCACAGAATCCAGCCAGGTAACTGGGTGGTGGTCAAGCAACACGTCAGAAAGCTGCTAGAACCAAAATTTGATGGACCACATTTGGTGCATTTGACAACCGGTTCCGCTGTCAACTAAGAAGTAAAGCCCACCTGGATTCACGCCGGCCACTGCAAGAAAATCCTAAAGTGATGATATCCTTTGAAAAAATTATGTTTCTTTTGTTTTTGTTGTTTGTGAGAACTGAGGCATGGAAAAATAACCCTTTCATCCAAATGTTAAAATTGTATACAACCCATAGCAACGCTAGTAACTGCTGGGTGTGTTCTCACTTACATCCCCAAACAGGAACAATACCCATGATAGCAATGCCTCTCAACTTCACTGATCTAAACAGGACCAGAATAAATGGCTCATACATGGTCTCCACAGCTAATGAGCATACATCAGTAACTTTGATGGATTCAAAAAAGATAAACACTCCACAGATTTGTCTAAACGTTACATGCCCGTTTAACACTAAATGTACACGGTTGGGCAATTCAGATTGCACTGGAGCAAAGATTACAGATTATGGAGGAAACTATGGTCAATATTATTATATCCCAAATCCATAACTAAATGGAACCCTTTATAGTACAAAGTGCTCACAGTTCCCAAAATGTGAAAATATTGGTTACCTGAGATTCCATGTTATTGCTTCCAGTTTTTTATGAGCAGGTATACCAGCCATACGTAGAGGGTTATATTATATATGTGGAGATGAAGCTTACGCCCGGCTTCCTACTAATGTTACAGGTACATGTTATATTGGGAAGTTGGCGCCTGTTTTGGCTGTTCGCAAAGATACAATGCGACCAGGTCAAAGTCCAGAATACCCTTTAGTGTTCAAAAGAGAGCTGTGTTCCCGGTGTGGAAGTGCTGATGGAACGTTCTTTCATTTAATGTGGGAATGTCCACCGATTAGAAAGTTCTGGTTCTGGTCGGAGGTCACGGCTTTAAAGCGGAGTTCCACCCAAAAATGGAACTTCCACTTTTCGGAACCCTCCCCCCGCTCCGGAGTCACATTTGCCACCTTTCAGGGGGGGGGGGGGGGTGCAGATTCCTGTATAATACAGGTATTTGCACCCACTTACGGGGAGTGACTCCCACGGGAGTCACTCCACTTCCCGCCCCCCGCTGCCTTCTGGGAAACACACTGGTCCCAGAAGACAGCGTGGACCACTGGGAACGCACCGTGCTACTCGCGCATGCGCAGTAGGGAACTGGGCACATAGTTATTCAGGTTGAAAAAAGACAAAGTCCATCCAGTTCATCCATAAAAAAATAAATAAAAATATATCGTACAATCCCATATACCCAATTCTATACCCACAGTTGATCCAGAGGAAGGCAAAAAAAAAACCCAGCAGAGCATGATCCAATTTGCTACAGCAGGGGAAGAAAATTCCTTCCTGATCCCCCGAGAGGCAATCGGATTTACCCTGGATCAACTTTACCTAAAAATGTTAGTACTCAGTTATATTATGTACATTTAGGAAAGTATCCAGGCCTTTCTTAAAGAAATCTACTGAGCTGACCAGAACCACCTCTGGAGGGAGTCTGTTCCATATTTTCACAGCTCTTATTGTGAAGAAACCTTTCCGTATTTGAAGATGAAATCTTTTTTTCTCTAGGACGTAAAGAGTGCTCCCTTGTCTTTTGTGTTGACCGTAAAGTAAATAACTCAACACCAAGTTCACTATATGAACCCCTTATATATTTGTACACGTTAATCATATACCCCCTTAATCTCCTCTTCTCAAAAGTGAATAAATTCAGTTCCTCTAATCTTTCCTCATAGCTGAGCTCCTTCATGCCTCTTATCAGTTTGGTTGCCCTTCTCTGCACTTTCTCCAGGTCCCCGATATCCTTTTTGAGAACCGGTGCCCAAAACTGAACTACATATTCCAGATGAGGTCTTACTAATGATTTGAACAGGGGAAAAATGATATCTCTCTCTCTGGAGTCCATACATCTCTTAATACAAGAAAGGACTTTGCTCGCTTTGGAAACCGCAGCTTGGCATTGCATGCCATTATTGAGCTTATGATCTACCAAAACCCCCAGATCCTTCTCCACTATGGATCCCCCCAGTTGTACTCCCCCTAGTATGTATGATGCATTCATATTCTTAGCCCCCAAGTGCATAACTTTACATTTATCAACATTAAACCTCATCTGCCACATAGTTGCCCAATTAGACAGAGCATTGAGGTCGGTTTGTAAATTGGCGACATCCTGCAAGGACGTTATTCCACTGCATAGCTTGGTGTCATCTGCAAAGGCAGAAATTTTACTTTTGATCCCAGACCCAATATCATTTATAAAGATATTAAAAAGTAAGGGTCCCAGCACTGAACCTTGGGGTACACCACTGATAACCTTAGACCATTCAGAGTAAGCAACACTTCACTTCCTGTTTCCCTCACTGAGGATGGCCGAGGGGGGGGGGCCGAGAGACGAGCGATTGCTCGTCTTCTGCTGCCGACATGCTGCCGGCAGTATTTGTAGCTGCTGGCTTTTAATATTTATTTTTTCACGGGAACTCTGCTTTAATTAGCTTCATAACTCAGATCCCTAATCAGTGTAATCCCCTGCGATGCCTACTAGGATATATTGATGATGAAGGACCATCTAAAAACATACAAACCTTTATACGTATAGTTCTTTTTTTCAATAACCATGCATTGGAAATCTCAATTTCACCCACTATAGCCTTTTGGCTCACTATTGTTAATCATACAAAAACAGTCTGGCGCCAGGAAACTGGGACATCTATTGCACTAAGAACCTTGTGAATGTCCTGCAAGAGCCCAAAAGAGCAGCTGTGTGGATGAGCACACCAGAAGGGGTGTGAATACAAGTAAAAACATTCAGGAGCAACCACAATTGAAAGCGCTGATCGGCACAGTCTTGAAAGGACAAACAGTCAAATAATTAAAACGTTCAATGAGATAAAAACATGTGTCGATTTACTAATAACATATGATTGGTTGAAAAATTATATAGACATCTCCTTGCATAGATGGAACAACTGTAAAGTGTGCTCCTCACTGTGACAGTACCTTAAGCAACAGTCAGTGGTGGACTGGCTTGGTGGGGCAGTGCTGCGATGGCAAAACCTTCATGTGTTCCTGGTTGTCACTAAAAAGAGGGAAGCCAGCATGTGCAGAGCCAAGAGGACAGTGTGAAGCCTCAATGGGATCCCCAATGATGTGTGGCGGAATCATGCAGCAGCCAGGAAGCAAGGGGGGACCGAGAGGCAGCCAGAGCAGCCACCGACTGGAGCTAGTGGACGGGAACCCCGGAACGTGATGTCATACGATCGAGGAGCGCAGGTCCAAAACGAAGCTTGGAGCACAACAGGTGGACAGCAAGATGAGGAAGAGTAGAGAGGGAAGATAGTTGTCGCTCTTGACTACGCGTATCGGGGTTGGCCCTTCTTCCAACTGTTGCTTAAGGTACTGTCACAGTGAGGAGCACGCTTTGCAGTTGTTTAATCTATGCAAGGAGATGTCTATATAATTTTTCATCCAATCATATGTTATTATTAAATTGACACGTTTTTATCTCATTAAACGTTTTAATTCTTGGACTGTTTGTCCTTTCAAGACTGTCCCGATCAGCGCTTTCAATTGTGGTTGCTCCTGAATGTTTTTTCTATTGTTAATCATGCCATCCCATTGTATAAGTTGACATATGAAGCCAGAGGATGCCCTACATTTTTTTCCAAGATTTGGGATTCTTGGGTTAGCTCAGATCGTACCATACCACCTGCTCCCTGATCTATGGGATGAGGCTGTAACACTGGCTTATATGTTAAATGTATGTCGATACCTAGACTCCATAGGGGTCGAACCAAGCAGATTAGAAATGTAATTCTCATGTCGCTTTGTGTTTATTGACTGGATACCAGAAGAATTTTTTCATTAAGATCTGAGTGATGTTCGCTCAAATGTATACCTATGTACCTGTTTGTGCATAAAAAAATAAAAATGAAACCTTAAATAAAATAAAAAAAGTGTAAGATGGGAAGTAAGGTGATCGGCTGGTAAGGAAAAATAATAACCTGCAACTTTGTGTTCACCCTGTTTTGTGGGGATACCCTTGATATTGGGATTATCTCTAATGCGACATAACAGGTTCTAGGGTTAGAATAAAAATTTGTCGCGATAGGGGACATCCCTGCTTCGTTCATTTACAAATTTCAAAAGATTCTGTCAAAGAGCAGTTTAATTTAATTGTTGCCATCAGATGCAAATAAATTGCGGTTATCCATTTGAGAAAGCCCAACCTTAGGCAATTAAGGACCGCTGTCATGAAGGTCCGATCAATGCAGTCAAATGTCTTTTCAGCGTCGATCAAATGTAACATAGATGGTACAGCCTTCTGATGCGGCCAGTAGACCGTGTTTATGACCCGTGTGGTGTTATCCTTTGCTTCCCTCTGTGGGACAAAACTAAAAATACAATTAAAAAAAAAAAACATTTGGTCCTGATGAACACATTTCTGTACTAAAGCCTCGTACAGACGGGCGAGAATCCCGTCGAAAAAAAAAACGTTGGTTTTCTTTACGGGATTCCTGGCAAGCTTGTCTTGCCAAGCCCTGTGTACACACACGCCATTCAAAAGAACCACCGCTCGTCACATTCAATGCCGTCGCCGCCATCTTGCTACACCCTACACTACCCTTGTATGCTACCGCGCATGCGTTTAAGTCTCATTGAGCATGCGCAGGCTTACCTGCGATAGGTAAGCATACTCACAAACGGTTTTCTCGGCAGGAAAACTCTGGTGAGAATCCCAACGAGAAAAAAAAAGAGCAGGTTCTCTATTTTTCTCGTCGAGATTCCCAGCAGTTTTCCTGCCGAGAAACCATAAACACGAACGGTTTTCTCGGCAGTTTTCTTGCCGAGAAAACAGGTCGTGTGTACGAGGCTTAAGGGTAGCAATCGTGTCGCCAAGTTTTGTGAACAACCAAGTCCACATTCAATAAAGAAATTGGACGGTAGTTGCTACAAATGTTGGGGTCTTTTCTCTCCTTAGGGATTACAGTCATATTACCCCGAAGGGTGTCCGCTGGTAATGACCCCCCTTCTAAAATAGAGTTACAGCCTTCTGCAAATTGTTTTGCAAGCAGTTGCGAACATTCCTTATAATATGTGAGGGAAAACCCATCTGGGCCAGGGGCCCTATGGGTTTTAGAGTCTTGTAGAGCCAGTTGCCATTCCTCAACTGTTATTGACGCCCCCAGAGGCACACATTTATTATCTGAAGCACACAGGACCCCCGCCTCTTCCAGATATTGGCCCTTCGCTTTTGAAAATCCTCCATGTGTGTTGTAGGGGAGGAGTTAGAGATGCTTGTAAAAATCATGAAAAAGCTCAGCTATTTCGGCAGTAGCGTGTATCAGACCTCCTCTATCCATGGCAATACTGGGGATATAAGGTTCAATGCATTTGCCAAGAGCTTATTTCCCAATTCGTAAAATCTTTTCTGGACTTTGCCTAGATGTATGTACCTTAGCTTTGTGGAGAAATAGTTAAACCTGTCCCTCAATATCTAAAGGTCAGCGAGGGTAGGGGAAGCCAAAGATTTGTTATGTAAAGTTTCCAACTGTGTAATCTTATCCAGGAGGGAAGCTATTCGTCTATTTGCTCTTTTTTTTATGGGAACCCTAAGAAAGAAGTATGCCTCGAATGAAGCATTTGTGCGTCTCCCAGACCATCATCAGTGGGGAGACAGTGGCAGCGTGAATTTGAAAGAAGGCTCCAAGTTCCTTTTTCACTAAAGATTTTGTTGTGATGTCTTGGAACAGGAATTAATTTTGTTTCCACTGCTATACTTTATGCGAGTCTGCCCCAAGAACAATGTCCAAGCAGACCGGATAATGGTCTAAGAGTGTGTGTTGCAATTAAGGCTGCACGCACTTTAGGCAGGTCTGAGTGGTGGATGAAAAAATAATCAATTCTGGAGTACGAGCCATGCGTTGTTGGAAAATACGAGTAATCTCTTTCCTTGGAATGTAATAAGTGCCACACGTCAACTAGTTGCTGTCATGGATATGCATTAATGTCTGTCTGCCATCTTACCTTCCTCCTCATGTGTTCATCTAGAGACCAGACCTCCTTCACCTGGCTTCCTTTATAATCTCCTCCCAGCCTGACTCCACCCCAGGCCCTATCACAGAACACTATATTAACCTGTGCACTGCAAGCCTGCTTTGCTGATCAACGTGTTTGTTAGGCATTGTGTGTTTGGGTTCCTGCCTGCCGTGTGCTACGTCTGTCTCTCTGTTACGTTATTGGCTTGTCCCCGACTATCCCTGTCTGCTCGTGACCCTTGACCTTCGGCTCGTTCTTCGTTATCCTTGTCTGCTTGTGGCCCCTGACCTTCAGCTTGTTATTCGGTTCTCTCTTATCGTGTGCTGCTGCTTCCCCTCTTTTCCCCTTATCCTACGGGGCGTGAGCTAGGAAACTCCAGGGGCCGCGACCTGGTCCCAGCCTGCAGCTAACATCCTCACCACTAGAGGCCCTGGAGAAGACCAGCTGGGTCTTAGACTCCGCGCCCTGGGGAATCTTGGCTCTAGCTTCCGTTTGGATCCCGGTTGTGCTCCTCTGGTCCCGCTTTCCACAACCACCCAGTTTCCTATCCGCAGAAGCCAGCCATAGGGTTCACTACCTCGCGGTGCACTCCTGTCCCCCTACGGTGTGCATCTGTCACCTGGCCACAGGTGACCCTGACAGTTGCACAGTATAAAATCAATAAAAGATACTAAAATGACCTGGCCCCCCTTCTTAGTATCACTCTGCGCGTGTGGATAAAACCTCTAGAGAGATAAGTACTGGAATGAGACGTATATGCTGAAAGCAGCCGCTAAAATTCCAACCAGATGTTTAATCAATATGGGCATAGATAAACCATCCTCCTTCAATCTGACTCTCGTCTTTGCCAAACTCCTTATGTGTATGGTGCTCAGGGTTTAGCACGGTGTCAGGGTCACCTGTGGCCAGGTGACAGATGCACACCGTAGGGGGACAGGAGTGCACCGCGAGGTAGTGAACCCTATGGCTGGCTTCTGTGGATAGGAAACTGGGTGGTTGTGGAAAGCGGGACCAGAGGAGCACAACCGGGATCCCAACGGAAGCGAGAGCCAAGATTCCCCAGGGCGCGGAGTCTAAGACCCAGCTGGTCTTCTCCAGGGCCTCTAGTGGTGAGGATGTTACGCTGCAGGCTGGGACCAGGTCGCGGCCCCTGGAGTTTCCTAGCTCACGCCCCGTAGGATAAGGGGAAGCAGCAGCACACGATAGAGAGAACCGAATAACAAGCCGAAGGTCAGGGGCCACAAGCAGACAAGGATAACGAAGAACGAGCCGAAGGTCAAGGGTCACGAGCAGACAGGGATGGTCGGGGACAAGCCAATAACGTAACAGAGAGACAGACGTAGCACACGGCAGGCAGGAACCCAAACACACAATGCCTAACAAACACGTTGATCAGCAAAGCAGGCTTGCAGTGCACAGGTTAATATAGTGTTCAGTGATAGGGCCTGGGGTGGAGTCAGGCTGGGAGGAGATTATAAAGGAAGCCAGGTGAAGGAGGTCTGGTCTCTAGATGAACACATGAGGAGGAAGGTAAGATGGCAGACAGACATTAATGCATATCCATGACACACGGTCCCCGTCGGGTTATTTGTCAGCTTCCAGAAAACTCACAGCTCTCCAAACAGGTGTCTCACCACAACTCCTACTCACACCAAGGTGTCAGATTGAAGGAGGATGGTTTATCTATGCCCATATTGATTAAACATCTGGTGAGTGCATCCCCATAAGGGGTCTTTTTTACCCCCCACGCAGTGAATTACACTTTGGTGAAAGAAGCACTGGAACTAGAATTTGAATCAATTACAACCAGACTCACCGTTCACTATTCACACCACCTATATGGTCAATTATATAGAAGACGCACATATGAACATTTGTCCGTAGCGCTGCTGCAGTTTTAATCTGAACTTTGAATTTAAGTTTTATAAGACTGTGATTACATTGTAGTTGCACAGTATGTAGGGACCGTTTGAATCGTTGTAGGAACGCGTAGGATAGATGTGGCGCGTTATGGGAGATGTCCAGTAAGGGGTCAGGTGCAACGTTAAAGTCTCCCTACATGAGGAGAACCCACTCTCCGAATGTGGATAGCTCAGTCAGGCATTATTCCAGGAAGGAGATTTGGTCAGAATTAGGGGTGTATATGTTCATCAGTGTCACCCGTTCGCCCTCCAGAGTACCCTTCAAGAAAAGGAAGCGGTCCTCGCTATCTGCCTGCTGGTCCTTATACCTCCTGTGATGGGAGTCACTTTGGGTGGGGGGCTTGTGGAACCCAGCTTAGCTAGGAGAGCTCTGGGAACTCTTTGTCCAGCTCCCCCAGCCCCGCCTATGTGTAAGTTACCCTGGGTCTATTAGGTGCACAGGGTGACCGAGAACCCCAGTCGGGTCTGTACTAACCAGGCTCACCGTACAACCACACTGGACTCAGCATTTCATGTTACCCCTGTTATCCAGGGTTTTATATGTGTGGTTTGTGTTGAAAGAATGAAGGGGTTCTTTCACTTGGGACAGTAATATCTCTGAACAATATTCCATAAGAAATATATAAAGTTAAATTAATTCCACCTTTCCAACAGCTGGAATATTATATGAGCTTGGTCTCAAACTGTTGTAGACTTTTTACTAGAACGTTGGGGGGGGGAGGGGCTGTATCCCATTGTTCTAATGTTTGTCTGCCTGGGGAGCAACTTATTATGGGATGTATATGTGTTTCTAACATGTAGATCGGGGGCAGGGTGGAGGGAGAGGGGAATTCTTCCAAAAGCCTTCCCTGCTGATAAGACGGTCTACTGATGAGAAGTTTGAATACACCTGTGTGTCTCGTTACTGAATGTAGTTTAACCCATCCTAGGCCTCATTATGCAAATAGGGGGGATTGTCCCTTAGTGTATATCTCTTTGTGCCTGTGTTTGAATAAACAGTCTTTTTTTTTTTTAGATGGTAACAAACATAAAAGAATAGGTATATGGGAAGCTCATCCAATATATAATTATCAGGGATCTCGTTTATCGAGTACATTAAATATATCCAGTAGAATAGTTGGCAGTAGGCCAATTAATTTGGTTGGATTGAGTATCTGGTATACTCGAGATACACCCGACTATATTGCCTCTGAATTATTTAGAGCATATACAACAAAGGGGAGGAATTTGGGGACTAAAGGCCCACCAAAGGAAAGAATTCTTCAAAAGGCTCTAGTAGTTATAAATACTTTATTAGTAAACTGCTATTAATTAATAGAAAAATATAGAATTATAGAAAAAACACATCATTATAAATACCTAGTTTAAAATGAGACTAGTCAAAAAACTATAAACAAGGGTGGCCACCCGATCAATCATACACACCACATTCATTCATCCACAACTGAATTTAATTGCCATTCCGGTATAAATCAGTTTTGAAATGCTTATTCATTTAATTATCTGAATCCTGGAAACACTAGGAGGTATAAAGCATCAGTCAAATAGAACTGTAATTTGATCTCAGGATAGCGTTTATAGATTAGATTGCTGACAGATCATAGAGAGACCGACTGAATCTCACGCGTATTGGCCAGTGACGTCAGCACCCCTCGCCTGCTACACCATCGCGCTCCAAGCCTCACTTTGGATTTCTTCCTCCATCGCAGCTAGCTCTTCTTATCCATCTGTCAGCGGTGAGAGCGAATCCAGAGCACCCAAGCGCCCCAGCAGGAATAGAAGTGGAGTGACACATCTGATGATCCCTCCTTTCCCCCGATTGGGAATTTCTACATGCCTGTTTTACCATCAAAATGTGAGTGGCTTTTGTTCACTGCCTAATAAAATGTTTTAATACTGCTACACCCAGAGGCGCCTCTCTCCTTGTGTTTTTCCTGCAGAACTGGAACATGGTCTCTGTTCCCCTTTGACGGCAGCCCTGGGAGTATAACTTTAACCCCTGAAATACTCTTCACCTCCAGTCCTTGGACTTTTCATGCTAAGAAATAACATTTTACCTAAGTTTACTAGCTGTGCTAATCACTATGTACACTTAGTTTTTACCCTCACCACTACCATATTGCTTGGATATTTGAGTCTCTGGTATTTTGCGCATTTTTACTTGTATACAGTGACCAACGGGAGTTGTGGATGCCATTCCTGGGAGAGCAGCTCCAGGAGCAATGGGTGTCTGAGTTGGACAGGCTGGTCCAACAGGAGTCCAAAAAATAAAACTGTGGGGAGATCCACGCTGACTGGGAGTGTAATGGGTACACTCCCAGCTCAGCTTGGATATAGCTGGGGTCCTTGAAGCCATGAAAGGCATGCAAACAAAAAAGATAAACCAAAGGATAGAGGCTTCAGATGCAACACACTGTGGTACGAGTACAAAAAAACTTTAATGCAAAACAAAGGCACGTAGAAACGTTACAGCTGGCTGATGAGCCAAAATGAACAGAACCTTCACCAGAAGTATAAACATTATGGCAATGTTGTCACAATATAAAAAAAACAACCAGGCAAACTTGCACACAAACATTCACTTCTCACATTCACGGGAGGTGACTAGTTGTTTAACAGTCTGGGAATAGGCATCCGGTAAAACTAAATACTGGGGAGCATGATGTTCAGGGATCCCCTGAATCAATGTCACGAACACAGAGGCAGAAATACCACTCTGGAAAAACAGCCACAGTAAACCAACAGTATGGTAAGAGCTGAGATGTACTGTCCAAAAATCAGTCATGTGGATATATGCAGATAGATCCGAGATGGAAATGGTGCAGTCATGGAGACCATCAATGAAGGAGCATACAGGTGGAGATGGGTTATCTCTAATGTGTGAAGCAGCAGCAATATATTGGTGGGAGTCTGTATAATCAAGGCCCAGTGTGAAGATATAAAGCGGGACAAACCGTCCCAAAGAATAATCTCACTTGTCACGCAACCTGCACCAGTGGTCCGTCCGTGACCATGAAATGTAACCATGAAAAGGCTGTGTAGTGATCTTCCCTGATACCAGACCAGTTCTGTGCTATGCGGCGTGAGGCAGAGGAAGGATCTGCATGTGTGTGGCAGGAGAGCTGGGCTGTAGGACACCAAGATGTCAATCCATTTCCCTCAACTCCGTGAGCTTCGTCAGAACAATGCAATGGGCTTCTTGGCATGCTTATAAAAAAGGGAATACTTCTCCCCTTTGAGATTTTTCACTTTTAAAAGGGCCACTGCCTTACAACTTATAGTGTCAAAAATTTCAAATCAAACCCGTTTGAAAAAGTGTTATTTCAAATCTGTGTTGGTGATACTGGTAACACTACTACACATTCCAACTAGTTAAGCAATTCATCCACAGCATTCATACCAGGCAATCATAAAAAATAGAAGGAGATTTTTGGAAGGCTAAACCATCATATAATGCCCCATCCACAAAGGGGAGCAAATAGTCCTACTCTTTGAGTACCAAGTGTATTATAACCATATATGGTAATTAAAAAAAAAAATAAGGCTGGCACAGTCCGGAGCACGAAGCACTCCCACACATTACCAACCTCTCATTGATCTGTGGACTTCTTTTTGAACAAAATACATTTTTTTAAGTAGATTTAAAGTAGAAGCGGCGGACCTTAATGGAACACTACATTGAGCACAAGATGTTGTATGCCTACATGAACCTGCACAGATTACTCGTTTACCCAACACAGCAGAAAAAAAATATAAAATCAATGAAGTATATGCAAAATGGAAGCAGTGGATCTGCAGGGAACAACGTTCCGAGCACAAAGCTTTCAATGTTGTACATGAATCTGCACATGGCTCAGTTTACTTAGTTTACTGACAATCACAATAAAATCAGTAAAGTAGGTGTGAAGTGGAAGCAGGTGTGAAGTGGAATGAGTATATTTACAGTATAAATTCCAATCAGCGGAATTGGTGATCAACACTTGTAAGCTTAACTCAGTGTTTAACCCCTTCGGGATCATCGTTTGAACCGTAAAATTCATTCCTTTTCTTTCCGCAAAAGGACTATGTCATAGTAACCTCTGCGGTTGGGTAGGAATAGGGCAAAAAAGCCCCTTACTTTTAGTCCATCAATAGAGGAAGTGGTTGGCTGGAGGCCAAAATTTTTAGGAAAACTACTGCAGCTAATACGCTTCTCTTGGTCTACAGCCACCATCCCCCCTCATTAATCAGGGGGATTCCAACTGGGCAGTCGAGCCCATCAATGTCATCATGTTCCCAACACATGGCTTGACCTCAACTGATTTATTTGCATCCTATAACCCATTTGTATCCATTACACAATAAGCACTGGCTTTTTATACTAGTTACTTTCATGGGATACTATGCGATTTAAGATGCGTGCATCATACATATGTAGCGGGTATGTACTTTCCCGGGTGTAATTTGAACTTGGCAGAGACATTAGTGATGTGTTATTCCCTGCAGCCCAGCGGGTGGCGCTGTCGCCCTGGGCTGGGGTTGAATCATTGCCGTGTGCCGTGCCTCCTTTTTGTCCTTCCTCGGCAGCGGTATGGTGGGGCGGGGAACCCACCGTGCTTGCTGGGAGAGGGTATAAAGGGACCGGCCATCTTTGTCACGGGGTCGAGTCCCAGGCACCTTCAGCTTGCGGGCGGTGGCTCATGTCGGTCCTCTAGGCGGCCTAGGCCTAGAGCACAGCCGGAGGTCGTGTTCCATCCCAGGCACCTTCAGCCTGGGGTGAGGTACTCGGATGGAGGTCTGGAGCTCAGTGCCCAACACTGAGTTCCGCGAGGCAAGGAGATCCTAGGGTACCCAGGGATTGGGTACCCGAATCCGGAAGGTGTAATGGACCGGGGGGAGCTCCTCACTTGAAGACCTTGTGCAGCATATTGCCAGTGACGAGTGAGCCTCTCATCGGAGACCGCCTGAAAGGAAATCCCCCCCTCCGCTAGGAGACCGCAACTCACTTTCAGGGAGGAAAGTGAAGAACACATTGTGTCTGGGCCTACTCGCATCCACACCTCCTTTTCTGTTCTGTTTCTACAAGGGAGTTCAACTGATTGTGTTCATTCGAGAAGAATAAAGGAGTGTTGAACTTTAATGGTGTGGGGCTAATTTCCTGACAGACATTGTTCAAGGTAACTCTCGGTGGAGGCTCCAGGTGCACAGCACTGACCCGAAGGTAAAATAACTTTGCTTACACCACACTGACACCTGTGGTGAAGGCCAGGCGTGGTGTCCCCGCTCCCTTCCCCTCTGGAGGTACCCCTAGACAAGAGACAGACGAGCTGAAGAAAAGTAGGATTTTTATAACAGCTTACCTGTAAAATCCTTTTCTTGGAGTACACCACGGGACACAGAGCCAATCATTACATAATGGGTTAAGGGTCACCAGCGGTGATTGGACACTGGCACAACCAATGGAAGACAGTTCCCCTCCATATAACCCCTCCCATCAGGGGAGTACCTCAGTTTTGTAGCAAAGCAGTAAGGTTCCCATAAGAAGGGGGGGACCTCTGTGTCCCGTGGTGTACTCCAAGAAAAGGATTTTACAGGTAAGCTGTTATAAAAATCCTACTTTCTTTATCCCACACCACGGGACACAGAGCCAATCATTACATAATGGGACGTCCCAGAGCAATGCTCATATGAAGGGGGGGAGACACAGATCAAACAGGCCGTTTGCGGACAAAAAGCCCTAAACTGCTGCCTGCAGCACCTTTCGCGAAGGCGGAATCCTCATGTCTTTTCACATCTATTTGATAGAATTTGGAAAATGTATGGACTGAAGACCAAGTTGCAGCTTTACAGATCTGAGTCATCGAAGCCTGGTGATGCACTGCCCATGAAGCACCTATCGCCCTGGTAGAGTGCGCCTTAACAGGAAAAGGAGGAGTCCTGTTCTTCAAACCATAAGCTTGAACAATTACTTGTCTAATCCACCTGGAAATGGTGGATTTTGATGCCGCTTGGCTTTCTAGCATTAATGAGCGTAGAAAGAGCCGGACCAGAGACCCCTCTCTTTTTTAAAATGTGGGTCTCAGCAGCCAGGCCGTCAAATTTAGCCTTTGTAAGGAAGGGTGGAATACTGGACCCTGTGACAGCAGGTCGTGTCGAAGTGGAAGCTTCCAGGGCCTTCCTATCGCCATCTTTACGATTTCGGCATACCAAGGCCTCCTGGGCCAGTTTGGGGCCACTAGGATTACTGGTATTCCCTCCTCTCTGATCCTGCGAAGCAGTCTTTGTAGAAGAGGGATCGGAGGGAATGCATAGATCAGTGAGAACTGATCCCATGGAGTTATTAGAGCATCTGTCCCGTAGGCTAGAGGATCTCTCGTTCTGGACACAAAGTTGTCCAATTTCTTGTTGAACCTGGAAGCTAGCAGGTCTACCTCTGGCTTTCCCCATCTCAGACATATGGCCTGAAAGATCTCGGGGTGGAGAGACCATTCTCCTGGTAGTAGCTGCTGACGACTCAGATAGTCCGCTTGCCAGTTTTCTATCCCCGGGATGAAGATTGCCGAAAGGCAAGGTACATGCTCTTCTGCCCATGCCAAGATCCGGTTCACCTCTCTTTGGGCTGCCCGACTGCGGGTGCCTCCTTGGTGATTGATGTAAGCTACTGCAGTAGCATTGTCGGATTGAACCCGAACTGGGTAGCCCTGTAACCTGTATGTCCAGGTTTTGAGGGCTAGATATACTGCCCGGATCTCTAGCACATTGATGGGCAGGATCCCCTGAGTCTTGGCCCAGGTTCCCTGGGTAGAAGCCTCTTTGAATACTGCACCCCAGCCCGATAGGCTGGCATCCGTAGACACCACCTTCCAGGCCACTGGGAGGAAGCACTTTCCCTTCCGTAAATTCTTGGCTTCTAGCCACCAATTGAAGCTGTGGCGTGCTTGTGAGGACAGGCGCATGGGTATATCCAGAGCTTGGCTCTTCCTGTTCCAGGAGGCTAAAATATTGCCTTGTAGTCTCGAATGAAACTGGGCGTAAGGGACCGCCTCGAAGGAGGCTACCATCTTTCCCAATAGTCTCATGCAAAGGCGAATAGACGGCCTTTTGTTTGCTTTGACCTTGTGGATCAGGTCTTTCAGAGACTGTATCTTTGGCTCTGGCAGGTATACCCTGTTTTGGGCTGTATCTATGATCATGCCCAGGTACACTATCCTTCTTTGGGCCTGGAGAGAGTATTTTTGTAAGTTTATAATCCATCCTAAATGCTCCAGATATCCTACTGTAGTGTCTACAGCGTGATCCAATCCCTCCTTTGACTGATCTATTAATAGTAGATCGTCTAGATAGGCTGTTACCGCTATGCCCTGTGTTCTTAGGTTTGCCAACAAAGGAGCTAGCACCTTTGTGAATACTCTGGGCGCGGTGGCTACACCAAACGGCAGGGCCACAAATTGAAAGTGGCGATGTTCTACCGCAAACCTTAGGAATCTTTGGTGAGCAGGGAGGATTGGTATGTGTAGATATGCGTCTTTGATATCTATGGACGCCATGAATTCTCCGCCTTTTAAAGTAGCGACCACGGATCGAATCGTTTCCATTCGAAAATGGCGAACGTTCAGAAACCGATTTAGAGATTTTAGATCCAGGATGGGTCTGACTTCTCCGTTTGGCTTTGGAATCACAAAGAGGTTTGAGTAAAAACCTGAACCTTGCTCCTTTTGGGGTACCTCTGTAACCACACCTTGAGCTATTAAGTGATTCAAACCTTTGAAGAAGGATCCTCTTTTTTGTGGATCCTTGGAGAGTCTTGAACCTCGGAATTGAGAAGATGGGATCTCTCGAAATTCCAATTTGTACCCTGAGGATATTGTGGATACAACCCATTTGTCCTGGGTTTCTGTCCTCCAAGTCGCTGAGAACTGACGAAGCCTTCCCCCCACTCGGCCGAGCGGGGGCGCCCCTTCAATGAGAGGTTTTGGGGGCTTGCTTATTAGCTCTTGCACCCCACGGCTTCTTGTTCTTCTGAGCCTGTTCTTTGGCTTTTGTGGGCGGCTGAAAAGGCCGTCGCCACTGGCTGGAGTCTGATTTCCCGGGAGCTGGGGAGAGAGTGCGTTTAAAACAAGGTCTCTTGTTTTTCTTTCTCTCAGGTAAAAGTGTCGTTTTACCACTTGATATCTTTTGGATATATTTTTCTAAATCTTCCCCAAATAGGCGTTCGCCATGGAACGGGAAACTTGCCAACAACTTTTTGCATGGGGCTTCCGCTGACCAATGCTTAAGCCAAAGTACTCTACGCATCTGTACCAGCTGGAGTGTAAGGCGTGATGCCTGTATGATAGAATCTCTCATGGCATCCACTGTGAAGCATAAGGCTTTAGGCAAATTATCCCAATTTTTAGCCTGCTCTGAAGGCAGCTCCTTCAGCCCCTGCTTTACCTGTTGGCAGATGACCTGACACATACCGACTGCTGCTACTGCAGGTTGGGTAATTGAGCCGGCCAAAAGGAAGGAGGATTTCAGTAGGGATTCCAACTTCTTCTCAGAAGGATCTTTAAACACTTGTACATTGTCCACCGGACATGTCAGGTTCTTATTTACACAAGAAATAGCCGCATCTATCGAAGGCAGGCTCCATTTCTTTAAAAAAAATTCCTCCATAGGATAAAGAATGTTAAACCTTTTTGGAGGTGAGAAACGCTTATCTGGATGCTGCCAGTCTGCGTACATCAGATCCTCTAGTAAGGGATGAACCGGGAAGGAGCATTCACCTAGGCGGGATCGTAACGACCCTAGGGAGGAGACCGGTGATTCTGTTACCTCCGAAGAGGATAACTTAAATGCAGATCGCACTGTCCCTGCATAACATTGCACCTGAGACTTCAAAATCTGGGATACCGAGAAAGGCTCATCCGATATCCCTGATCCGTCTGACTCCTCATCCTCTGCTGATGTAGCCTCCTCCTCATCCTCCTCTTGTTCAGGTACTTCTGAAGGGAGGTTTACCTCTGGAGGAGATCTGCTTCGCTTATTGTCCTTTTTAGAGGATTTAGCGATCAAGGTAGCAATTCTTTCCTCCAGATTGTTTAGGGCTGCTGATAAAGTGTCCTCAGTGACATATGCAGGCCCAGGCTTCACTGGGGAAGCTGCTATACCTGACAAAGGTAATGGCTCATCCTGTATAGATGCCTTCGGCAAAACAGGAGAGGAAGGTACTGATTCAGCACCGCTAGAGCCCTCAGGTGGTGGTGCTTTTTTATCTTTTCTTACCCGCACCATCTTCCTTGGAAGGGTTACTGTTTAGCAAAAAAACAAGGTACCTAGATGCATATACTACCGTGCTTAGTTTAGCAATTACATATAGTATGCAACTTATAACACATAGCTATGCATAACATGGATGTCTTCTATGAAGTACCCAGTCCAACCACATGGAGTCTTACGTCCCTGTATTGCTGCTGTGTTTCTGTGCCCGGAACAAGAGAACAACGAACTTGCTTGATGCTGCAGTGTTTGTACACTGACAGATTTTAACTCTGGCGCCGTTTCTCGTGCCTGCGCGCGCCTGCGTGCCCGCGCACGCTACTGCGGCCTCCCGCCCCCCCTCCTCCGATAAAGCGCGCTCCCGCGCGCGTCCTATTGCGGCCACTATGGCGCTGGCTACAGCGAGAGTGCTCTCATCTAGGCTCTCTGATCCAACTTTACCTGCCCTGCAGGAGTCTGGTCAGCCTCTGGAGGAGGAGCGGGGTTTCAAGCAAGCTCAGCAGCAGAAGGACCCACAGTGTGCTTTGCTGAAGCAGACACTGCCAGAGTGAGGTGAGATCTGACTCAGCTCTTTACTCCCCCCAGTGGCGGAAAAAAGGGAAGACATCCATACTTTTTTTGGAAAGGTCCTTAAACTTAGTTTAGGACTCTAACCACTTACCTTTCCTCGCCGCAGGTTTTTTTACCAATTTTCACCCATCACGGCGGGCTGTGTGCCAACCTTCAGGGATATGGGTTCCTATTTAAAGGATACATCTCCCCTGGGCCTTGTATAAGACTCTTACCAGGACTTTTAGCGAAGTAGCGAAAGTGCTGGATCTTAGAGCCCAGTCCTCCGAAGAGAGACTTACAGGCGACGCCTCATGGGTGAGGCCCGGATCCCATCCAGTTTTGGCTTAACTTTGTAGGCGTCTTGGATGGGTCCGAAAGCATAGCTCTTTTACCCCCAGAGGGTCTCTTTGGTAGAGCTTTCCTTTAGCACCTCCTAACGCGTCCAACACCTTTCGACACTGGCGAAAAAACTGAGGTACTCCCCTGATGGGAGGGGTTATATGGAGGGGAACTGACTTCCATTGGTTGTGCCAGTGTCCAATCACCGCTGGTGACCCTTAACCCATTATGTAATGATTGGCTCTGTGTCCCGTGGTGTACGATAAAGAAAAGAGGGGAGTGAGGAGGGCGCTACACATATATGAATTATTATTTTTTGTATGCCATCGTCTTGTGTATATAGATAAAAATACTCATGCCCAACGCTTTTATATGCCAATTAAAGAATTTTACAATTTTGCTTACCACGTGTCTTGTGCCTTAAAGTCCCAAAAAAAAACTTTCTTATTGCTGTATAATAAATAGGTATGTTTGTCCCCAGGACTAAAAAGGAAAAATGGCTATCTGCCCTTATTCAATATCATTTAGTAGCAGAGGCGAAAGGTAGATCTTCTAGTAATGTTTTATGTATTCCCCTACATAGTTTGTGCAAAGATGTTAAGGTGCATCTGCTTGGTCGGACCAATAGTGCTCGTTTGGTTTGGTGGTTGGACAACTCCCCCCACATAGTCATGCGCTCTAAAAAAAACCTGGAGGGATAGGGGCGTATTGGGACTATGTACCTTTAGTAATTGAAAGTTTTTTTTTTAAATCAAATATTTTTATTTCTTTGTTCTTAGTTTACACCACAAATGTGTCATACAACCTTTGGATATAACATTATATATGTCTAATATTCACAAAAATATGATAAACCCAGTTTCCTCTTCCATTCCACCCATACATTCCCCCTTATCCCTCTTCCCTTCACCAACTTCACTTTCAAACTCCTATCCATCGTTTCCACATAGTTTTAAATTTCTTGTTGTTTCCCCTTTTGGTGTATATGAATTCTTCTTTGTTAATCATGTCCTCTATCACCTTCCTCCATTCTAGAATGGAGTAATTTAACCACTTAACGACCGCTCACTGTATATGTACATCGGCAGAATGGCACCGACAGGCACAATCACGTACAGTGTACGTGATTGCCTTTGTACAGTTGGGGGGTCCGATCGGACCCCCCTCCTATACAGTGAGCGGTCGGTATTCGTTGGGGAGCGATCCGAGATGAGGGGACGGCCGTTCGATTCCGGCCACCCCTCCGTGATCGCTCCCGGTGAATGAAAATGCTTCCTCTGTCCTGTAATGTAAACACAGGCAGAGGAATCAGGAGGAAGTGATGTCATCTCTCATGCGGCGCTCACATATACCGAGCGCCATACAAGAGAAGACATACAGGTTAGTGCACAAACAGCACACTGACACCAGGACACATAGGCACACAAATCGCCCCCCCAGGCCACCCCCCAGCCCCCAGTCACAGTGTCACTGATTGCAGTGACCATTTATTTACTGATCACTGCAATCAGTGACATTTGTGACTGTAAAAGTGTCACTAAAGTTAGTTTTAGGTCCAGTGTAGCCCCCTAACCCCCCCTAATAAAGGTTTAACCCCCTGATCACCCCCCAGATAACCCTTTCACCCCCTAGCACCGCCGTCGCTAAGCGATCATTTTTCTGATCGCTGTCTTAGCGTCGGTGATGCAGATCGGTACCCAGTATTTTTTTTTAGGTTCGCCGCAGGTTTTTATAGCGTCGCGTACCCCCATAAATTATCTAATAAAGGTTTAACCCCCTTGATCGCCCCCCAGGTAACCCTTTCACCCCCTATCACCACTGTCGCTAAGCGATCGTTTTTCTGATCGCTGTCTTAGTGTCGGTGATGCCGATCGATAGCCAGTAATTTTTTTTAGGCTCGCCGCAGGTTTTTATAGCGTCAGGTACCCCCATATATTATCTAATAAAGGTTTTAACCCCCTAATTGGCCCTAGTTAACCCTTTCACCAGTGATCACCATATAAGTGTTACGGGTGACGCTGGTTAGTTAGTTTGCTTTTTATAGTGTCAGGGCACCCGCCGTATATCTAACCCAATAAAGGTTTAACCCCCTGATCGCCCGGCGGGTGATATCAATTAGGTTTTAGCGTCAGAGAGGGTCTGCGTCACACCCCAGGCAGCGTCAGGTTAGTGCCAGTAACGCTAACACCCACGCGTGAAGCATACACCTCCCTTAGTGGTATAGTATCTGAACAGATCAATATCTGATCTGATCAGATCTATACTAGCGTCCCCAGCAGTTTAGGGTTCCCAAAAACACAGTGTTAGCGGGATCAGCCCAGATACCTGCTAGCACCTGCGTTTTGCCCCTCCGTCCAGCCCAGGCCACCCAAGTGCAGTATCGATCGATCACTGTCACTTACAAAACACAACACACATAACTGCAGCATTCGCAGAGACAGGCCTGATCCCTGCGACTCCAGTGCCGTAGGAGGTGATTTCACCACCACAGTTTTAAAAAAAAAGCATATATGCTGAAGCATTGGGGCAGCAGGGGCGGAGGAGCGATTTTGCTCCTAATGCCGCGTACATACGGTCGAAATTCCGACGGAGGCTTGCCCGTGGAAAAGTCCGACCATGTGTGTGCGGCATAACTTTTTTGCGGGAGGATGCCCCAATGCTTCGGCATATATAAATGGTGCATGTATGTCCATCATTAGAAGTGGGTGGATGAAGGGCGGGCATACCCACCGATCAATCTCTTTTTTCGTTCAGCCAACTGGCTGCATGAAAAAAAAAGATTACAATACATGTCCAACAAGGACCAGCAACGTACTGGTATGTTGCTGGACTTTGAATGTTTATACCAGAATGATGCCTGCGGGTTTAGGTATCATCTTGGTATCATTCTTTTCAGCCAGCGGCCGGCTTTCAGGTAAAAGCAATCCTAGTGGCTAATTAGCCTCTGGACTGCTTTTACAAGCAGTGGGAGGGAATGTCCCCCCCCGGATATAAAAAGCGCCATTGGGAAATTGGGAAAGCATTTTATCACACTGATCTTGGTGTGGTCAGATGCTTTGAGGGCAGAGGAAAGCTCTAGGGTCTAGAAGACCCCAGTTTTTTCAAAAAAAGAGTACCTGTCACTACCTATTGCTATCATAGGGGATATTTACATTCCCTGAGATAACAATAAAAATGATAAAAAAAAAAAAAATATGGAAGGAACAATTTAAAAATAAAATAAAAAAGCAAAATTAATAATAATAATAAAAAAAAAAAAAGCACCCCTGTCCTGCCCTGCTCTTGCCCAATGGTTAACGCAAGCGTCGGTCTGGCGTCATATGTAAACAGCAATTTCACCATGCATGTGAGGTATCACCACGAAGGTCAGATCGAGGGCAGTAATTTTAGCAGTAGACCTCCTCTGTAAATCTAACGGGGTAACCTGTAAAGGCTTTTAAAGGCTTTTAAAAATGTATGTAGTTTGTCGCCAATGCGCGTTTGTGCGAAATTTTAAAGCATATCGTGTTTGGTATCTATGTACTCGGCCTAAGATCATCTTTTTTATTTCATCAAACATTTGGGCAATATAGGGTGTTTTAGTGCATTAAAATTAAAAAAAGTGTATTTTTTCCCCAAAAAATGCGTTTGAAAAATCGCGGCGCAAATACTGTGTAGAAAAAAAAATGCAACACCCACCATTTTATTCTGTAGGGCCTTTGCTTTAAAAATATATATAATGTTTGGGGGTTCAACATAATTTTCATGCAAAAAAAAAAATATGTTTTCATGTAAACAAAAAGTGTCAAAAAGGGCTTTGTCTTCAAGTGGTTAGAAGAGTGGATGTAAGCTTCCTAATGTTGTGTATAAAATGCCAGAACAGTTCAAAACACCCCCAAATGACCCCATTTTGGAAAGTAGACACCCCAAGCTATATACTGAGAGGCATGTCGAGTCCATGGAATATTTTATATGTTGACACAAGTTGCGGAAAAAAGACAATTTATTTATTTATTTATTTATTTTTGCACAAAGTTGTCACTAAATGATATATTGCTCAAACATGCCATGGGCATATGTGGAATTACACCCCAAAATACATTCTGTTGCTTCTCCTGAGTACGGGGATACCACATTTGTGAGACTTTTTGGGAGCCTAGCCGCGTACGGGACCCCAAAAACCAAGCACCGCCTTCAGGCTTTCTAAGGGTGTAAATTTTTGATTTCACTTCTCACTGCCTATCACAGTTTCGGAGGCCATGGAATGCCCAGATGGCACAAAACCCCCCCAAATGACCCCATTTTGGAAAGTAGACACCCCAAGCTATTTGCTGAGAGGTATTGTGAGTATTTTGGAGATCTCGCTTTTTGTCACAAACAAATGAGAGCTGTAAAATACTCACCATGCCTCTCAGCAAATAGCTTGGGGTGTCTACTTTCCAAAATGGGGTCATTTGGGGGGGTTTTGTGCTATTTTGGCATTTTATGGCCTTCAAAACTGTGATAGGTAGTGAGGAGTGAAATCAAAAATTTGCGCCCTTAGAAATCCTGAAGGTGGTGCTTGGTTTCCAGGGGCCCGTACGCGGCTAGGCTCCCAAAAAGTCCCACACATGTGGTATCCCCGTACTCAGGAGAAGCAGCAAAATGTATTTTGGGGTGCAATTCCACATATAACCATGGCATGTGTGAGCAATATATCATTTAGTGACAACTTTTTGTAATTTTTTTTAGTCATTCAATCACTTGAGACAAAAAAAAATATTCAATGGGCTCAACATGCCTCTCAGCAATTTCCTTGGGGTGTCTACTTTCCAAAATGGGGTCATTTGGGGGGGTTTTGTACTGCCCTGCCATTTTAGCACCTCAAGAAATGAGATAGGCAGTCATAAATTAAAAGCTGTGTAAATTCCAGAAAATGTACCCTAGTTTGTAGACGCTATAACTTTTGCGCAAACCAATAAATATACGCTTATTGACATTTTTTTTACTGAATACATTTTGGCCTAAATGTATGACTAAAATTGAGTTTATTCGATTTTTCTTATAACAAAAAGTAGAAAATATCATTTTTTTTCAAAATTTTCGGTCTTTTTCCGTTTATATCGCAAAAAATAAAAATCGCAGAGGCAATCAAATACCATTAAAAGAAAGCTCTATTTATGGGAAGAAAAGGACGCAAATTTCGTTTGGGTACAACATTGCATGTCCGCACAATTTACAGTTAAAGCAGCGCAGTGCAAAATTCTGAAATCACCTCTGGTCCTTTAGCTACCAAATGGTCCGGGGCTTAAGTGGTTAAAGTTGGTTTAGAGTTGGGTTTTTTTTTTATTTATTTTTTTCTCTTCCTCTTTCTATCTTTCTTTAACTATTTGGTGCTGCACCATGAATACGGTAAAATAATCTCAATTAACGTCAGAGGTCTGCGAACACCCGAGAAGCAGACACAAGTTCTTAGGGAATGCTGGTGGATGCATGCAAATGTTGCTTTTCTGCAAGAAACCCATTTTGTACATAATAGTTTATCTTGCATCTCTCAGAGGGGATGCCTATCTCATATCATAGTTGCTCTGATAACCCCAAGTCCTGAGGGGTTTTGATTGTTCTGGCTAAAGACCTACCATGGACGCTGGAAGATCAACTGTCTGATCCCCAAGGTAGACATCTGTTTTTACGTGGTTGATGATGAGGTGGTTACTCTCGCCAACGTTTACTTGCCCAATACCTCCCAGCTCGAATTTCAGGAATCTTGTTTGGAAGAACTCAATTTGGCAATTAACCCCTTGTTAGATCTAGCGCATGGCTCTTTGCATTTCTCTTATGCATATCTAAAGAGATTTAAACAAGGTCTACACAAGGCTCAACTTGTGGATTTATGGCATTTACAGCACCACAATGTTTGGGACTATACATACTAGTACATCAGTCTTATTCAAGAATTGACTATTTCCTCATATCCCACACTTTTGTGGAGGATGTAAAAGAAACTACTATTGAGCCTATGCTTGTCTCTGACCATGCCCCAATTACCATATATCTTTCTTTTTCAACTAAAACTGGACAGTATAAACAGTGGCGTCTTAACAAGAGCATTCTTCAAGATGAAATTTATAAAGCAGAACTTCAAGAGGACCTTCAAACGTTCTACAAGTTAAAGGACTCTTCCAATGAAAAACCACTGATCGTATGGGCAGCACACAAATGTGTTATATGGGGTCCCTAATCAAACTGTGCTCCAGACATATAAAAAAATATTGGGAAAAAATGTACTTGTTAATATATTGTATACATCATTTAGAAGACCAACACAAAAAGTCGCAGGCGATACAACTGACAACAGAAATGGCCCTTTGTTATCCAAAGCCAAGACAAAATTACGCTATAGCAGACACCTATTTTACGAGTTTATTGGCACGCTCATTACAAATGTCTACCTCACAGACTAATTCCTGTCATTACCTCTCCAACGAAGTGTAAGGTTACTAGGCCAAAAGATATTGCAAATTGCTTTAGCGACTTCTATTCAGCTCTATATAATCTGCCAGACCCATTATCCACACTCCCCCCAAGTCAAAAATATGATCTTATAAGGAATTACATTGTAGAATCCCTTCTACCAAAATTAACTGACAATGAGAAATTAGCATTAAATACAGTGCCTTAAAAAAGTATTCATACCACCTGACATTTTCCACATTTGGCCATGTTACAACCAAAAACATAAATTTATTTTATTGGGATTTTAGGTGATAGACCAACACAAAGTGGCACATAATTGTGAAGTGAACTGAAAATGATAAATGGTTTTAATTTTTTTTTTTACAAATAAATATCTGAAAAGTGTGGCGTGCATTTGTATTCAGCCCCCTTTACTCTGATACCCCTAACTAAAATCTAGTGGAACCAATTGCTTTCAGAGGTCAACTAATTACTAAGTAGAGCCAACCTGTGTGTAATTTAATCTCAGTACAAATACAGCTGTTCTAAGAAGCCCACATAGGTTTGTTAGAGAACCTTAGTGAAAAAACAGCATCATGAAGGCCAAGGAACACCAGACAGGTCAGGGATAACATTGGAGAAGTTTAAAGCAGGGTTAGGTTATAAAAGAATATCCCAAGCTTTGAACATCTCATGGAGCACTGTTCAATCCATCATCCGAAAATGGAAAGCGTATGGCACAACTGCAAACCTGCCAAGACCTGTCCGTCCACCTAATCTGACAAGCCAGGCAAGGAGAGCATTAATCAGAGAAGCAGCCAAAAGGTCCACGGTAACTCTGGAGGAGCTGCAGAGATCCACAGTTCAGGCGGGGTAATCTGTCCACAGGACAACTATTATGCCGCGTACACACGGTCGGAATTTCCGATGAAAAAAGTCAGACGGAATTTTTTCATCGGATATTCCGACCGTGTGTGTGCCCCATCTGACTTTTTCCGCCGGAAATTTTGTTCGTTTGTATGGAACTCTGACTGAGAAAAAAACATGCATGCTCAGAAGCATTGAACTTAATTTTTCTCGGCTCCTCGTAGTGTTGTACGTCACCCCGTTCTTGACGGTCAGAATTTGGTGTGACAATGTGTATGTAAGACAGCTTGAACAGAATTCCATGGGAAAAATCGGTCTGAGTTTATCCCGACGGAAAATCCGATCGTGTGTACAAGGCATAAGTTGTGCACTCCACAAATCTGGCCTTTATGGAAGAGTGGCAAGAAGAAAGCCATAGTTGAAAAAAAGCCATAAGAAGTCCCATTTGCAGTTTGTGAGAAGCCATGTGGGGGACACAGCAAATATGTGGAAGAAGGTTCTCTGGTCAGATAAGAACAAAATGTAACTTTTTGGCGTAAAAGTGTGGTGGAAAACGAACACTGCACATCACCCTTTACACACCATCCCCACCGTGAAACATGGTGGTGGCAGCATCATGTTGTGGGGATGCTTTTCTTCAGCATTGACAGGGAAGATGGTCAGAGTTGATAAGAAGATGAATGGAGCCAAATACAGGGCAATCTTGGAAGAATACCTGTTAGAATCTGCAAAACAGACTGGGGCAGAGGTTCACCCTCCAGCAGGACAATGACTCTAAACATACAGCCATAGCTACAATGCAATGGTTTGTTCGAATGGCCCAGTCAAAGTCCAGAACTAAATTCAATTGAGAATCTGTGGCAAAACTTGAAAATTGC
Source organism: Rana muscosa (assembly GCA_029206835.1). Lineage (NCBI taxonomy): Eukaryota > Metazoa > Chordata > Amphibia > Anura > Ranidae > Rana > Rana muscosa. Next base: position 382,366,018 of record CM055117.1, read on the forward strand.
TGTTCACAGATGCTCTCCCCATCCAATCTGACAGAGCTTGAACTATTTTGCAAACAAGAATGGGCAAAATTTTCAATCTCTAGATGTGCAAAGCTTAAAGACATACCCAAAAAAGACTTGCAGCTGTAATTGCAGCGAAAGGTGGTTCTACAAAGTATCGACTCGGGGGGCTGAATACAAATGCAAGACACGCTTTTCAGATATTTGTAAAAAAATAAAATAAAAAACATTTATTATTTTCCTTCCACTTTACAATTATTTGCCACTTTGCCCAGGTTCACACTGGACCAGCTGACTGGTTCCGCTGAACTCGTACGATTTCACTCCCGCTGGTCATTCCCGATTTCGGCCGCAATTACAGAGACATCTGTGCAGGTTTCTGCAAAGATGTCAATGTAAATCGCGGGCCAAAATCGAAAAAATTAGCACAGAAACTACTTTTTGAAATCGGTGCAGCGCCACAGATGCGGCATCACACCGATTAGGACGGTGCCATTGCCGGCAATTCGTGGCAAATACCGCCATTTTGACGTGATTTGACATGCCAAATGGCATGTCAAAACGCACCAGTGTGAACCAGGGCTTAGTGTTGGTCTATCACATAAAATCCCCCAAAAATACATTTAAGTTTTTGGTTGTAACATGACAAAATGTGGAAAATTTCAAGGGTTATGAATACTTTTTCAAGGCACTAAATGCTTTCAACAAATGACAACGCAGAGTAGTTAGGCAAAGCTGCAGCTAAAAAAGCGCTAAAAAAGACAAAGACAATGGGTTGTAGTCCATTTCCCAATGCAGGGGAAAAGTGAGGATGCGATCTGGAGGTATCTGTTTGTTAGTTTTTAATCAATGAGCAAAACTATGGCCAGGTTTACAGGTTTTGTCTCTACTCCAACCTCCTACCAACACGTTTCCCATCAAAACATCAGCACAGAACATAACTGACTGTCCCTCTCTCTCTTAGATTAAGTTCTGTTGTACAGGTGTCTGCAAGACCTGATACCAGGTCAAATTCAAGAACTTGCTTTCCATGCATTTACAAAAATGTATTTCATGGTGCATTTATAAATTCAGAGCTATGTTAAGTTTATGCATATGCTACACAGACACATTTAAATTTGTTACAGAATCAATCAAATCTGCATGGTGTGCCAAATCTATGGGCACCTTGTGCCTAGAAGATACAACATACATGAGATAATGTATGATTTTTCACATGAAAATAACTTACTGTTCTTGCAAAATCTGCCCGAACATCCTCTTTTTTAATCAACTGCAGCCGGACATCTGTGTTAAACTTTCTGCACTGCTGGATATATTCATGACTTCCAAGTGGTTGGTTACTTCATAAGAAATTACATAGAAGACCAAAAAGAAATTAGACAAATCAGTAAGGATGTAAACATTGTATTGTAAAATGTTCACTAAAAGCCGGCCATACAAGGATCGAAATTTGGCAGGTTCAGCAATGTTTGATCCATGTATGGGCAGGATGATTGTACATTAGTTGATCTACCAATTGACTTTTGTACAACTGCCCTGTTAGAAGATTTCCGCTCAATTAACACTGCTGGCTACAGTCGATATCACTGATCGTGGAATTATGACAGTGGGGAAGTCTCTCCGCTGTCAAATTACAATAGCTCATTGGGGAGAAAGTGTATTCCTTTTTTTCGTTCAACCCACAGGTTGAAAAAAATGTAAATAAAAAAGACTAATGAATGGGCTGCTCAATACGGAAAACAAGAAATAGCTAAAGGAGGAAGTAAAGGTTTTTAAAGTAGATATGCACTTTATGGTGTACTTAACTTTTGTACAATGGTCCTTTAAGGTCTCATGAACTCGGCCCTATAATTTTATGTAGGATCCTGCTGGCAATGGGAAATTGTATGTAAAATTTTGTTTTACTGTATGCATGGAACGCTTGTGCAAAGGTTTGCAATCATACAGCATACAGATCAAATGAGCAGCACCTGCTGCCTAGCACCCCTAATTGCTAGGATGCCGGCAACTCTTGCTGCCTGGAATTCTAGATTGGTAGGATGCAGGGGACTCTTACTTACCTAGTATCCTTGGTTGCTAGGACAAAGACATTTCATGCCACCTAGTATTCTAGTTTGCTAGCATGAAGGTGGCTGCTGGTGGCTAGCTTCCTAGGATACAAGCAGTCCCTGCCACCTAGCATCGTAGGAAGAATATGAAACAGACTAAAGAATGGACTTTAGGCGGCACATGGATAAATATTGTAAAAAGCTAAGGGTATTTATTTTAGAAAAAGTAATAAGAAAATACATATAAACATTCAAAAAATGACAGTCTATTCGTATTTGGATACAAGGCTCAGGCTAATGTTCTACAATGCTTCAGAATTATATTTGTACAACCTATATGCACTCCATCCTTAATGAAAATACATAACCAGCAACCACAGGCTAGTAAAACAGTAAACGTGTGAAACAGATGGTATTAGCCATGGGTCCAATGTATCGGGTGTAATCTTGGATTGCTCTACCAGTTTCGCAAATTAACGCTTCTTCAGGAGCATAATAGTAGGTCGAATGTGCTGCAAATGCAGCACACACCTTGGTAAAGTTAGATTGGCAATTTGTTTGTGGCAAATGACCAATAATGATAAAAAATCACAATAAATGACAGCTGGGTAAACTGCTAGGTAGAGGCTACTGATAAGCAGCAACAGGTAATGTCCTCCAGGACTTTGGAAACTGTAGATACCAGAGCATAAGGGAAAGGGGCTATATATGCACCATAGTAGACCCTGGTGCACATTCAGGGCAGAGGGTATCTGACCCCAAAAAGCCTATGGTAGGTGGGCAGGCTGTCAGCCTGCGCCTTAAAAAGAGGAAAGCTTCCAACAGTCCAGAGGAATCCTAGCAGTCAGCCGTGACTTATCAGTAGCCTCTACCTAGCAGTTTACCCAGCTGTCATTTATTGTGATTTTTTATCATTATTGGTCATTTGCCACAAACAAATCGCCAATCTAACTTTACCAAGGTGTGTGCTGCATTTGCAGCACATTTGACCTACTATTATGCTCCTGAAGAAGCGTTAATTCGCGAAACTGGTAGAGCAATCCAAGATTACACCCGATACATTGGACCCATGGCTAATACCATCTGCTTCACACGTTTACTGTTTTACTAGCCTGTGGTTGCTGGTTATGTATTTTCATTAAGGATGGAGTGCATATATGTTGTACAAATATAATTCTGAAGCATTGTAGTACATAAGCCTGAGCCTTGTATCCAAATACGAATAGACTGTCATTTTTTGAACCTTTATATGTATTTTCTTATTACTTTTTCTAAAATAAATACCCGTAGCTTTTTACAATATTTATCCATGTGCCGCCTAAAGTCCATTCTTTAGTCTATTTCATATTCTTCCTGCCATATCGAGACGTTGGCACATTTATACCTGTGCATCCACAGTGTCACCCTGTGAGGATGCACGTTAAGCAATTTCTTCACCTAGCATCGTAGGTTAAGATGCAGGTGCCACCTGCTGTTTAATGTCCTCTCTAGCCAAGACACAGGTGGCAAATCTTTCTGCTTCCTTCCAATTCAGGGCCAATAGTGCTAAAAGTTTTACTCATGTAAAGGTTAATACAAAAGTTTATATGCGTATAGCATTAAATACAGTGCATACGCAGGACCATGGACACACATTTGTCAATTTCTTTTTTTTTTTGTAATGCAGCTGAACGCTGCTCTAGATTACAGAGCTGTGCACAGGCCAAAGAGCATAACATACAACATTCTTCAGATCCATAAAAAATTTACCCATTACAGATCTGAACGAGGAATATTTTGTGGGTGTGTACACAAGCCCTTAAATGACCTCCCTATGGAATTGGACCGCCTTAAAGGCAGCTTCTGACTATGAATGAACGGTATATTTCCATGCATGCACTGGATATTTTGGGACTGGCTGGGAGTTTCTAATGATTGAAGGATCTGTCAAGATCATATACAATACGATAAATACAAGACCCCAGGAAAAAAGAGGTGGGGGGGGGCATTTATAGGACAATTGTACAAGAGTAAAGTTATCCTTTAAAGATTAATGTCAGGAAGAAAAAAATATGTGATTTCTGTAATCATCATAAAATCCCTTTTTCAGAGATTGAGGGACACCACATTTCTTTTCATTAACCATGGATTATACAGTTCAATATAGGAGTATTGGACAGTAAGCACAAAAACTGGAGGCCATTAGCCCTTCCATAAGCAGCTTGTCTAGGTGTAGCAAACAATACAAAAGACCAATAAACGCGCAAGTGACTACACTAGAGATAGGTGGTCAATGTCCAGGGTGAGAGTACATCTATATGGGGCTCTTGGTCTGAGCACAAGTCAAGTGGAGTACAGTTTTTAGGCCATAGGAGCACGATCACCTTATGTATTACAATGCTATGGGATTTGTTTACTTGGTTTATTCATTATGAGCTACCATAAAGATTGGTGTTAATATATTAATGTTATCTGATATATTATCATTTTGATGTTGTAAAGCAGTTAGCGCGGTGTAATTTTATAAGTTACAATTTTACAGGGATGGATACAAAGCGATGTTTTTTTTTTAAAAAACTAAAAAAAAATGATTTATTTCAATCAGATTTTTGGGATTTTTATCAAATTTATTTTATTAAAATGCTTTTGGAGTAAAAATCTATCTAAAGATATTTTTCTATGCAAGATACTTTAATAATTTAGTTTAATCAGCGTGAAATGAAGCTTAGTTATGTAACATGAGGCTGCATAATCTGCAATATTTAAATTTTTGGTAAACCCATTCAATGAATCCAAGCTCTGCAAGCTGAGAGAACATGCACTGCATTGATGCATTCACACAATTTCACAGTAACCATTAAATAAAACAAAGTTCAAGAATATTCCTTTATCCCATTGTTTTGCAAATCTATGTACATTGCAAATTGTATGATTGAAGAGAAATGCATCTGTACCAGGCTCTAAGTGCGAGGAGGAAGGGCAAGCAGTAAAAATGAAAGTGAAACCTAAGCAGCTTATAAACCTTGTGATCTTTCTGCACATAGCTTGAAGTGCTTTATTCCTCCCTTGAGGAGGAAAATGGCAACAGGCTGTAAAAGAGACCCAGTTTGGGAATATTTTAATGTAGTTCCTGAAAGGACTGAACATTGATGTTTGATGTTTAAGCAAATACAAGAATATGTAATATAATGTTATTGTGCAATTAACCACTTGTCAACCGCATGCCGACAGAATAGCTACCCTGCATGAATCGCTGTAGCACACACAAACACACACACATCCCCGTTCTGGCAGGGGAGAAAAGACAGATCGTGTCTTCCTAGTATATAGGAACAACGATCGGTCTTCTGCCCCAGACAGTCCCATCCCCCCTACAGTTAGAACACGCTGAGGGAACATGTTTAACCACTCGATCGCCCCCTAGAGTTAACGCCTTCCCTGCCAGTGACATTTATTACAGTTTTCAGTGGCTATTTTTAGCTCTGATCGCAGTACAAATGTCACCGTTCCCCAAAAAAGTGTCAAAAGTGTCCAATCTGTCTGCCGCAATGTCGCAGTCCCAATAAAAAAAAATTCCCGGGACTGGCGGCAAGGCACAAGAGAAATTCAAGATAGCTCAGCCTGCACTTCTCACAGTGTCCCCGCAGCCCTCTTCTGGATCGGTGAGTGACTCTGCACCCCCGACCTTCCCTGGGTCCACGACCTCCCGAGACCGAGGGTTTGACATAGCAGACCTCATGGATGATGTAGACATTAAAAGGCATACATGGTCTCTCCCTACTAGAGAAGACCTGGAGAAGTTTACCACACGGGTGGAAAAAGCCTTTTTAAAGAGGACATTGCACAGCTTAACCCCTTCCCGACCAGCCGCCACAGTTTTACTGCAGCAGGTTGGCTCCCCTGGGCGAAACGACTTTAATCACTAGGGGGGCTCGCGCGCCCGCGGTTCACCACTCGAACCAATGCGAGTGCCCAGCGGATGCGATGACAGCCGCGCACCCGGGATCCCTCATTAAAGAGCAAGAACCGGGATCTGTGTGTAAAAACTGATTCTGTCTCTCTCAAGGGAGAGGAGACTGATCGTGTGTTCATACTAAGTATGAACACCGATCTCTCTCTCCTCCCAGTCAGTCCCACCCCCCCCCCCCAGTTAGAACACACCTAGGGAACACAGTTAACCCCTTGATCGCCCCCTAGTGTTAACCCCTCCCCAGCCAGTGACGTTTATACAATGGAATAAACTGTTAGCGCAAAAGACTAATGCATGATAGATGGCCAGGAATTGGATCTAAAAAAGTCCAGTCACAGTTCTCTTTAGTCCATTTGCTGGTATATAATGACCATTCCTATAACAGGGGGAGCAATGGAAGGATGATAGGAGGCAGCTGTCCTCAGAGAAAGTCGGCTCTGCACAAGGAAGACAGGGGAACAAAACAGGAAGCGCCACCTAAGTGCAATAATTTAGTCACAATTTATTAAAGACAGAGGAGATGCACTTACAAACATATGTAAAAAACGGGCTCATCTGTGTGTGTAGTTCACGGTGTGATCCAGTCTCAGGTGCATCCAGGCTCATGGGTAGGCAGAGCAGTGTGTTGTTTCCATCCTGTGGCCACCAGGAGGCTAGCCAAAACCAGCAGGAAACGAGGATGATGACGTCACCAGAAGCAGAACTGAGAAACCAGGCTACGCGCTCTGAGCTATCTGCTCCTTCAAGAGGCCTGACACGGTACTGCAGCTATGGTACTATTTATGTGCCGTGACCATTAGTGGGCAGCAAGTCCCAGCACACAAAACAAAAGCAGTATGGAAGGAAATGCTAAAAAAACTACAACCCAAGTAGGTAAAAAGAGGAAGGGAAGGGGAATACTAAAAATACATAAGGTGGAAAAGGATTACTATTTACAAGCAGAACAACCGCAGAAATCTAAAAAAATATATAAAAAAATAAAAATACAAAAATACTATGGGGGAATAAGATTGTGTCCTTACTAGAACATCCACATACATATATAAATAATGATATGTAGAGAAAAATATATATACATGAAAAAATATATGTGAAAAAAATATATGAAAAAAATTATACACATATACATACTGTATATACACACACACACACACACACATATATATACTGTGACAGCAGGAAGGTAAAGTCACCTGGTTGCATCCAGGGGGGTAGATATATTTCGCCCAGATTCAGGCTTTACGCCGACTTATACAACTAGGGAGTTGATGAAGCCCAGCTGAGGCTAGTGGGCTCATGGATGACTCATACCTCTAGGGAGAGGGCTGGGCGTCGTGTAGGCAGGGAGTTGATGAGACCAGCTGAAGCTTGTCAGCTCATTTAAAGGCCTCTATAAAAACTCCCAGCTTCATTAGATGTTAGCTCATGCCTGGAACCAGACCTGTGTGGACTGTCTAGGGAGAGTGAACCCCTGTGCGGTGAGGCAAAGCCTGTGTGGCTATTTGTTTGGACTTTTACTAAACCAGGGACTTAGGGACTAGGACAGCACCAGGCTGATCCCAGTTGTTAGTTTAGGAAACCTGCATGTTTAGTCAGAGGTCAAACTGACCAGGATTTATTTTGTTTATGTTTCTTTTTGGCTTTGCTGTGTTTTTGTCACTGTACATAGAGAAATAAACCGCACCTTTTGATTTTGAAAACCACAACCTCCGTCTGCTGGCCCTGTTTTTGTGTGGGGAGCCCAACCAGGGGGTCACACACACCCGCTACCGAGTTAACCCCCTCACAGTTGGTGGAGAACCAGTGGCAGTTTTTTTTTAAGCCAGCATGGAGGAGATACTGAAACAGCTGGCTCTAGCAAATGCCAATCAACAGCAGACAAATGCAGGTTTGCAAAGGAGCCTTGCAGCCCAGCAGCAAGCTCATCAACAAGCCCAGCAGCAATCTGAGGCCCGCTTCATAGACCTGTTACAGAAGCAAGAGCAGAGACTACAACAAATGGAAGCAGTAATGCAGCAACGTCCGCAGACCAGTGAGGAAAGCCGTCCCACTAATACCGCGTCCTTTGGGGTGAGTCGTTTATTGACAAAAATGACTGGAGAGGATGATCCAGAGGTATTTTTGACCACATTTGAAAGGACTGCTGAAAGAGAAAAGTGGCCTGAGGAGCAGTGGGCTGGACTGGTGGCTCCTCTGTTAACTGGTGAATCGCAGAAGGCTTACTATGACCTAGAGCCTGACCAAGCAAAAGACTATGTGAGGCTAAAAGCTGAAATATTGGCAAGGCTGGGTGTCACCCTGGCTGTCCGGGCTCAGCGTGTGCATAACTGGACTTTCCAGCTTGGAAAACCCCCCAGGTCTCAAATGTATGATCTCATTCACCTGAGCAGGAAGTGGCTACAGCCAGAGACTTTGTCCGCACCAGAGATTGTGGAACGTGTTGTAATGGATCAGTTTTTGAGAGCTCTTCCTACTGCCATCCAAAAGTGGGTAAGCCATGGAGACCCAGAGACGGCCGGTGGTCTTGTGGATCGTGTAGAGAAATACTTGGCTACAGAGAACCTGACGGCCTCTTCCAGAGACTCTCGGACTTTCCACCCTAAGACCAGACCATCCCCAGGGGCGGATAAGAGGATTCCAAGGGGTGAGGGTGGAGAGAGTGAGAGGGTGGGAGCTCTACCCAAAGTTTGGCGAGAACAGCCTGGGAAGTCAGGGGCTCAAGAGGCAGCCAAATGGATTGTTTGCTACCGCTGCCGGCAAGCGGGACATATTGCAGCAAATTGCCCGGTTGTGGAGGAACCCATGCAATGTGACTTTCTGATGGACAGACGTCAGTCGCTGTGTGCGACAGTCGCATGCACTGCCATTCGGGGAACTGAGAAACATTTATGCAAAATGTGTATTAATGGTAGAAATGTTGTGGTATTACTGGATTCAGGTAGCCTTGTGACCCTGATAAAGGCTGAATTAGTTAAAACAGAGGTCTCTGGGAATAGCAAGGTAGCTGTTATTTGTGTGCATGGGGACACCCGAGAGTATCCAGTGACTACAGTGTGTTTCGAGACCCCCAAAGGTACCCTCTCTCATCCAGTGGGGTTAGTATCTCAATTACCGCATGATGCCATTGTGGGAAGGGATTTTCCGAAGTTCTGGGAACTGTGGGATGATCCTGAGCCCCCCACTGGTGCCCCTATGTACCAGGAATGTGATAGCCAGAACTCCTCTGAGAGTGGTGAGGACTCTCCAGAATTTCCCTTGTCAGTATTGGCAGGGGAGACTCAAGAAACTGGAGAGGAGCCCACCTCCTCAGACGAAAACCTACCGTCTGTGGAGTTTTCTGATCTGGAGGTTCACAGGGAAAATTTTGCCACAGAACAGTTAAAAGACCCCGCCCTAATAAAGGCACGGGAAAACGTAGTGGAAATAGATGGCGAGTTAGTGAACCCAGATAATACCTGCACTTACCCATACTTCAGCGTAGAGAAGGACCTACTGTATCGGGTGGCAAAAAGGGCAGAAGAAACCGTTGAGCAGCTTGTGGTGCCCAAACCTTACAGGAAGTTGGTGTTGGAGTTGGCCCATGGGCACATTCTTGGAGGTCATCTGGGGACAGAGAAAACCCGAGAGAGGGTATTACAGAGACTCTATTGGCCTGGGGTGATGAAGGACATAGAAAATTATTGTTCCTCCTGCCCTGTGTGTCAGAGGTCAGCCCCGATGCCACATTTCCGTAGCCCGCTGGTCCCTCTACCCATCATTGAGGTCCCGTTTGAGAGAATCGCAATGGATTTGGTAGGTCCTATAATCAAGTCCGCTAGGGGGCACCAGTACATATTGGTTATAATGGACTATGCCACCCGTTATCCAGAAGCGATCCCTCTCAGAAATACCTCGGCCAAAACCATAGCCAAAGAGCTATCTCTTGTTTTTAGCCGGGTGGGTATTTGTAAAGAACTGCTTACGGACCAAGGTACACCCTTTATGTCCCGGGTTATGAAAGAGCTGTGTAAATTGCTCAAAGTGACGCAATTGCGTACATCTGTGTATCACCCCCAAACCGATGGGCTGGTTGAAAGATTCAACAAAACCCTAAAACAAATGTTGAAGAAAGTGGTGGAAAGAGATGGAAAGGATTGGGACTGTCTACTTCCTTATTTGATGTTTGCTATTAGGGAGGTGCCCCAATCCTCTACGGGATTCTCCCCCTTTGAGTTACTGTATGGGAGACACCCAAGAGGGCTGTTGGATATTGCCAAGGAAACTTGGGAAAGTGAGAGTTCTCCCCACAGGAGTGTGATTGAGCATGTCGCCCTGATGCAAGATCGAATTGCACAGGTAATGCCCATCGTGAAGGAACATTTGGCCCAAGCGCAGTTGGCACAGCAGAGAGTGTACAACCGTGGAGCAAAGACCCGTACCTTTTCCCCGGGGGATAGGATATTGGTACTTGTCCCTACGGTTGAAAGTAAATTCCTTGCCAAATGGCAAGGCCCCTACGAGATAATGGAAAAAGTGAGTGAAGTGAATTACAAGGTCAGACAACCAGGAAGGCGAAAGCCCGAACAGATATATCACGTTAATCTGTTGAAAGCCTGGAGGGATAGAGAGTCCCTAGTCGCAGAAACTTGGTCACCAGCTCAAACTGGTTGCGTGATTCCGGAGGTTGGAATAGCAGCCACCTTGTCACAACCCCAACAACAGGAGGTTAAGGAGTTTGTGCTTCGCAACAAGGAGGTGTTCTCTGAGCTGCCGGGACAAACATCTGGGGTAGAGCATGATATTATTACCCCACCCGGTGAAAGGGTGAAGTTAAAACCCTATCGGATCCCAGAGGCCCGACGGGAGGCAATACGGGAGGAAGTACAGAAAATGCTGAACTTAGGGGTGATAGAGGAGTCCCAAAGTGATTGGTCTAGTCCCATTGTGTTGGTGCCTAAACCGGATGGGAGCTGGCGATTTTGTAACGATTTTCGTCAGTTGAACAAAGTTACAAAATTTGACACCTACCCCATGCCACGTATAGATGAGTTGATCGACCGGCTGGGAACAGCCCGATACATGACGACTCTTGACCTCACAAAAGGGTATTGGCAAATTCCCCTGGCCAAGTCGGCCAAAGAGAAAACCGCATTTGTAACCCCAGACGGGGCGTTCCAATATAAGAGAATGCCGTTCGGGTTACAGAATGCGCCGGCCACATTCCAGCGGAAAATGGACCAGATACTGAGGCCCCATCGGAAGTATGCTGCGGCTTACCTGGATGACGTAATTGTCCATAGCACAGATTGGGCCTCACATCTGCCAAAAGTGCAAGCAGTCCTAGACTCTATCCGGGAAGCGGGGTTTACGGCTAACCCCAAGAAGTGTACCATTGGGCAGGAGGAGGCCAAATATCTTGGGTACACCATTGGCAGGGGAGTGATAAAACCCCAACTCAACAAAGTCGAGGCCATCCAGAGTTGGCCACGTCCCAACAGCAAGAAGCAGGTACGGGCCTTTCTGGGAATCGCGGGTTATTATCGGCGCTTCATTCCCCACTTTGCTTCTAAGGCTGTGCCCCTAACCAACCTGACGAAAGGGAAAGGGTCGGTCATGATTAAATGGACCCCCGAGGCTGAGGCAGCATTCCAATTCTTGAAACAAGCCTTATGTAGCCAGCCAGTGTTGTACTCACCTGACTTCTCTAAAGACTTTGTCGTACAAAGTGATGCGTCAGATGTGGGGTTAGGAGCAGTATTGTCCCAGGTCTGGAACGGGGAAGAGCACCCAGTCATTTACCTCAGCAGGAAGTTGAAGTCCCATGAGGTAAATTACGCCACGGTTGAAAAGGAGTGTTTAGCGGTGAAGTGGGCTCTAGATTCCCTTCGGTACTATCTGCTAGGTAGGCACTTTGACATGGTTACGGATCACGCTCCGTTAAAGTGGATGGCTCAAAACAAGGAAACAAATAGAAGAGTGAATAGGTGGTTCCTGGCCCTCCAGGAATTCAACTTCACAGTAAAGCATCGCCCTGGCGTTCAAATGGGGAATGTGGATGCTTTGTCTCGAGTACATGAATGCCTGATTGCTGGTGTTCCAACCCCGAGGTTAAAACAAGAGGGGGGGTATGTGACAGCAGGAAGGTAAAGTCACCTGGTTGCATCCAGGGGGGTAGATATATTTCGCCCAGATTCAGGCTTTACGCCGACTTATACAACTAGGGAGTTGATGAAGCCCAGCTGAGGCTAGTGGGCTCATGGATGACTCATACCTCTAGGGAGAGGGCTGGGCGTCGTGCAGGCAGGGAGTTGATGAGACCAGCTGAAGCTTGTCAGCTCATTTAAAGGCCTCTATAAAAACTCCCAGCTTCATTAGATGTTAGCTCATGCCTGGAACCAGACCTGTGTGGACTGTCTAGGGAGAGTGAACCCCTGTGCGGTGAGGCAAAGCCTGTGTGGCTATTTGTTTGGACTTTTACTAAACCAGGGACTTAGGGACTAGGACAGCACTAGGCTGATCCCAGTTGTTAGTTAGGAAACCTGTATGTTTAGTCAGAGGTCAACTTGACCAGGATTTATTTTGGTTATGTTTATTTTGCTTTGCTGTGTTTTTGTCACTGTACATAGAGAAATAAACCACACCTTTTGATTTTGAAAACCACAACCTCCGTCTGCTGGCCCTGTTTTTGTGTGGGGAGCCCAACCAGGGGGTCACACACACCCGCTACCGAGTTAACCCCCTCACAATACATATATATATACATACACATACATAAAAAGGGGGGGGGGAAAGGAGAGGAAGAATAAATGGCTCTCATTTAACATGTAAAATACAAATAATATTAAAAATAAGCTGATCACATATCCCCATTAAAAAAAAAAAAAACACACGATATTCCACATGTACCCAGAGACCCTACTGGCATATGCGCACAAGCATGCATATAATAACATGATGTATAAAATACACATATAGGTGGGCGTACAATAGAAATTGGCAATGTGGGTATGACAAAGGCGTCCTATATACAGAGAAATATGCATGATATGGGTAAACACAATATCTTATTCACAGAAGGGTATGGACTTCGATTTCTTCATTAAGCCCACCAGGCACTAAAGTCCCCAAGGAGAAAATCCAAAAGGAATCTTGCTGACAAAGCCGTTTAAAACAATCGGCTCCAGGTAAAGTGCCTGGAATTGATTCCAGTACCCACACTTTCAAACCTGAGGTGGATTTCTTATGGTGATAGAGAAAGTGTTTAGGGACACTATGGTGGTCCCTTCCTTTCTCAATGTATCTTCTATGCTCGCCGAAACGTGCCCTCAAAGCCCTGATAGTCCTTCCTACATAAAAAAGCCCACAAGGGCAGGTAAGGCAGTATATGACGTACTCTGTGGAACAATTATAAAAGTCCTTGAACGTGTATGTCTTCCCTTTAATAACAAATGATTTTTGGCCATGTTGGACAAACTGGCATGTCTTACAAAGGGATTTCTTACACTGGAACATACCATGAAGGGGGATCATGATAAGTGGGGTAGCTACTGCAGTAGAGCGGATCTTACTGGGGGCAATTTTGCTCTTGATGTTACGAGCCTTCCGATATGCTACTTTAGGAACAGTTGCTAAGTTCGACTTGAGGTGGGGATCCTCAAGAAGTATGGACCAATGTTTGGCTAAAATCTTTTCCATTCTTTTATGTCTGGCATGGAATTGGGTAATGAATCGCGTTGGAGGTTTGGTCTCTGGTATAGCCTTAATACTAGAAATGTTGTTACTATGTCGATAGTATCTACATGCTTCCTCCACTAAAGGTGCTGGATATCCTTTGTCAAGGAATTTTTTGGTGAGCAGGGCACCATGGTGATCATAATCAATATCCCTATTACAATTTCTCCTCAAACGGCAGAATTGGCTCCGAGGGATATTGTTTACCCATCTCGGGTGGTGGCAGCTGTCGAGGTGGATAAAAGAATTACCCGCTGTAGGTTTGACATAATTGCGGGAAAAGATAGTCCCTTGGTCGTGGCATAACTCGAGATCCAGGAATGCCAATGATACCTGATCAAAGACATGGGTGAAGGACAATCCTAAATGATTGTTATTACAATAATGGACAAATGTCTCAATGTCCTCAGACGTCCCATCCCATATTATGACCACGTCATCAATATATCGACCATAGTACACAATATGGGAGGCAAAAGGATGGTCATTGGAGAGGAATAAGTATTCCCAATATCCAATCGTTAAGTTGGCATAGCTCGGTGCAAAATTTGCCCCCATAGCTTTCCCGTTTATTTGCAAATAGTGAGTATTGTTGAACTCAAAATTATTGTGCTTAAGTCAGAATGTTAAAGCTTCCAAAATAAAAGAGACTTGCCTAAAATTAAGAAGTGGATCTTGGGATAAAAAATGTTCGGCTGCTAGGAGGCCAACGTCATGAGGGATGGACGTGTATAAGGATGACACGTCTAGGGACAGCCACCAGTATGTGGGTTCCCAGGTGTATGGTTTTAACATGTCTAAAAGATGGGGACCATCACGAATATATGATGGCAAATTTTCGGCCAAAGGCTGCAGAAATTGATCTATGTAGACTGAGAAGCCACTAGTGACACTATCCATAGATGCCCAAAGTGCACAAAAGCATTACAAAACCTCCCGGCCGTCCTATAGTGGCAAGTGATAGAAATATGGGGTGCTAGAAAAGTTTTTCTTTATAAAATGGGCCTCATGTTTGCTAATTAAATTATCTTCTCTCGCCCTCCGAATAATATCAGCGGCCTCAACAGAATACAGGTGGGTGGGGTCATGGGAGAGTACTTTGTATGTACTGGTGTCTGACAAGAGTCTC